>OZ030012.1:67355790-67480790 GCA_964023405.1 Apodemus agrarius | reverse complement strand
TGTGCAGGAATAGTATGCCTAGACAGCAGCCCTTCCACAGGATGGAACCTTCCTACTGCAGCTCTTCGAGATGAAGTAAAGGCACAGATTTCACCACAGTAAGTAACTTTTTACAGACTAGGGATGGGGGCAGGGAGTATGCTTTCATCACTTTTGAACCAACAGACTAGATGCAAATGAGTGAATCCCTTTCAAGGTGATTGGCTGTCTGAGCTTCCTTGTCATAGCAGAGCAGGCTCAGTGGATGTGACTCTTATCCTCCTGAGTCCAGTGGAGAAGATAAAAGACTAACGTTGCTTCTGGTGAATAATGAGATGTAGGCTTTATCCGTGACTGTAAGGTCACCACCAAGCCCAGCCAGCACCCCATATACCCGTGTTCCATCCGCTGCTCTGCATAATGTGAGCCAGCGTGCCAGGACGGCCCGGTGTGTAAATCAGACATTTTGAAAAGCCGCATTAAGTCTCTGGGGCCACCAGGGTACCTTTTACCACACTGAAGCCGCTCTTCAGTAGACACCAGTCTCGTTTCCATCTGACCTGCATTTTGATGACAATCTGATGGAAGGGATAGCTAGAAGGACTCTCCAGAATATGGCTGAAACTAGACAGGGGGAAAATATGGAGTTGCAGCTGCCAACCAAGTATGGACAATGAACTCCTTCGGAACCGCTTCTAAAGCAAGCTGTCAGTCAAATAATAAGTGAGCCCGCCTCAGTTTCCAGAGTGACTTCTCTGTGGCCAAACACACGCAAGGCTGACTCCTTCTAAAGCTGAAAGGACGATCTGTAAGAGAAAAAATGAAAAGCGGAACGAAGGTGCGTTCCAGAACACCGCACAAGATGATCGTGGAAAACAGTGCTTTTCATGGGTCGAATTTAAAAGATAAAAATGAGTTTGAAAATGACTCTCCCACATAGCCTCTGGTCTGGAACATGTGGATTTGATTTTCTGTTGCTATTTGTGGTGATGTTGTTGTTGTTGTTGTTGTTGTTGTTGTTGTTGTTACGAGGTCTCGCATAGTCCAAGCTGCCCCTCAAACTCTCTATGTAGCCAAAGATATCCTTAGACTCCTGCTTCTCTGTCCCTAGAGCTGGGATGACAGGCACACACCACCAGGGTCAATTCCAGGTGGTGCTGGGGATTGAACCCAGAGCTTTGTGCACACCAAGCAAGCAGTCTACCAAGGTTTCCACAGAAGAGAAGACTAAACAAATTCTTATCTACTTTATCTTCAATGTACAAGCATACCATTAATTCACTAAACATGTTTTTACTGAAAACCTATATGCCGGGCATAGCTTCAGAGTCTAAGCCATGGGGAGCAGTGGACAGAACAAAGTTCTGCCTTCTGGGATCTTCTGCCTGATAGGAAGACAGATAAGATAATAAGCAAACATATATGCAATCCTTTTATAAGGAGATGCCATTTTGCAGTAAATTCTGGGCCCTGATTGTTCATATCAGAGAGCACCTTTATGGTCACTACACTCAGAAACTTGAGGGAATCACTTCACATTTGCTGGCTCCATTTCTTCATCTGTAAACTAAGATAAAACTGACAAAACCTAATCCACAGAATTGCTATTCAAATTAGTTCCATATCCTAGAGAGTATTTAGAACACCATCAGCTCTACCATGCATGTGTGGTTAAGTGAGTGTGAGTGTGTGTGTGTGTGTGTGTGTGTGTGTGTATGTGTGTTAGTTTGGGTTTTACTGCTGTGATCAGACATCATGACCAAGGCAACTTTTATAAAGGGCAACATTTAATTGGGGCTGGTTTACAGGTTCAGAGGGTCAGTCCATTATTATCAAGGTAGAAGCATGGCAGTGTCCAGGCAGACATGGTACAGGAAGAGCTGAGAGTTCTACATCTTCATCCAAAGGAAGCCAAGGAGCAGACTGGTTCAGTACTCCATCCTATAATAGTCATGAGTCATAGAATTCAATGAGGTAAAAACTACTTGAAGATTTGACTCTAGGGAGAACTAGTCGTTTATGGACCTCCATTAGCCACTAACCACACAGGAGACCATTCTAGCAACCCAGGGGAGAAATAACAAAGCTCACACCTGGACAGTGGAGTTTAAGTGGTGGGAGCGGTCCACCTGGAATCCATTTTGAGAGCAGGAGCCTCTTTTTATTTTTTCTTCCTTTCTTAAAACTCAGCAGCTCTGGGCTTCTGCTTCCTGACCTAGATGAGATCAATGACAGCCGCTTGCTCCTCCTTGTAAGGTCAAAGCGACAAACGTGATGTAACAGCAGCTGTCTGGAGATCTTTACCCATGCCCATAGCTGTGGGGAAACCACACACGGCATAATCCTGAACTGTCTTTCCAGTCATAGGCCCATGTGACTGAAAGCCCTTGGCCAAGTCACCTCACCTGCCTTTGTCCTTGTCTTTATCTGTAAAGGCAGCCTGTAATCAGTTGGCTGCCGGTGCCACCATTTTTGCAAAACTCAATTACAAAGGAAGAACACACTCTTGAAAAGGCATAGCATGTAAAATAGAAGATATCATCTCTGTATCAACAATTACAGACCCACTATCCGGGCAACGGGAGGGCAATAAGAACTGGGCAAGGCCCATTAGAATCTGCCCTTTCTGGTGAGACCTAGGACTTCCAGCTCTGTGTAGGACTAGCCTGGAGAGACATCACCGAGATCTGATATAAAACACATCCCTTTTTGCCAGTCAATCATTCGAAAGGCACTAGATTTGGTGAGTCATTCAGAATCAAATGTATACTTGCAAGTTCAGAGGGAAAATGTTTTGTTGTTGGATTTTGTTCCCCCCAGACAGGAAAGCTAAAGGGTAAAATGCACCAACTGTAACATAGAAGGAAAGAAACAACAGGTCCCAGTGGGGACCTTAAAGACCCAACAGACATCAGTCTTCAAATTGGAAACATCTCCACCACCACCACCACCACTCCCACCACCACCCCTCCCAGGCACTAGTGGCGCATACCTTTAATCCCAGCACTTGGGAGGCAGAGGCAGGTGGATGCCTGCATTTGAGGCCAGCCTGGTCTACAGAGTGAGTTCTAGGACAGCCAGGGCTACACAGGAAAACCCTGTCTGTCTCAAAAAGGGCGGGGAGCATGCTTCTGGTTCCAGGGAGGGTCTAGAATCCAGGGCAAGGATGGTAAAGACAAGAACTCTAGTCCCACTGTCCACAGAGGGCCTGTGGGTCTTAAGATCTCATCTGAAAGACTCCCACATACCACATAGCCTAGTATTCAATTTATTCCCTGCAAAAGAATAAAAACAACATGCAATGCTTATGTGGATGTGAACTGGGGTTCTAAGAGAGGGGAGAGCAGCCACTTAAACACTCAACCACCACCTTCAGGCAGGGGAGCACATAGACACTAAGGACAGGAACAGTCCTGGCTTTCAAAGAGTACTTCTGTTTTCATTATCATGTAAGGCTGTAGTCAGTGTTGAATGATAATAAGAAACCGGCACGGGGAGGAGGGATGCACCCAAATCAGAGGCATACACAATAAAAATGCTATTATGGACTTTTGTGAATATAAATAGTTCTTAAAATAAGGCTGCTAAGACTGGCATCTCCAATGCTACCTGGAAAAGAGTCCGGGTTATATATTCCAGCATCTGCACTGGTCACCGGGTTCAGCTGGATACTGCAAATCGAGCTGGCTAATTCTTTTGCAATGAATATCAAATGCAGTCTGGTAGTGGGGCAAAGGAAGGTGATGTGGATTAAAGTGAAGGACAGATAAAGGGCAGAGGGAAAGGGCCTTGACACTCCGAGAAGGAACGCCAAAGAGAACAAAGGGGAAGGATAAAATGGAGCCAGTACCGTTTCTCCAGGAAGCCTGTGGACCAGCTGTTCCTCACTGATCTAAGGGTGGTGTGCGGCTGCCTGGCTGGCTCAGTCGGTAGAGTTTGGGACTCTTAATCCCAGGGTCGTGGGTCTGAGCCCCACATTGGGTGGTGTCTGCGTTTGTCTGGGAAAGTTTATCAGATTCAGAATAAACTCTGTCAGAGTTTATTCAATTCAAATTCAGAAGGGTGGATATTGGCTTAGAACTTGTTGCAAAGGACCCAAGTTTGATCCCAGCACCACATAGAGACTTACCACCTCCTCAGCCACACATGCAGTGCACAAACCTAATGTAGTCAAAACATTCATACACATGAAATATTAAAAATAAATCTAAAAACCCAGTTTTTAAAATTGTTTTCCAGCCTGATCTACAGTGTAAGTTCAGGGACAGCCTGGGCTACACAAAAAAACTCTGCCTTGAAAAAGAAAACAACAGCTGGAGAGATGGCTCAGCAGTTAAGAGCACTGCTCTTCCAGACATCCTGAGTTCAATTCCCAGCAACCACATGGTGGCTCACAGCCATCTAGAATGGGATCTGATGCCTCTTCTGGTGTGTCTGAAGACAGCTACAGTGTACTCAATATAAATTAAAAAAAACAAAACAAAACAACAAAACCCCACTTCTCCCGAGTGGCACAAAGGGTCCCTGTTGTCCCACCCAAACCTAGTGAACGTGGGCTGGACTCAGGCAGACCCCCACCCCCTCAGGCACCCCAAAATGAAAGTGTGACAGGGAACTGTAAAAACAAGCGAAATCATTCTCTAAGTGAAAGTACGCGACTAACAAATCAGTTATCAGGCAAGGGACGGGCACAGTTAGCCAACAGGAGCAACCAAGCACAGTGTAAGGGGAGGGTGGCGGCGACCTCGGCTCCACGCCATTTAGATCCCAGTTTAAAACACTCCAGCGCTCAGGGTTTGTTTTTGTTTTCTGTTCCTCACTGCCACCGCCCGCCAACTGCCCGCCTGCCCTCATTCACCCACCCACCCCCTTTTCAGACTAAATACAGAGTTAAAGTAAATTAATAAGAAGAAGGAGGAGAAGGAGAAAGAAAGAAAGAGAGAGAGAGAGAGAGAGAGAGAGAGAGAGAGAGGAGAAGAGAGAAGAAAAGAAAAGAAAAGAAAAGAAAAGAAAAGAAAAGAAAAGAAAAGAAAAGAAAAGAAAAGAAGAGAAGAGAAAAGAAAAGAAAAAACGACAAAAAATTGGGGGGCTTTTGGTGTTTGTTTGTTTCTTCAAAAGATGAGCTTCCTAGGAGAGTCTTAGCCACAGTCCTGGCTGCTGGAGCACCAGTTTGTTTCCCCTTCATCCTGGAGAAAGAAATGCAGTAACTAATGTCCCCTCACAGAAACAGAACAGTCTCCGTGCAAGTGCTTCTCATGCCATGAGCTCCAACTCAAGAGAGAAGAGAGGCACACTAAGGGGTCCACCACGGAGGTCAAAGGTCCACAGAGCCCGAGAAGGGCCCTGTGACAGTGGGGTATGTAAACAGAGGATGTGGGGAGTCAGACTAGGTTGGGCATCTATCCAGCTGACCCAGTGGGGAAGGGCACCTGCAGCCAAGACGAACCGTCTGGGTGCAATCGGCAGAACCCACACGGTGGAAGGAAAAATCCAACCCTCAAAGAATTGTCCCCTGGTATCTACACACGTATGTATATACTCTGTGCCCCTAAATAAATAAATACAAAAAGTTTGAGAAAAATTCAGAGAGCCAGGTCAGCCCGAGGCTGGAAACACAGAGGAAAACAACCTCTGTGCACCCTTTTGATCATCAAGGCACAAACACCTGCTAGCCAGGCCGGGTGTGAGGTGGGTGGTCTTGGGGACCGGAGACTGGCGACTGGCGACTGGTGCTTGGAGAAGCCATAGGAGTCTGCCAAGGGAGTTGTATGTTATCAGCCCTATGACTGCAGGCACTGGGTCCTCGGGGCCTGAGTAAGAGTGAGAAGCAGGGCCTCTGAGGACCTCAGAAGAGGACTCAGCCCAGTCTTCTCGTCTTGACTCTATGGGCCATGCGACACTCTGCAAGTGCCGGAGCCATCCCTGCACTGCGCCATGTGCCCATGAGCGTCCCGTTCAGCCCTCCCGACCCTCACCCTTCCTTCATTTCAAGCAAGCCCCTCGGTGCATTCCGTCTTCGAAGTTTCTTTCCTCTGTCCAAGTCACCACGACGGGACCTCCAGACTGATCTCCTAGTACATTGTTTGGATCACAGCTTTCCTCTGGTCAGAAACGTCAGGAGGCCAAGAGTAAGCCCACATGGGCTGCACGGGCAGTCACATCGCCTCCCCTTGAGAGCTCACAACGTGTTCCCATCCGCTCCAGAGGCCCGACATGGAGCTACGGGATTTGGTCTTACTCGGGTCCTTTCTTGCTATCCTCTTATTCTTCCATTTGGAATGAGGGAAGGTTAATCTGAGCCAACATACGTTGGAAACATGTAACTCAAGGTTTTTGTTGTTTTGTGGGCATTTTGTTTGCATGCTTGTCTGTTGTTTTGTTCTTTTGAGACAAGATTGAATGAAGAAGCCAAGACTGGCCTCCAAATAATTATGAAGTCAAGGATGACCTTGAAGTCCCGATTCACCCTGCCTCCTCCTCCAAAGTGCTGGGATTACAGACATGCACCACCACACCCGGTTTATGCAGTGCTAAGGCTCAAACCCAGGGCTTTGTATATGCTAGACAAGCACACTGCCAATTGAACTACACTACCAGCCCTGTAACTTCCATTTGGTTTTTGTTGTTTGTTTATTTTACAGGCCTCAAAGTTTGCTTGGTGTCTTAGAGGTTTTATTGCTGTGACAAAAACACCATGACCAAAAGCAAGAGGACACAGGAATTATTTCATTTTACAGCTGTAGGTCACCCTCCAAGGAAGTCAGGGTAGGAACTCAAGGCAGGGACCTGGAGGCAGGAGCTGACCTGGAGGCTATGGATGAGTGCTTCCTGTTGACTTGCTCCTGGTGGCTTGCTCAGCTTGCCCCCCTCTCACCTCCCCCTGCCTCGAGACTTTGTTTCTCCCTGTAACCTTGGCTGTCCTGGAACCTGATCTGTATACTAAACTGACCTCACATTCAGAGATACACCTGCCTCTGCCTCTGCCTCTGCCTCTGCCTCTGCCTCTGCCTCTGCCTCTGCCTCTGCCTCTGCCTCTGCCTCTGCCTCTGCCTCTGCCTCTGCCTCTGCCTCTGCCTCTGCCTCTGCCTCTGCCTCTGCCTCTGCCTCTGCCTCTGCCTCCGCCGTGCTAGAATTAAAGGTGCATACCACCACGCCAGGCTATTGCTTTCTTTTTCTTTTCTTTTTTTCTTTTCTTTTCTTTTTTTTTTCTTTTTTTTTGGGGGGGGGATTTTTTGTTTTTTTCCTGAGACAGGGTTTCTCTGTATAGCCCTGGCTGTCCTGGAACTCACTCTGTAGACCAGGCTGGCCTCGAACTCAAAAATCCACCTGCCTCTGCCTCCCAGAGTGCTGGGATTACAGGTGTGCGCCACCACCACCCAGCACTGTTGCTTTCTTATACCAACAAGGACCACCTGCTCAAGGGTGGCACTGCCCACAATGGGCTGGGCCCTCCCATATCAGTCACTAAGAAAACGCCCCACAGGCTTGCCCATGAAGGCATTTTTTTCCCTCAGTTGTGGTTCTCTATTCTCAGATAACTCTAATTGGTATCAAGTTGACAAAACAAAACCAAAACAACCAGGATACCTGGTATCTTAGAGGAGACTCTGGGATTTTGAGTAACACTGGAATTAAGATTATGGAGGTGATTTGACTATAAGTCTTCGGGGGGGGGAGGACCTTGTGGTTTGAACGAGGAGTCTCCCCAGTGGGCTTGGGTACGTCCACCTGGTGGGTTCCCCCACACACACACACACCTGGTGGGATTTGGAGAAGCTCCTGAAGACTCTGTCCAAGCCAACCCATTAGTCCCTTGATGGAGCTGTAACTATTGAAAAGTGATTAAGTCAGAGGTGGAGCCTGTTTGGAGATGGAGAAAGGAGGCCTCTGGGAGTGTGTGCTTCAGGGTCCAGCTCGTGCCCTGGCTCCCTCCCGCATTCCCCTTTATCTGCCTCCAGGCTGCTGCTGTGAGGGGAGCTACTCTGCTCCGCGTTTCTTTCCCACAACGGCAGACTGACATCCTCCAAACTGTGAGCCAATAGAAATCCTTCCTTTCCTCCAGATAAATGAGTAGTATCCTTCCTAGGGTTCTCCACTCCTCAGAACAAGCCCCGGAATTGGTGTGCTGACTCTGAAGACCCTCCCCAACCCTGCCTTGTATTTCCTGACCTGCATCCTGTCACAGCCCAAGCCATGTTTCTTATTTCCACGGCTATAGAACTGCCGGTGTTTCCTAGATTCCTATAGAACTGCTTTGCCTAGATTCAGGTCAGCCATGAATCTGTTGCTCAGCCGTCAGGCACCTAAAGTGTTATTCTTCATCTCAGTGCACAGAGAGTACACTTAGAATCCCTGCCATAAACTGGCAATGACGTCTTCCTACATGTAACCCTCACATGGCATGGCGCCACTGCTGAACACATTCCTCTGTGTATCACGTACTCCTTAAATACTCTGTGTGTCCACGTAGTCTTCCATGTGTAGGCACTGTCCACATGATTGGCATGTGCTTGTGTGTGTGTGTGTGTGTGTGTGTGTACTTCAGGAGGCCAGATGTCAGTTTCAAGAATCTTCCTCCTTATTGCTTGCCACCGTATTCTTTGAGACAGGATCTCTCTCTGCACCTGAAACTTACTGTTTCAGACTGGAGGGGACAGCAGCAGCCTGGGATCTACTTGTCCGTATGTCTCCAAACCAGTGCTGGGGTGATGGCTGCATGCCACTGCCACCACACTTGGCTTTTGTTTCTGATCTTAGAATCCTAACTCCAGTCCTTCAGCTGGCACGGCAAGCCCTTAACTGATGGATCCATCCTCCTATCTCCACATGATAATTCCTGTGTCCTCTCCTAGAGCCCTAAACCGTTTTCCAGTTAGGAGAAAACCTGGAGAAGAAAATTACCTGTTTTGTATCCATGTATTTTGGGCGTACAGGCTACACCATGGCACACATGTGGCGGTCAGAAGAGAATTACAGGAGTCTGCTCTTCCTTTCACCGCGTGGTTCCTAGGAGACTGAACTCAGATGGTGAGTTTTGGGGGTTTTGTTTTTTTTTTGTTTTTTGTTTTTTTTTTTGTTGTTGTTGTTGTTTTTCTGTTTTTCAAGACAGGGTTTCTCTGTGTAGCTCTGGCTGTTCTGGAACTCACTCTGTAGACCAAACTGGCCTCAAACTCAGAAATCTGCCTGTCTCTGCCTGCCTCTGCCTCCCGAGTGCTGGGATTAAAGGCGCGTGCCACCACTGCCCAGCAGATGGTCAAATTTAATGAGGGTCTTTATCTACTAAAACATAGCTCGTGCTTTTTTTTTTTTTTTTTTTTTTAAAGTTAATTTTTCCTTCGGAACAGGGTTTCTTTGTATAACAGACCTGGCTGTCCTAGAACTTATTATGTAAACCAGATTGGCCTTGAATTCCCAGATATCTGCCTGCCTCTGCTTCCCCAGTGCTGAGATTAAGGTTAGAGCCGCCACCAGCGGTTTTCTTTGTCTGCTCATTTGCTTGGTAAAGACCCCCAGTTCTCGGACTCACTCTGCAGCCAATTCCTGTCCTGTCTCTACCTCGTAAGAGCTGGGATTGGAGGAACACACCACTAGGCCAGGCTAAGCATATTCTTCACTGACTTCTGCAAAGCCTCAAGACCCAGTTAAGACAGCATTCTCTAAACCCAAGGCAAGCAAGTGTTCTGTGCCCTCTGACCTCCACCACTCAACTCAAATTAAAAATTCAAGAGCTTCACCAGAAACACCTGCCGCGGGTCAGCCCCGTAAAGAAATTTTGCAAAGTCGCCAGCTTCAAACCCAATAAGGTTGAGGGTAACTTTAGCTCATGACGTGAATCCTTACCACCGGAGCTATGGCAGTCTCGAGTCCTAATGGAGCAGAAGCATGTCCCCGGCCCCACGAGGACACACACTATCCCTGCACACAGACAGAGACAACTTAATAAGCCCTGGCGGGATTTTGAAGCTTCTCTCCCCAGTAGCCCGTGGAATTGAATTTCTGCTCTAAGTGCATGCGTGGATATGCGTTTTCCATTACTTGTTTAGGCAGACTATAAAACATTACTGTTAGAAGAGCCACCGATTTATGAACAGGTTGCAGGCTTCAGGTTCATTTGTAAGCTATTTGAAACTTTGAATGTGCTTTTTTCCTGGAAGCAAGGGTATTTAGGTTTCCCAACAGGCGCCCACTTAACCCATGAAATGCTGTACTCTAATGCAAAAAAAGCAATCTTCCTTTGGGTTTGCAAACTCTGCACACATGCCTTCAGTGGCCAAGGTGCAGTGCAAAGGCAGAAGAGGGGACAGGCCTGGGAAAATGGAGAAAGTCAGACACTGTGCTGCACGGCTCCTCCACAGGGCCAGCCGTCCTCCGGTGTCTAGGAGATGGCTTCCACAAGACAACAGGCCGAATGTACCAATCGGGAAAAGCCAAAACCCAAATTTGGATGTGAAAATTGCAAACATTTTTCAAAGCACTGCCGACGAACAAGACCCAGCACGCATGCTTGGTGAGGCTCCTGGTTGGGAGAGAATGTGTTTTTATTTCGGTAAGTCAGCCCCAGAGATGTGTTTCCTCACTTCTAGGGGGGAGGGTGGCTCCTCCTGGGCACACATCCCAGGACAAGGCTCTTCTCTGCACAGAGAAGTTTCATGCATCTGTGGCACTAAAAACCCAAAGCTGACAAGGGGTGCCCGGCTCTGAGGCTATGCCCTTCTGGCTCCAGAACTAACTTTGAGGACAAAAGCTCTGCGTGTGGGGGCCAGAGGTTAAAGTTCGGGATCCTCCTCCGTCTCTTTATTTTTTTTTAGAACCATTTTGTTTTGTTTTGTTTTTGTTTTTGTTTCTCGAGACAGGGTTTCTCTGTGTAGTCCTGGCTGTCCTGGAACTCACTCTGTAGACCAGGCTGGCCTTGAACTTAGAAATCTGCCTGCCTCTGCCTCCCAAGTGCTGGGATTAAAGGCGTGCGCCACCACCGCCCAGCTTATTTTTTAGAACCATTTTTATGTTTGTTTATTTTTATAAGTGTAGGTATTTTACCTGCATGTATGTATGTGTACCATGCACATGCCTGGTCAGAGGAGCATATCAGACTCCCTGGAACTGGAGGTACACATGATTGAGGGTCACCAGGTGGGGGCTAGGAACCAAACCTTGGTCCTTTGTAAAAGCAACAAGTTCTCTTAACCACTGAGCCCTCTGTGGCCCGCTACCTCACACAAGCGCCTTATTGTTAGAGACTAAGTCTCTTACTAATACCTGGAGCTTGCTGGACTGAGTGGCCCCAGTCCACAGGGATCCTGTCTCCCCCTTCACAGCGCTGAGATTTCGGGAGAGCTGGGGATCTGAACACACACCTTCATGCTTGTGTGGCAGACACTTTACCATCTGAGCCCTCTCTGAAGTCCCCTCCACTAACTTTCTGATCTGTCACGGGTGGGTGTGTGTCTCTGGGGTTTGTGGAAGTTAGGACACCCCCATGTTTTGCTGTTGCTGTAGTCTTAGCACTGATTCTTGGTTTGCTATTATTGTTCTGTGGTTTCTGATTGGTGTTGGTAGTGACTTTTTCAAATGGGGGTCGACAATGCTGTCAAAGCTGACGCTGATCTTGCTATGCAGCCCAGGATGTCCTAGACTTAAATCTTCCTTTGTTTATCCCATGAATGCTGGCACCACAGGCATGGTCTTAGCTCTGTTTTATCTAATTATAAATAAGATATGGGTGGCTGGGCGGTGGTGGTGCATGCCTTTAATTCCAGCACTTGAGAGGCAGAAGCAGGCGGATTTCTGAGTTCGAGGCCAGCCTGGTCTACAGAGAGAGTTCCAGGACAGCCAGGGCTACACAGAGAAACCCTGTCTTGAAAAACCAAAAAAAAACAAATAAATAAATAAGCCAGGTGTGGTGGCTTGCCTGTAATCCCAGCACTTGGGAGTCAGAGGCAGGCAGATTTCTGAGTTCGAGGCCAGCCTAGTCTACAGAGTGAGTTCCAGGACAGCCAGGACTACACAGAGAAACCCTGTCTCAAAAATTAATAAATAAATAAATAAATAAATAAATAAGATATGGGTTCACTATAGCAAATTTTAAATTCTCCCAAAAGTAATCATTGTTATTGACTTATTTTTCTAGTTTTTACACTTTTTTTCATTATACAGGCACAGTAGATTCAATGATACCTCATGTGTATGTGTCCCTGTCCTTATCTCTGAAGTCTGTGGACATGTCCTAATTTAAACAAGGGTCTTGGCAGATACAATTAAGTTAAGGCTGTTGAGATGAAGAGATTATGTAGGTTGTCCCAACAGTTTAAACTGCACGGGGAATATCTTTACAAAAAAAAAAAAAGCCGTATGAGCCGGGGAGATAGCTCACTTGCTGCATGAGCATGGGGACCTGAGTTCAAATCCTGAGCACCCATGAAGAAACTAGGTGTGGACAGATGCCTGTAAACCCAGCACGAGACAGTAAGGTAGGCACACTGCAGGGGCTTTCTGGCCAGCCGACCTAGCCAAGGCATGGTGAACAGCCAGTTCAGTGAGAGACCCGGTCTCCGGGGAATATGGTAGAATATGATAGGGGAAGCCACTCCACATCCTGCTCTGACCTCTGTACCTGTGCACAAGTGTATTTGCATATACACACACAGAAACACACAGGCAAGCGACACACCGAAGGGGAGGATGCACTGTGACTATGAGACTAGTGTAGCCTCAGTGGAAGAGTCCTGGAAGCCTCAGCAGCTACGCGAGGCCAGGGACACTCTCTACTGGCCCTATGGATAGCAGCACACTTGGGCTAATCATTGGTCCTGTTGCCCAGGTCTTAAGCTGCTCACTGGTCCGCTAGGGTTTGAACTACTCACAACCCATCAACAGGAACTGAGGCAGTGTGGGTCACCCTGTAACTGAGCGTGTGGGGCCTGAGCCAACCATTGGTTGTTAAAGCTCGTGTGGATTGCTTCCAGGTGAGTGAGGGCCTCTGGAGTAGCCCACGGATCTTCAGAACTACCTCATGCACCGATGCCTTGCCTGCATCCTTTGAACGCTTGTCTGTCATCCAGGGCCAGTGGTACCACTGCCTTGTGGCCCTGAGGGATTTGAGTCACTGACTACTTAATGCCCTTTACCGACTGCGTAGGTCCTAAGCCGGAGCCACCATTCTGGTGATCCAGCACAGCACTAGGCTAAGTATTGGCCAAGCTGACCCTCCACCAGGCCACCCAAGGCTCAGCTGGAATTGCTGCCTGGCTTCCTGACACTTGGACTCTTAACCTGATTAAATGGAGTGACTGTGGGCCAGACTTGCAATAGTTCAATTGAGGAGATTATATTTTGGCTTGGTGCTCAAAATCTCCTCCCCCACCTCTGTCATTCATGGGTGGGCAGTGGGTACACATGTGTGTACAGGTACATGTATGTGTACATTTTGAGGTCAGAGGACAATCTTAACTTATATTTTGAGGCAGGGCCTCTCATTAGCCAACTAGACTACACTGGCTGGCCGGTGAGCCCCTGAAATGCACCTCTAAGAGCACCCAGGTTGTTTCCTACATGGTGTCTAGGGATCGAACTCGGGTCCTTGTGTTTGCAAGGCAAGCTCTTTGCAGACTAAGCCCTGTCTTCAGTCCCCAGGGCCAGAATTCGGAATTACACTAATGGACTCCATGGAGCTCTTGTCTTTCTCGCAGCCCCACAGACAAGCTTCACCTTTTCGGTAAGTTGTTCACACCTTGTTCTTTGAATTGTAAGTGGTCTTTCCCTGAAGTCCATGTTTGGCCTCGAGGAGAATTCAGTCTGAAGCTCCTCCTGTGCTGGGAGAAGTACCTGCGCAATCGCCCTCCACTCCTCCTCAATACAGCCTCCCCCCTACCCCCACCCCCACCCCCGAACCTCCCCTCCCAGCCCCACCAGCCCTGGAAGACAGGCAAGCCACTCAAAGGATGCAGCCTTTGGAGGGAGTCCTGACGGACTTTGGATTTCTGGCCTCCAGAACCATGACGGAACAAATCTGTGTTTCCCCAAGTCTGTGGTAGTTTGACACAGCAGTCCTAGGAAGCAAATCCAAACAACACACAAACATTTGTGACAGTCAGCTTTTCATCACTGTGGCAAATCCCCAAGAGAAAAGGCTCAGATAGCAAAGAGTGATTTGGGCTCATGGTTTCAGTCCATGACTGGCTGTGTCTCTAGCCTAAGGTGTATCATGACAGGAGGGGGCAGATTGAGGTCTACTTTCCTGAGGTTGTGATCAAAGGCTCCCAGCTCAAAGGTGTTGTCCTTCATGGCAGGGAAGCCATGGCATCAGAACCTGATATGGCATCAGAACCTGAGATGGCGTCAGAACCTGAGATGGCGTCAGAACCTGAGATGGCGTCAGAACCTGAGATGGCATCAGAACCTGAGATGGCGTCAGAACGTGAGATGGCTGGTCAGCACAGCTGCAGTCAGGAGCAGAGGGCGGTGAATGACGGTTCTCAGCTCACGTTCTCCTTACCCTGCCCAGGCCCCCAGCCCACAGAACCGTGCTGCTCGGAGGTAAGGTAAGTCACATCACCCCAAGGAAACCAAATCTACAAGGTCCCTCCCTCACAGGCATGCCAGCACATAACTATCACAGACTAATGTGTGCCCTCAATGCATGACTCCTTTTCAGTTTTTTAAAAGTATTTTTGTGTTTGTGGTTTTACCACCAGTGTGGGTTCCCAAAGGGGACAGAGGTATTGAATCTCCTGGAGCTGGAGTTATGGGAAGTTTCTCTTAGCCCAGATCGGGTGCTGAGAACTGAACCCCAGTCCTCTAGAAGAGCAGTATGCTCTCCTGACCTCTGAGCCATCTCTTCAGGCCAGATTTGTTCTTGTTAAAGTAAATTACATCTGGAGGACACATCGCAACAATATCTGCCTTTTCCTTCTCACTGATACAGTGTATTCTGAGTGTGCTCTGTCATTGGTTTCAAGGATTTTTTTTTTTTTACTTTTTTTTTTTTTTTTTTTTTTTTTTTTTGGTTTTTCGAGACAGGGTTTCCCTGTATTGCCCTGGCTGTCCTTCCTGGAACTAGCTCTGTAGACCAGGCTGGCCTTGAACTCAGAAATCCGCCAGCCTCTGCCTCCCAAGTGCTGGGATTAAAGGCGTGTGCCACCACCCCCTGGCCGGTTTCAAGGATTTTAAATGCATTGGGGAAATAATATCGCAATGATAAGCTGGAGCTGATCCTCTAACCTTTGCTACAATTGAAGTCATGGCGTATGTGTGGGTACACATATTTATGTATGGACATGCACATACAGATCTATTTAAGGTTGGTACTTCTCCACCATGGCTGCCCTCAGAGCTGAACGTGACTGAGTGCTTTGACTAGTGATGTACAGACAGAGGTCAGTGGTGTCCTTCAGCACTGCAAGAAGGAGGGTCCCACCTGCTTTGTTCACTTCCCCCTGAAATACAGAGGGAGCCCCATCTGCCATCTCTCCTGGTAAGTGTGGGCAGATGGACAGACTAAGGGGACACATGGGTTTGGTTGAGGAATCTTCTCATGTTGCTGAATCCACAAAAATCTGAGGGAGTTTTGATACTGTAGTACATCCCAGACAACCACAGTGGATTATAATATATAATACATATCTCACATGCACGTGTTCCTGCTCTCTTTTTTTTAAAGTATTTATTTTATGTGCATGACTGTGTTGACCATCACACGCATGCAGTGACTGTGGAGGCCAGAAGAGGCACAGATAGATTCTGTGGCGCTGGAGTTACAAATGGTTATGAGCATGCTGGGAACTGAAGCCAGGACCCCTGAGCCATCTCTCCAGCCCTTTCTGTCCTTTTAAAATAAGAGAAATTGGCCGGGTGGTGGTGGCACATAACCCCAGCACTTGGGAGGCAGAGGCAGGCGGATTTCTGAGTTCAAGGCCAGCCTGGTCTACAGAGTGAGTTCCAGGGCATCCAGGGCTACACAGAGAAACCCTGTCTCGGGAAGAAAAAAAAAAAAAAAAAAAGAACAAAATATTCTAAAATCAAATAGAATTCAAAATATGTCCACCCCCAAATAATCACAAAAAAATGCTTATTAAGCATAATAGTGGAAATGTGGATTTTTTCCAAACATCCACCAGTAGCAAATAAATAAAGAATGGTTTATCAATAAAATGAAATGCTATTCAACAACTTTCAAAAACAAAATTGATGCCATACGCTATGACATGGGTAGACCTTAAAAACATTATGCTAGGAGTTAGGGGGGGTGTGGCTTAGCGGCAGAGCACAAGCCCGTGGGTCAGCGCCAGTGCTGAAGAAGAGGAAAGGCTTACACTAACTGAAGAGAGAGCTGTCACAGGGAAGCATAGACTTCCACAACAGGCCAGTTAGAAATACACAAAGTAAAATTATGCATGCTTGGGTAAAGGGGGAGGGGTGATGGCTCAGAGACTGGGGCTGGGAGGTGGCCCAGCAGTCACCAGTAGTTGCTGTTTTATCAGAGGACCCAGGTTCAGTTGCCAGTGCACACACCAGGCCTCTCATGACAAACCGACACCCACAACTGCCTTCCACGCTGCATCTATGCGGTATGCACACAGATAAGTAGGCACACACATACACACATAAATAAAAGTAATTTTTTGAAAGAATGGGATTTACTTTTTAGATGACTAAAATGTGTTACACTTGCCATTTTATGAAGAATTGAACATATCTGCTAATACAATAACCCATGATTTTATATATATATATATATATATATATATATATATATATATAACTTATGAGTATGTTTATAATTATATAGGTAATATAAAATGTTTATAATAAATGAATGTAGTTATTTGTGTTTTTACTTAGTTGGATATATTTATAGTTATATTTATTTTTTTATTTCAGTCCATTTTGGTGTGGGGGACTAAACCCAGCGCCTAGCACACACTAAGCAAGTGCTCTACCACTGAGCGACGCCCCAACCCTGAGCTGCACCTCCGAAGGGAGCACTATGTGGTCCATAAAGCTGCTAACAAATGGAATAACTGTGGAGATGAAGTTTAAATATCGTGAGGGACTTATCACGGCCTCTTGGTGTTAATCAGGTATATCCTATTTAGTTGGTTTTTCCTTTTTACTTTACAACCAGATGATGAATGTAATGAGCCATGGACAAAAAAATCCCACGTTACCAGGATCATGAATCTCATGCTGGCATTGGCCAATAAACAGAGGGTCGTGTTGCCTATACATCTGCACGTCTGCATCCGCTGATGAAGAGGCTGGCTTCCGGTTCTTGTCTACACTTTTTTCTTTTTTTTTTTCTTTTTTTTCTTTTTTTTTTTTTTTTTTGCATTTCTGAGAAAATCTTATTGGCCTTTACACTGGAAAACTGCGCTTCCAGGGCTCATGGACTACCCCTTCCCTCTGGCTTCTGGATCAGGGATTGGCAGGTGCTGGGAGCTTCAGAGAAGTGGGAGTGTTATGTGATCACTGTACTGCCTCAAGCTAATTAAAGAACAGAGTGTGCGTGACTGGAGGGGCACCAAAATGCCTTCCAGTCACAAAAGATAAGGTCTTGAAAGCTAAACAGTGAACAGAACAAGATTCTTACGGTTTCTAAGATCTAAGTTCGTTCTCTCATGGGTGAAAGAGTCTGCTTCTAATGATATCTCTTGAAGTGTGTGTGTGTGTGTGTGTGTGTGTGTGTGTGTGTACACAAGACGAGGAGAAACCCCCTGCTTCCTCCCCTCCAACACTGCAGAGATGAGCTCTTCACAGTCTGCCCATAAAAGCTCTGCGTGGAAGGCACGCCACACAGGGCCCAGCTGCCCGCCATGTCAGGCTTGCTCACCGAAGCCACCAGATGAAGGAGGGCTCAGAGAAGACATCTTAAATTTACAATTCAGATCTTCAAGAGATGAAGAGACGCCTGGAGTCCTCTCACCTGTCCCAGGGACTCTAAGAATGGGTCCTAATCCGGAGGACACAGCTCTCCTCTGTGAGAAGCCGTGGAGGATGATGAAGTGTGGCCTTGCTACCTCCCCAGCTGGGGGAGGGGACAGCTCTGTGCAAGGCTCCAAAGTGAAGCCTGGGCCCAGGATGACTCGGCTCTGAAGCCATGCAACCTTTGTTCGCTGAGCCATCTCACTAGCCTAAGATTATTTTTTTTAATCATCTTGGTAGCTGGGCATGGTGGTGCAGGCCTTTAGGCCTAGCACTCAGGAGGCAGAAGCAGGTGGATCTCCAAGAGTTCGAGGCCAACCTGGCCTACAAATCGAGTTCCAAGACAGCTGAGGCTGTCCCACAGAGAAACCCTGTCTCAACAAACAAACAAACAAACAAACAAATAGGTAGACAGAATTCTAAGACACTCCAAGATTTCTGGCCCTTTGGTGTAGACACACTTTATCCCATTTACTTGGTCAAATGAGAGTCTTGGTGGTGGTGTGAAGGGCCTTTTAAACAGAATGCAGATTCCAAGTGTGTAGTCGCACATGCCTGTGATCTCAGTGCCCAGGAGGCTGAGATGCATGGATGGCTGTGAGTTCACGGCCACCCCAGGACACGCAGAGAGACTTTGTCCCAGAAAACAAATAACAGTTACTAACCGCCATTTTCAGTTTCCATCTGTATTCTCTTGCTTTTTAACCAGATACAAAGCTCCCTTTCACGTGCCTTTTACTTTACTTTTCTCTTCCATTTCTCCATAAACTTTGTTGTATCTCTATTGATTTCAGAGCTCTTAGTGTATTGACACAGATGTAAAATGGGATTTGCTCACCCCCAACTCAGATATATGCAGTACCAAAGCAGAGTAAACAGGAAGGCTCTGTGTGAGGAATTTACCCAGTGAAATAAATGTTTATCAAGACCTGCTGAACATTCCTACAAGATGGACAAAAACTTAATCTCATCAAAGAAAATCAATCAAAAAAATTAAACCACAAGAGCAATGTTTCTATTTTTGAGTTGTAATTGGTGGGCCAGGTGGCTGAATTTTCTTCTGCTCTCCATCGACTCAGGATTTTCTTTTCTTTTTGTGTGTTAATCAATGAAGCTTAGCTTCTAATTAACGCCGAAGTATCCAGACCTTTGAGCTCCTTGAATAAAGGTTTTGTTAAACACTGACCTGTTTGCTTGTTTCTTTTCTGTCTCTAGTAATCGGATACATTTTAAGAGTGATATGTGCTAGGCCGAGGTTCTCGCTATCAGATATTCCCGTGGAAGGGACCAAGCGAGGCACTTAGTTTGAAAAATTAAAAAAAAAAAAAAAAAAAAAAAAAAAGGGAAAAAAATCAATGAAACAGCACCTCCTCGTGGTATAACACCAGAGTTACCGTAGGTACAGTGAAAATTTGGTTGAGACCCTTTTAAGTGTAAAATTAGAGCAAGTTAGCAGACATCTCAGAATAATCATTGCAAAGTGTGTTGCTGGAGTTCCTTGAATGTTCTGAATGCCAAATCAAAGATTAATACTAGCCTCCAACGTATAGGATATGAAATCTTCCCTAATGAAAGTAACAAAGTGATCTTAGCAGCCACTGCACCCCACCACGGTGGGGTTTAAGTGAAAGCAGTTGACTGTAGGTAATGGGGTAATTGTAGACACGCACATCGCCTTTAGCACCATGGGTTCATTGGCATCAGGACCCAGGACCTCCTGTGCAGCTGGCCGTATACAGTTGAATGGCTAAAGCTCCAGCAGTTAGGTCCATAGCTGAGCGTCGTGGTTTCCATTTCTGTACCCACTGGGCTCCTGTGGCCCCCTGCAGAGTGTGCCCGAATCCTGCAAGTCTCTGTGTTCACTAAGGAGACACTGCAGCTGGGTCATTGCCATGAGAAGTCTGCGGCCATTCTGCTTAGGTTCAAAGTCGACTTCGCCACTCACTCGCTGTGTGGCCTGGGCGGTTGACTCAGTCCTTCCTACCTCAGTTCTTTTCCTGAAAAATATATTTTCAAACAGTAGTCAAGGCCGGAATGCAGCAAGTACAAACTGGGCATGAGAGTGCACACCCAGAAGCTGATGCAGGGGGACTGAAATGTGGAGGCCCTGGGCTGCATAGACAGCCTTTCTCCGCCCCACCCCAAGCTGTTGTACCGGGAAGGGTTCATAGCAAAATGTGCCAGGAAGGGTTCCTGAACCCCAAAAACCCACCAAGGAGCTGTCTCTGATGTAATAGCATTAGTGTCTCTTTATTAAAAACTCGGAAGCCGGGCGCGGTGGCGCGTGCCTGTAATCCCAGCACTTGGGAGGCAGAGGCAGGCGGATTTCTGAGTTCAAGCCCAGCCTGGTCTACAGAGTGAGTTCCAGGACAGCCAGGGCTACACAGAGAGAAACCCTGTCTCGAAAAACCAAAAAAAAAAAAAAAAAAAAAACTCGGGCTTGGGCTCTCCTCTAACCCAACCCTAACACAGCAGGACAGGAAGGGAAGGCTGAGCAGCCCTGAACCCTCAGCAGGACACATTTTATAGGAAAATAGGAGCGAGCGAGGGAGGGGCTGAGGGAGGGGTGTGCAGTCTGGCAAGCCTCTAATAGAGTGACTATAAGCCAACGGGTTATATACCGCGGTTGCAAAATGTCTGAAAGTACATCTGACACGATCAGACTCCTCTCTGATTAACTGTTGCTAGGAAGCAGCTAGCGAGTCACTCTGGCCAAGGGCAAGCCGTGGGGTCCTTCCTGGTACATGGGTGCAGCCCGGGTTCTGCTGCAGGTCAAGTTCTCGGGCTTTATTTTTCTTTACGATAGAAGTCAGTCCTCGAAAAAGAAAAGAAAAGGAAAAGACAGGAAGGGGAAATATGTCGGTTAATCTCAACTGTCAACTTGGTGAGCTCTAGAATCACATGGGGAAGTGGGCCTGTGGGACTGCCTGTGAGGGATTATTTTGATTAGACCAACTGAGGTACAATGACTCACTCGCTGGGCAGCACCATTCCCTGAGAGGGATCCTGGGTTGTATAGAAAGGAGGATGTATCCAGAGTGCGGCCCATCCCTCTCTGAGACCTGCCTGGACACATGCCACCAGCTGCCTCACTCTCCTGCCCCCTGCCTTCCCTACCATGATGGTCTGCTCCCCGGCACTGCAGGCCCAAACCCCCTTTCTCCATTAAGATGCTTCTATTGGGTGTTTTGTTTCTTTTGTTTGCATCCACTTGCCACAGTGTGTATGCCACAGTGTAGAGGGCTGTGAAGTGCCGCGCCTTAAAGATGGCGCTGGTTTCCGCCTTCCTCCCCCCAGGGGGAGAGTGTCCTTTGAAACAAACAACTCCTTATTTGGCTTCGTGCGATCAGATGCTGTCCTGCCTTGAAGTAGCCTATCTGCCTTGCCCACGTGTCCCTCAGGGATTGGCCAGCCTTTAGGATATAAGAGAGTGCTGGGGTCGAGGTGGGGAGAGATGCCATTGTACAAGGATCCTGGATAAACTGCTTTAAGAAGCTTATCAAGAATCCTGAATAAACTGCTCTGAGAAGGACTTGCGTTTGTCTTCCCTCCGCTGGTCGGATAGGGTTGCGACCCCACAGCACATTGGTGACATCAGAGGACAACTTACAGGAGTCCACTCTCTGCTGGTGGGTCCTGGGGGTCAAACTTGGGTCCTCAGGCTTGGCAACAGGTTCCCTCGCCACTAAGCCACTCAGCCTCCTCTTTGGAATATTTTATCACAACAACAGAAAGGGAAGGAAGAGGACAGGAAAGGGGGAAGAAAGAAACAGGAGGGAGGGAAAAGGTGCTTGGGACAGTCCTTAGCCTCCAGTTACAAGCAAGAAGCTTCCACTGGGATTCACTGGTACAGTGCAGACTGCCAAAGAGTTGCAAACTCTGGATTGTCTCTGACTCTCAGGATCATACAAGCTCTCAACGGTGCTCACTTGGTTTAAGGCAAGGGGCTGAGACACAATCAACAGCCGTGCACAGTGAGAGGAGACTGCGGAGGGGAGCAGCACTTCTGTGCTCTCACATGGCATCCTGCCGCATGGCTTGACGGTGCTGCAGTAAACATGTTGTACTAAAGTTAAAAGAAATTAGTAAGAAGTAACAGACACAGACTGTGGCGAAGTGCTTCTGCAGTGCACGCTCATCCTTGCAAGGCATGCCCTGGAATTTCTTTTGAACATTCACCATCCTGGGCCTCTCAGCCCTCAGTAGAGTTGCCCCCTCCAGCCCCAGGCTAACCTTTACTGGGGCTTGGGATATGATCCAGTAGACACTGAGTTCTGCATTCCCAAAGTGCTTCTCAAGGCTTGTTGGTGCTGCGGCTGGTCTGCCATACATAAGTACACTGACACTCAGACGGAGAAAGATGGAAGCCGCATACCAGGGAAACGGAGCTCTGGCAAGAGATTCCTGTTGGCCACACAATGCTGGAAGCAGCCACAGTGTATTGCTATCTGGGCAGCATGCAGTCCATCTACACTTAGGTTATCAGAGAAAGAATCAACCAAAGAGGGAAGCAAGCCATCAGATGTCCTTCCCAGTGTGGCACTGTTGCCCCTACAAAGCCAGAACAGGGCAGAACACACTGGTCCCCACCAGCTAGAGGACTGTATAGTTTAGTATCAAACTGCCTGATAGTGTGTATAGGCAAATAGGCATTTGCTTGTCGGTTTTAAACACAGCCTCGCGACTCTTAGACAAGTATCTTAAAGTACTCTCCCAACTAAGCCACATCTCCAGTCACCTCAGTCTCTTTTGTTAACTGGAAGTATACACATTGGTGATGACAGCTGACCTTAAGCTCTTTTTAAAAAAAGATTTATTTATTATATGTAAGTACACTGTAGCTGTCTTGCTTCCAGAAGAGGGCATGCGATCTCATTATGGATGGTTGTGAGCCACCGTGTGGTTGCTGAGATTTGAACTCAGGACCTTCAGAAGAGCAGTCAGTAGTCTTAACCACTGAGCCATCTCTGCAGCTCAACCTTAAACTATTGAGCTTGCTTTTCCTTCCCCTGCTTGACAAATGTTAGGACACTCATCTACTCAGGACCCCCAAAGGGTTTAGTTCTCCTGTATGAGAGTCCTCTGGTTAAGGGGAAGCCAAGCTCTGCTCCTACAGTCGTTCAGGAACCAAAGTAGACGGGCTCTGCCGTCTCTGACGTTGCTCTGGGCTTCGGCACCCATCCGGTGCAACGCTAAGAGGAAGCATGGAGGTAGGGAGTTGGGCTGGGGAGTATCGTGAGCCACTATACTCTGACATCTGCCAAATGGATCCCAGACACATGGCCACCACCCATCTCTCTGTAAGGGAGGCAAGACAACGTGGGTCATCTGAGTGCCTGGAGACAGCGTGGACATCCATTTGGCAAAGAGAGTTAGTTCATCCTATCTGCCATAAGGGATCACATATGGAAGCAAGGGAAGCAGGGGTTGCAGATGTGTGGAGACTCAAGCTTGGCTCACTAGCTTGTGGTCCAAAAGAGCTCGAGTGCCCAAGCAAAGGACAGCCAGCGAGCTGAGCTACCGTTGTACCAAATAATGAGGCAAAGCTGGTGGTGGAGTGGATTAACTAATTTAGGGCTAAGGGGGTTGGCCAGAGCCTTCTGGTAAGTTGCTTGTATCTTCAAAAGGTTCCTGGTGTCTGTCTTCAGAGCTTGAAGACCACACCTCCTCCTCTGGTGGTCATGTGACTAGTTCTGGCCAATGGCAGGATCGTCAGCATTTCTTCACAAGCAGAGTTATTTGTTGGTGTGAGGCTTTCTAGAGGACTCTCTTCCCTTATTCCATTGAGCAACAGTGTTCCAGAGAGATTCCCCCTCCACCAGCCTGGATCCTGCAGACAGACAGACAAGTGATGTTCGGTACCCACGCAGCATCTTGTCCCAAGACACGGAGAAGTTTTTTAATGAATTTATTGATTTTTGGGGAGTTGGGTTTCAAGACAGGTTTTCTCCCAGTAGCTCTGGTTGTCCTGGAACAGGGTTCCATTCTGTAGAACAGGCTGGCCTCAAACTCAGAGATCCTCTTGCCTAAATGCCCAGCTAATGTATTACATTTTGTGTTAAGTATATATGTGTTGTACAGCAGGTACCCTTACCTGCTGAGACATCTCACTAGTGAAGAAACTGATTATTTTTTAAGTTTTATATTTCTGTAACATAAACTAGTTTATTCTGCCTGATAGGCATTTTTTTGGTCCAGAGGTCTCAGAAGGCCAACAAGACAAGCCAAAGGCCCAGGCCTATTATAATAGATCATCGTTTCTAAGAACTAGGGAATCATGTTCCTCAACATAATGTATACAGCCAGGCCTGGGTGCATGAGAATCCCAGCACTTGAGAGACAGAGGGAGGAGGAGGAAGTAAAGAGCTCAAGGCTCGCTCTGGCTACATATCATATCCTGTCTCCAAAAGACAGAGAAAGGAGAGGGTGTGAGGGGAGGGGCTAAGGATATGGCTGTGTTTACCTGAGTAAACACACAAAGCTGAGTTCCATCCCCAGGTACCTGTAATCCCAAGACCTAGCTACAGGCAGAAGGATCAGAAGGTGGGCTACACAGCAAATTTGAGGCCAATCTGGGTACCTGAGACCATCTCATATGTAATTAATTTGTACACTATTGCCCCAACACAAAGCAAGGAGATAGGTATGGGTTTGCTGTGATTAACTCATTCTCTGAGCATCCCAAGCACCCAGGCTGGTCTCCAATTTACTGTATAGCCAGGAACAACCTTGAACTTCTGATCATATTGTTTCTACATCCCCAAGTGATGGGATTTTAGGCCTGTATGCCACCACAGCTGGGGTGGGGGTGGGCGTTGTCTGGGGTGGGTGCTCAGCATAGAACTCTGTGCCTGCTAGGCAAGCACTCTCCCAACTGAGCTACAGCCTTATTTTAAGTACTGATAAAAATCGACTCTCAATAAAACTCTAGATATGCTCTGCTCCTTAAAGGGTGGTTCATTTGCAGACAATTTCAAGCTACAAAGTGCTGAAGAGCGATATTAAGAGCAGATTAGTACCTAATCAAAGTCATTCCTCCAATCCCATATCATCAGTGGCTTTAAAAAGATAGGAAGGGAACCGGGGAGGGACTGATGGGCAGTTATCTAAAGCATCTTTGTATGTAGAGAACAGTTTTGGCTACTCACTGTCCTCTGGTCTCTCTGGAACCGACTCCTGTATTAGACAGGAAGGGTATCTTTCACTGTGGATGGCTTTCGGGACCCTCCTTGCACTGTTGCCTGTGTGCCAGCTCGACATTATTTTCCAGTTTGTGTAAGTCTACCTTGAGTTTCACCAAGTGATTTGACACAGGGACACAAGAAGCAGGAGACCATGAGTCTTTATGCATTCCCTTAGGGTGAAATGACAAGACTGGTCCTGGTTTATTTCAGCCGCAGTGGAAGAGCCAGGTGTTTCCAGCCAACTGGGCCAGCCACATTACCCACAGGTTGCCAACCAGTAAATTCCTTAGGTGCAGGCCCTGTGTTTTATTTTCCAGTGAATAAATGATGCTTAACCTGCTTTGAAGTTGAGCAGTTTCTAGCTTGAACACTGGTTCTGGAACGGAATGACTAGGTATCCTTCGGCAATTAGGCTCCCTTAATGCAGCCTCCCGGCCTGTGAAATGATACAAATAAACGTCCACTCCTTTGATTTAAGGAAGCTAAATGAGACTCTCCTGTGTGAAGTTGCTAATGTAGCTCCAGTGGGATCCGTGCTTGAAGAACCCAGGGTGTGTGGTGGCCCAAGATACTGCCCTTTATGTCAAACGCAAGCACAGTACTTAGCGATCATATCAATAGCGGTTTTAAGAATTCCTTTGCCAGAGGCTGCCAGCACTATAAAAGATGTACAGTGTTTACCCCAGAAGGACTGGTTTCCATCTTATCTGTAGTGTTTGAATGTTTACATGTATTAAAATTTAAAATAAGCATATTTTGGAGAGGAAAACAGGTTAGGCCAGCAGGGTTACTGGCTTTTTTTTTTTCTTTTTTTTTTTCTGAGCCTTTCAATTCCTTGCGATACTGCAAAAACAAGGATGAAAAAACTCGATAGTTATTACCTCTGTTAATATATGGCAGCCCTTCCCCACACGGGCCTGTGGGTAGAAACAAAGTAAAAATAATCTTCTCACACGGGACTTTTAGACTAGCTGCCACAAGTACCGGTCACACCTACTGCTTCTTTGGGTGAACTAAATTTAATCTACACTTTTCCAGCCCGGGGCAACTTCGGCATTGAGAGGAATTAAAGGCACTGGCAGGGCTGGGCCGGGAGGATCCTCGACCCTAGTAGGTCGTTCCGGGTAGCGGGAACGCAAATGCTGCCGCCTGCCCGACCAGGCCCGAGGGGCGGGCCTCAGGCCTCGGCCTCGCCTCCGCCGGCCGCCCGCCGCTTCCCGGCCACTGTGCCGGGCGCCGCCGCCAGCATGCTGCAGAAGCGGGAGAAGGTGCTGCTGCTGAGGACCTTCCAGGGCCGGACGCTGCGGATCGTGCGTGAACACTACCTACGGCCCAGCGTGCCGTGCAACAGCCCGCTGTGCCCGCAGCCCGCCGCCTGCCGCAACGGTCAGAGCCGGGATGAACCGGGAAGGCCGGGGCGGGAGGAGCGAGGGAGGCCCGGGCGGGAAGAGCAAGGGAGGCCGGGACTGGAGGAGCGAGGGAGGCCGGGGCGGGAAGAGCGAGGGAGGCCGGGACCGGAGGAGCGAGGGAGGCCGGGGCGGGAGAGGGAAGCCGGGCTCGAAGAGCGAGGAAGGCCGGGACCGGAGAGGGAAGCCGGGCTCGAAGAGCGAGGAAGGCCGGGGCCTGACGTAGCGAGGGCTTCTGGGCGCGAGCGAAGGAAGCGCAGCCGGGAGATGCCCTGGAGCGTCCTCGGTGCGTCCGGTCGTCCCTCCTGGCGGTCGGAAGCGCGGGAGCGGCCTGCAGCTTCAGGAGCGCACCTCTCGGGACCAGCCTACTGCAGTGGCCGGGTCAACGCGAGGCCCGAGAGCCTGCAGGCACCGGAGGCTTCCGTTTTTCCAGGGAACCGAAAACAGCGACTGGCACCTTACTCCTGAGCGTATTACGCTGGACATTTGACATTGCCTGCTCTGCTCCTGCCAGTACGCAGACTCTCCAGCTTAACAGCCTCTTCATTTCAGGGTTGGAGACTTAGGATCTGGGAGAGGCTGGGAGCTAGGCTCCCCCTCCTCCCTTTTCAGGCAGCGGGTTGCTGTTGGTTACCCCTAGTGGGAGATGAGCATGAGGGGGTCTTTTCAGAATACATGATTGAAGTCACAGCTTGACCAAGGAAGTGTCAGTTGAGTGGAAGCCCTACCACTGCCCACGGGTTGTACAGCACATCCTTTCTAGTACGTTCTCTTCAACCCTAGAACCGTACAGCAGTGTTCAGAAGCTTCTGACAGAATAGCCTTGGAATTTTTAGGTACATATAAGTGGTAAACACACACATATGTGCACTCTTGCCCTTACATATATGTGCATATATAGTGTATATGTATATATAGATATAATGGATATGTAAGTATCCAATACAGTGCCCATGCATGTCCGTGATGGCTTAGTTGAAATTTAGCTTCTTCCAGGGATGTACTTGTTTTTAAAATATCAGTCATCCTCTGGAAGAAGTACTGACAACAGCATAAACCATGTTGGGCTGATATTTAATCACAGCTGAGGGGAGGGGGAAGCGATGAATCTGAACTTTGAGCCTCTACCAAAGTAGATTTGTCTTGTCTTTTAAAAACTTCAAGGTGAAATTAAGATGAGAAGTTATTGTGCACACCGGGAGCACTGTGACATTGAAATAGTCATAAACCAGGTTTGAAAATGTTGCCTAATGGCTTCCGCTCTGAATTATGTTTCAGATGGGAAGCTCTTGTCTGCGGAAGTGACTCATTATGTGATCCCAGACTGGAAAGTTGTCCAGGATTACCTTGAGGTCCTGGAGTTCCCCGAGTTGAAGGGAGTTATTTTCATGCAAACGGCTTGTCAGGCTGTGCAGCACCAGAGAGGCCGGAGGTATCTGTTTTGAATTATTTATTTATTTATTTTTAGGACAGGTTCCCCAGTTCCCTTTAGAAAAGATCCCTCATTAGAGGCAAAGAGGAGGAATTCATTATTTTGTCAGAAAGGATTTCTCTCAAACTAATTTGGTATTCTCTTTGCTGGTGAGGAATGCAGTAACATTTTATATGTGTGCTTCAACACCTGGCCAAAAGATTTGACTATAGATCAATAAACTGCAGTGTCCCTAGGATGTCCATAGTTAAAATTCTATGGTGAATTGGCTTCTGGTTTACATTTTTATAGGTAGCACTATTATTTCTTCTTTTTATTTTTGCTAACAATGTATAATATTTAATCTTATTCATAGATAGATTGTTTCAGGAGCGTTCCTTTCTTTGGAAAAGAATACTTTTAAATCTTATCTTCCTCTACTATAGATACAAACTGTACTTACAGTGATTTATGATTTATTCCACGAACTCAAAAATAGCTCATTCTGATTTTTAGATTAGTCCTATAATTATCAGCCATAGTAATTGTATTTGCTGAACAAAACCTTTCTTTCTTTCTTTCTTTCTTTCTTTCTTTTTTTTTTTTTTTTTTTTTTTTTTTTGGTTTTTCGAGACAGGGTTTCTCTGGGTAGTTCCAGCTGTCCTGGAACTCACTCTGTAGACCAGGCTGGCCTCAAACTCAGAAATCCGCCTGCCTCTGCCTCCCAAGTGCTGGGATTAAAGGTGTACACCACCACCACCACCACCTGGCCTGAAGAAAATATTTCTAATTGAACCAGTTTAAAATACTTGCCTTGTACCTAAATGAAAGAGTAATTGCCCCTTTCTGTGCAAATACCTTAAAATACAGTTTTGCTTCATTTAATATTTGGGAACATTTATGATCTGAAGTTAGTCTCTGGAGTAGCATGTTAGAATTCTGTACCCAAGCCCTCCACACCCCAAGGTTGGTCTCTGCAAATAGCATGTTAGAATTCTGTACCCAAGCCCTCTACACCCCAAGGTTAGTCTCTGGAATAGCATGTTAGAATTCTGTACCCAAGCCCTCAACACCCCAAGGTTGGTCTCTGCAAATAGCATGTTAGAATTCTGTACCCAAGCCCTCAACACCCCAAGGTTGGTCTCTGGAATAGCATGTTAGATTTCTGTACCCAAGCCCTCCACACCCCAAGGTTAGTCTCTGGAATAGCATGTTAGAATTATGTACCCAAGCCCTCCACACCCCACGGCATTTAACAAGCAGAAACTGAATGTATTCTGTTTTTAAGATGTTTTGGTTTCGCCGGGCGGTGGTGGCACACGCCTTTAATCCCAGCACTTGGGAGGCAGAGACAGGCGGATTTCTGAGTTCGAGGCCAGCCTGGTCTACAGAGTGAGTTCCAGGACAGCCAGGACTACACAGAGAAACCCTGTCTCGAAAAACCAAAAAAAAAAAAAAAAGATGTTTTGGTTTCTTCAGACTTTGGTAGTAAAAGACAAAGTTTTCTTTATTTGTATATGAAAATGATAAATTGTCTTTATGCTCAGTTCAGAAAAATATACATTAGCTAGAATGTGTGTGGGGTTTTTTCAAATTGAATATTTTAAAATGAGCTTGAAGTTGATTTTATTCAGACACAGACATCGAGATGTTTACACACAGCCGGGTTTAAACACTGCTGCAGGTGTCGTATTTCAATTTCTTTTACTAAAATCAATTTGTTGTTACCATTCCGCTCCCTCATGCACCGCAAGTCTCTTCAACCTCTGTTTTCTAAAATGTTTTTAATATTAGGACTGTTTTGAAAACCAATTCCTGGGACAACCGCAAGCAAAGTGTTGGAATTTAAATCTCCTTTCTCCTGAATGTTTCTCTTTAGTTAAGTTGATGAAGAGCTCCGGCTATTGGGCTTCGGTGTGCTTTACCTTGACTAGGACTCTAGAGGAGGAAACAAAAGGTGAAGAGTTGGCAAGCAGGCCCCGCCCTCCTGACTCTTCATTAGAGGAGCGCTTTGTCAGTTTGCACTGTCAGTGGCTTCAGGGTTGACAGATGCCAGGATATAGGCTTACTCAAATGCAGCAATATCAGCCCTGTTTCCAGCAGAAAACGTTCTCCTGATACCCTGACAGTTGTAAAGTAGAAGGTTCAGGAGTTCTGTGTTAGTCTCATTTATACAGAAAGCTTGAAGCCAGTACAGACTATATGAGACTCTGTCTTCACAAACAAACAAGCATAATTGTATTGGTATTTAGCTATAAATCTATTTATACTCTTTATGTTTAAGTACTTAATAAGCTTTAAAACCAAATTAAACCCCTAAATTTAATGAACACAGTATTATAAAATCATAAATATATTACCATAGTCCCTTGGTTTTTAAAGGAATTGCCTCTAGGACCCTAAGACTACCAAAATCTGCAGCTGTTCAGGTTCCAGATATAAAATGGCATTAGGAGATCCGGAGAGATGGTCCAGCAGTTAAGACCATTCGTCACTCTTGCAGAGGACCTGGGTCTGATCCCCTCAACCACAGGGTGGGTCACACCGTCTAAAACTCCGGTTCCAGGGGATCCACTGCCCTCCCTCTTCTGACAACTGTGGGCACCAAGCATTTTCATGCTATGCATGCATACATTCAAGCAAAATAGTCATATATAAAATAAATAATTTAAACTTTTAAAAATAAATCAATAAATGTCGGGCCAATAAATTGTATTGGCCTGACAAAGTGGCTCAGCATGTAAAGGAGCTTGCCGCCAAGCCTGACGACCTAAGTTCAAGCCTCAGTATCCACATGATAGCAGGAGAGAGCCAACTCCTTCAAATTGTCCTCTGACCTCCAGTGGTCCCCTGTGACATGCCATCCTCCAAGGAGATAAGTATAATAAAAATTGTTTTAAACAGCATGGTGTTTGCAAATAATCCTCACTCACCATCCTGGAGGCTCAAACTCATCTCTAGGTTACTAAAACCCCTAACCCAACCAAGTGCTCTGTAAGCTCTTGTCATACTGCACTGTGTGAGAAACAGACAGGCAAAAACATCCATTCTTCATGCAGTCAGATCTGTTATTTCTAGATGGCTTCCATCTAAATGAAGTGCCCTCAGGTATGGAGCATGAATGCACAGGGGACTGGCTCCCAGGCAATGTGATAGATGGTGTTATTTTAATGAAATGAAATGATCAGCTGCATTTAACAACAGAGAGATGTAACCTGTAATCCTGTTGTGTGGTTTTACATTTTGATCTCAGGAATACCAATGCAGAGAACGCCTGTTCTCATAAATAAGCTGTAGAGAACAACTAAAGTCTCTGATTGTTGAGGATAAGCACACATCTGTCCCCAGCAGTCCTCAACTGCTTATTTAATGGAAGGGCACAGAGTTTGGAGAACTCTGTGAGGTTCTCCAAACCGTCATGCACTTAGATATGCATATGCTCATCCAGATGTTTATCCAGAGAGTGCTCAGACTGAGAGCATAGCAGTAAACAGTAGATCCAGTCCTGACAGACATGCTCAGGGAATCTCAACCACAGATGTAGAGCTGCGCCTGTAGCCGACGTTCTGAAGTCCCAGGCCAACCAGTGGACAAGGAAGGCCTTTGCTGAGAGAGCTGCCTGTGCTGAGCACTTGAGGAGGAGACCAGGCAAGGGAGGGAGCTTCCTAGGAAAGGGGACTTCTGGCCAAGCATCCACGAGGAGGAGATGTGGTCCACTCTAAGAACGGAAAGGACACTCGGTCAGATGGAAGGCCTCATGGGCTTTGGGGACGTCAAGGAAGGACTTTGTGCAGGACAGTATGATGTCAGTTTCTTATTTTAAAAGAGTCCTGAGGACTGTGGTACAGATGGGGTATTGCATTCGCCTCTTTTGTATTACTGTAACAGAACACTTGAGGAAGGCTACTTGTCTCCTTTGTATGAAGCCACCAGCATTCAGTCATGGGATTCTTGATGATGTTTGAATCCTAACCACTTCCAAAAATCACCACCTTTATGCACAGGAATTTGATTGACTTTCCACACTGAATATCTCACGAAGGGATGAAATTTCAGTGCAGTAGAGAGCACATTCAAACCATCTCCAAACTATAGTGAGGATACTGGCAGCTTAGACATGGATGAAAATGGGTGTTCCCACGACCTATTCAGTAGGTAGGAATCAGTAACATTTCCTATGTATGTAACCATGGAATTGGAAGCATATCCGTAACCATGGAAACTGGAAGTATGTCTATGTTGAAACTGAAAACACTACAGATATTCCTAGTGGACCTAGGATATGCCACCAGTTTGGCTCAGGCACTTGCCACCAAGCCTGACAACCTGGGTTTAACCCCTGAAACCATGTAGTAGAAGGAGAGAACGAATTTTTACAAGATTTCTTCAGACCTCCATGTTTGCTCTGTGCCGCACATAGGCTCATACACACATTAATTAAATCAACTGGCTTAAAAATTTAATCATATACTTTTATTTATATTTACTTATATATTTATATATTATATTTGTATAAGATGTCCTGAATGAACAAAAATAGAGATAGAGGGGCTGAAGAGATGGTTCAGTGGTTAAGAGCAGTGACTGCTCTTCCAAAGATCCTGAGTTCAATTTTCAACAACCGCATGGTGGCTCACAACCATCTGTAATGGGATCTGACCCTCTCTGCTGGTGTGTCTGAAGACAACAACAGTATTCTCACAAAAGACAAATCTTAAAATATATATGTATGTAGAAAATTGATCAGAGGCTGTAGGCCGGTGGGAGAGGGGACTGACTGCTTGATGGACACATGGGGGTGTGGCTGACTGCTTGGTGAATAAACACATGGGGGTGTGGCTGACTGCTTGATGGACACAGGTTTCTTTTTAGGGGAACAAAGGGATGTGGAATTAGCAAGGTGAGAGCTGCATAGCTATGAGTAAACTAAGATTATCAGATTCCACATTCTCAAAGGTGAATGAATTTTTGTATGTAAACTATATATGGATAAAGTTATTTGTAAATATTTATTTATCTACTTAATAATTGAGACAGGGTCTCACTATACCTCTGGCTGGCCTGGAACTCACTATGTAGACCATACTAGTCTAAAACTCACAAATGCTGGTATTAAAAGTGCCTCCCAAGTGCTAGTATTAAAAATGTGTGCCTCCATACCTGGCTTTTTTAAAATTATTATTATTTATAGGACTTAGTAATAATTTTAGAAGTGTGATGGGGAGGAGGTGGTGTCAAGGGTAGCACTCAGGTTTTGTCTCAGGTAACCAAACAGAACCAGAACACTTAAAGCGAAGACGGAAGACTACACAGATCCTGGGGTGTCTGAGACCTCTGAAAAAGCAGCCCTGGTTTAGTCAGCACTGCAGGCAGAGTGCTGTATTAGCCAGTTTTCTGTTTCTATGACAGATTTACCTGAGGTCACTAACTCACAAAAAAGAAAGGTTTATTTTCACACATAATTTGATAGGTTCCAGTCTATAATCTGGAGTTTTAGACGGTGTGACCTACCCTGTGGTTGAGGGGATCAGACCCAGGTCCTCTGCAAGAGCGACAAATGGTTTTAACTGCTGGACCATCTCTCCGGATCTCCCAATGCCATTTTATATCTGGAATCTGAACAGCTGCAGATTTTGGTAGTCTTAGGGTCCTAGAGGCAATTCCTTTTATAAACCAAGGGACTATGGTAACACATTTAAGGTTTTATAATTCTGACAGCCTGAGGTCAGTCTCTGGGACACAGATGATACAAGGAGAAAACTAACTCCAGTAACATGTCCACTGACCTCCATGCATGAGCATGCACCTGAGCACAAAGTAAATAAATGTAATTTCTTATGATTCAGATTACAGCACAATTGCTGAATACTCCAAAATGTAGTCCATAAATTCCATGCAAGTATCGGCTGCTGGGACTAGAAATGTAAATGTAATGAACTCGTGGACACCTGGAAGCAGGTCTGAGAGACCCACGTGTTGCCCTGCAAAGCCCAGCCAAGACAGACACTGATGAGTTCCCTCCCCAGTTCTTCCTTTGGCTAGCCCTCTGAGGGTATCTCCAGTAGAGCCAGGTGTGGCATCTGTGGGTAAGGCCCCCATCAAATAAAAATAGTAAGAAAGCCATCAAGCCTGGCGTGATGCCACGACCTTGAGCCTGAAATGGAAGGTTCACTTCACAGGAGTTCACAGCTAGCCTGGACAACATAGCAAAATGACATACCTCTCCCTCCCTGCCCCCAACCCCCAAATTCAGTCTAAAGAAGTTAGTTTAACCATATTCAGGAAATGGTTTGAAACATTTAGTTGATAAAGATTTGGAAAAAATCTAAGCCTGTCTGTGGAGGGGTTTTTTTTGTTTTTTGGTTTTTTGGTGTTTTTTTTTTTTTTTTTTTTTTTTTTTTTTTTAAGATTGTAATTTTTGTTTTAAGAGAATCTCAAGTAGCCAAGGTTGGCTCATGAGGTATAGCCAAAGAGTCTAATCTTCCTACCTCTCATGATCAAAGCTGTGCACCCCCAAGTCTGGCCTAAGACTAGAATGCTTAAGATTGAAGATCTTGACTGCCACTCCTCTGTCTGCTGTGGCGCTTCTCTGCTGGCTTCCCACAGGCTGCTGTCTGCCTGATCCCATCAGAAACACCGCAAAGCCTGACTAACAGAAATTATGACTGGATTGTGTGTGTGCACTACTAAATTATAGCCACAAGCCTACACATCTCCAAGAAGCCCTGACTGTCACCCTCAGATTCACTGCTGAGTCCCTGTCGTCCCCTCCGCGTGCTCCTGCCATTTGTCCATGTTCTTTATCTGGCTGACAAATGGAAGCACACGGAACCCTCCTAAAGTGGACGGAGAACCACCTCCACGCTTGTCCTCTGCCCTCCATATGTGCTCTATGGCATGCACATGTCCCCACACATCATACACACACAATAATATTTAGTATGGTTTAAAATAAAGGTCATGCCAGATACTATAGCATCCCAGCACTTGGAAGGCAGTGGCAGATTCAGCTCTGTGAGTTCAAGGCCAACCTGGTTTACATAGGGAGAGCCTGTTCAAAAAATAATAAAGAGAGTGAAGGTGTGTGTATGGCTGGCAGAGGTAACAGGACTCTGAAGGTGGCAGTCTATGCAAGCCCCAAATCCCGGCCTTGCATCAGTGCTGACGCAGGTGCTGGCCTCTGTTCCTCATGGCCCTGCTGTGGGCTGAGGGCTCAGGACAGTGGAGCAGTGTGTCGCTGCCCTGAATGCTCTGTCCCCACTCAGCTCATTCAGCTGCTTCTCTGCCTTCCTCCCATTGTGCCTCGGGCCTCAGGCCTGGGCCAGACAGCCACAGCAGCCCTCCCCTGTCCTTTCGCGAACTTAGTCCAGGAAGCCAGTAATTCTGGGGGCTCTGCTTGTTTGCTTGTTTGTTTACAAATTAGCATAGCTCTTTTTAATTTTTTATGAGATATGTGTGTATATAAAAGTCAACATTTTTGGAGGGTAGGGCTTTAACCCAATTGTAGAGTGCTTGACAACATACATGAAGCCTGAGATTTGGTCCCCAACGCCACATAAACCAGGTAGGAGGAGGCAAGAAGATTGCTACAGTGTTGGACGTGATGCTGGCCTATATAGGACTGTCATTTGTTTGTTTGATTGATTGGCTTGGGGTTTGTTTTTTGTTTGTTTGGTTGATTGATTGTTTTTGTTTTTGTGTTTTCAAGACAGGGTTTCTATGTATAACCTGGTTGTCCTGGAACTCATTTTGTAGACCAGACTAACCTCGAACTCACAATGATCTGCCTGCCTGACTCCCAAGTGCTGTGGGTTTTTGGTTTTGTTTTTTGTTTGTTTGTTTGTTTGCTTGTTTGTTTGTTTGTTTGAGACAGAGTCTCTATATATAGCCCTGGCTGCCCTGGAGCTCACTGTGTAGATCAGGCTGGCCTCTAACTCACAGACAGATATCTGCCTGATTTTGCCTCCTAAATGCTGGGATTAAAGGTATGTGCAGCCATGCCTGGGTGAGAACTTAGCTTATAGAAAATAAAAATTAATATTTCCTGAATTCTTTTTTTTTTTTTTTTTCCGAGACAGGGTTTCTCTGTCTAGCCCTGGCTGTCCTGGAACTCACTCTGTAGACCAGGCTGGCCTCGAACTCAGAAATCCACCTGCCTCTGCCTCCCAAGTGCTGGGATTACAGGCGTGCGCCACTACGCCCGGCTTTTCCTGAATTCTTAAGTGTGTGGTTCAGTGGCAGTGTCTGTTGGCACCATTGGGTGCTATCCACCACCCCAAACTCAGAATTCTTCATATCCTCCACTGAAAGTTTGTACTACTTAAATACCACTTCTCTCTCCTTGACCCCAGCCCCTAGTAGCAAGTCTGCTTTCTGCCTCCGTGGCCTATTGTAGATGCCTTTATGGCTGAACCACGGTATTTGTCCTTTTGTGACCGGCTTACTTGTCTCGTCCTAGTTGATGTGTGGGACAGCATGTGTCAGAATCCCTATCTCTGAGGCCAAGTATTATTGACATTGGATCATTTATTCCTTGTCATTCAGTTGTGTCCCCCTTTTAGCTGCTGTAAACAGTGCTACTGTGAACACGGGTGCCCAGATATCTGTTTGAACCCCCTTTTTGTTTGTTGGGCTTTATGTTTTTTATCTATTTGTGTGCTTATTTATTCAGCAGGGTTTGGGGCTCACCCCAGGACTCCTGCAAGTGTTCTACCCTGAGCTGTGTCACAAGGCTCTAGAGCTCTCTTTTGGACATGTACCCAGAAATGGGCTTGCTGAATCACATGGCAGTTCTGGTTTGGATTTTTATCTAGTCAGAATAGCTGTTTTGCTTGCTGTGGTCAGGCCTGCAGGTGTGGCACTGGCCTGTCTGGTGGTGTTTCCTAGGGCGCTCAGTACAGTAATGCTCACCCTCTCCAGCCAAAGGCCTGGCTGGCCTAGGAGGGTGGTGCACACTTGCTGAAGGAAGGCTATCAGTCAGAGTGATCATATGTCCACAGATAACCAGAGTGGATTCCAGCTCTGCAAAACCAACAACCCAACCCATTTCCTTTAAAATAACTACCTAAATGCTTTCTGTAATCTCCTGATTACAGGCTCTAGGAGAGCTCTTTCCTAGAAGCTGACTCATGGCCGACTTGCTGTTTGGGCATGGTTCTGGCTCACATTGCTCAAAGGCTCTCAACTGGGAAAACGTACACTTTCTGTTAACTCTCCACAGATGGATCTATCCCTACTTTATTAAATCATGGAGACTGCATAAATATAATTCACAGATAAACTCTTAAACTTATTTACTTCACATGACCTTTTCTAGGCCTGCCAGCTAACGGGAAATGTATTAATCCTTGAAAATACCATTTGCCAACAAAGCAGGAACCAAAAGAGGTGCCAAGCTCTGCTTGCCTCTGTGCGCCTCAGCCAGAAGAGGGCAGGTAACGCAGCCATGTAGTAAAATGGCCAGGCCTCTGAGGGGAAGCAGGAGAAGGAATCCAATTAATCTGCAACTAATTAATGAGCCTTCCCCAAGTGCTGGCAACTAACGGGCAAGACTGAGAGCCACTGACAGCAAGCACACAACAGCGATTTGAGTCAGTGCTTTTCAGGGGTGTGTGTCTGTGTGTGTGTGTGTGTGTGTGTGTGTGTGTGCGCGCGTGCGCGCGCGCGCGATGTGCATTCTTCTGTGTAAGTGTACATGAACCAGAGCATTCATGCAGGCCAGTGTTCACAGAGGTCAGAGGCCAGGCCTGGGTACTGGTCTTTGCCTTTCACTTGTTTCAGACAGTATTTCTTGTTCACCGCTGCACACCCAGGCTGGCTTCTGGAGGTTTCCCAATTCTACCCCCCACTCTCCTGGCCTGAGCACCGGGACGACAAATGCTCTAGAGACCTGGCGTTCCTTGGGTTCTGGGAAGTTTGGACTGAGGTCCTCAAGCTTGGGTGGCAAGCACTTTTCCCTGCTCAGCCATCTTCCCAGCCCTCATTTTGTCTTTTGAGACAGGCTTTCACTATGTCTCCCAAACCATCCTCGAACTCAGGGTCCTTCTGCCTCAGTCTCCCTGGTGCTAGGACCTTTCTTGAGTTTTAACCAATCTATCTCTCACTCTGAAATGCCTCATCTGTTTTGATCCTCGGCAGGAGTCAGCAGGAGATGAGTACCTGCTGAGTTAGATTTATTCTGTCCCTGTGTTGCAGACAGTATAACAAACTGCGAAACCTCCTGAAGGATGCTCGTCACGACTGCGTTCTCTTTGCTAACGAGTTCCAGCAGCACTGTTACCTGCCCCGGGAAAAGGGGGAAGCCATGGAGAAGTGGCAGACCAGGTGCGCCCCGACTCACCTCTCTCTTCATAGGGTCCTCTTGAATTTCTTCCTCTGTGACTCTTTGGAATTGGTGTGTACTATACAAAGTACAGCAGCAGCTATTCGAGGACTGTGGTCAGCACTGAGGTGACAATGTTTTAGGTGTGGCATCTAAATATGCAATTGTTAAATTTGAGATTGCAGAGGTGAAGGTCCCCAGCCTGAGACTCCTAGACCAGAGCATGGATCGGTTGGTCCTCCCAGTGGTGTAGACGGTTGACTTCATGCCTTTCTATGACTTGCTCAATTTAATATCCTCAGCCAGTCTCACTAAATGGAAACTGTTGTAGTAAATGCAGTGACTTGGTTTAGGCCTGCCCAAAAGTACACTGTGAAGCAAGCACCTGGGTGTGGGGTACTTGCAGAGAGTGGATCCCCAGGGCAGGAGCGGAAGTGATGGCAGTAAGACAGGGGAGCAGCGGACGCTGTAAGGCTGACATGGCCAAGGCGGCTCAGCCAGGCCTGCTGGGGGCCTGGAGAGGCCCGAGGTAAGACCCCGGGCACTTAGCTAAGTGCCCCTCGGTATGAATTCCAAGGGTCTTGGGGTGGAGTTATAGCCCTATAGAGGGGAGATAGGCTGTGGGGTGGGCCTTACAGATTTGTGTGCTTCACTGAGGATGCAGCAGTCCTGAACCCACTTCCAGACCCAGGCAAGCTCTGGGGGGATATTCCAGGCTTATCATGAGTTTCCGTTCAGGTCGCGTTGGGTTACCAGCTGAAGCTGGCTTTTCTCTCGCTGGATACCTGTTCCTCCTCTTCCATAGACATTCCTATGTGCCCTGTAGTTCAGCCTCCAGTTAGAAAGTGTTACAAGAGCTGGGCGTGGTGGCACACGCCTGTAATCCCAGCACTTGGGAGGCAGAGGCAGGCGGATTTCTGAGTTTGAGGCCAGCCTGGTCTACAGAGTGAGTTCCAGGACAGCCAGGACTACACAGAGAAACCCTGTCTCGAAAAAAAAAAAACCAAAAAAAAAAAAAAAAACCAAAAAAAAAAAAAAAAAAAAGAAGGAAAGAAAGAAAGAAAGTGTTACAAAACGGCAAAGTGGGGGAACTGAAAATGTTGCTACAACTGAACTTGTAGGAAGAAGAGGTGGGAGGTTCTTTCTGATTCCTTTTATCTCACCAAGGGCCCCGCCCCTGGTTATCGGGAGTAAATACCCAGGAAGTAAGAACAAAAGAAAGATTGATTATCTATGTGGACCCTGGGTGACAGTGTGAGCCAAGTGTGACATTCTGAACAGCAGCTGTGTGCCGTGCCTGGGATGCTCACCGCCCTTTGCTGTCCCAGGAGCATATACAACTCAGCTGTTTGGTACTATCACCACTGTGAGGACAGGATGCCCATCGTTATGGTGACAGAAGATGAAGAGGCCATTCAGCAATATGGAAGTGAAACAGAAGGCGTATTTGTAATTTCTTTCAAGGTATTTCCAGTGGCACACGTGCACATACATACACATACACACACACACACACACACACACACACACACACACACCTTCAGTCTAGATTCTTTGGCCACACAGAAAAGAGAAAGTAGATTTCATACCTGTAATCCCAATACTAGAGGTGCTGAGGCAGGAGGCTTACTGAAAGTTTGAGGCCATCCCAGGCTACATAGTGAGAATTTGTCTCATAAGAGAAGAAAGGGGAGCTGAGTGTGGTGGCACCCACCTTTAATCCCAGGCAGAGGCAGGGGTTAAACTCTGTGAGTTTAGGGCCAGCATGGGCTACCAAAGTGAGTCCCAGGACAGCCAGGACTACACAGAGAAACCCTATCTAGAAACAAAAAACAAAACTAAACAAAACAAAACAAAAAAGGGGGAGGGAACCACAGAAGGAGGGCTTTAAGATGGTCCATACTGGGAGCTGGCGAGGTGGCCCCGAGGTTAGAGCACTTGCACTTGTTGCTCTCACAAGGAACCCAGATTCGGTTCCCAGCACCCACATGGGTCTCCTCTGACTCCCTCAAGCACCAGGCACGCGTGTGGTGCACAGACAGACAGACACGCAGACACTCATACACGCAAATAAATAAACCTTTAAAAAAAGAAAGAGCCGAGCGGTGGTGGCGCATGCCTTTAATCCCAGCACTTGGGAGGCAGAGGCAGGTGGATTTCTGAGTTCAAGGCCAGCCTGGTCTATAGAGTGAGTTCCAGGACAGCCAGGACTACACAGAGAGACCCTGTCTCGAAAAACAAGAAAGAAAGAAAGAGAGAGAGAGAGAGAGAGAGAGAGAGAGAGAGAGAGAAGAAAAGAAAGAAAGAAAGAAAGAAAGAAAGAAAGAAAGAAAGAAAGAAAGAAAAAGCAGATGGTCTATAGCATTATTGGTGACCAGGTAGCCTTGACTTAGCAAATTCAGGCTGACTCCTGAAACTATGGGGAACACAGAACTCGAGAGCAGCCCAGCAAGCTTCTGTTCCCAGTAAACTGTGTTGTGTGTATCGTGTGTTACATGTGTTGACATGGTTGTGTGTACACATATGCGTTAGTATCGGGGTTGAACATAGGGTCTCACCATGCTAAGCTTGTACTACCACTGACCTAAACCTGCAGCCCTAAGTCATGTGTGTGTGTGCACAGTGATGCTGGTGTCCTAGTGGCACATTAACACTAAAATTCCAATGGTCTCATGTTTTTACCTACAAAATGGTAGTTTTATTTGTTTCTAACTCATTAACAATCACCATGTTTCCATGGCAAGCATAAATATGTTACGTAATAGTAATATAAATAAGCGTGCTATTTCCTTCCATTCTTTTTTGTTTGTTTTGGGTTTTTTTTTGTTTTTGTTTTTGAGATAGGGTTTCTCTGTATAGCCCTGGCTGTCCTGGAACTCACTCTGTAGACCAGTCTGGCCTTGAACTCAGAAATCCGCCTGCCTCTGCCTCCCAAGTGCTGGGATTACAGGCGTGCGCCACCACCACCCGGCACTTCCTTCAATTCTTGAACAACTCAGTGAGGTAGGCCTCTATCCCATCTGATTACTAAGACAAATGAAGCACGGAGAAACTAAGTCACCTGCCCACAGGCATCTGCTACTAAATGGCAAAGCTAGAATTGGTCCCTAGAATCAGACTCTGAAGCTTTTAGCCACTTGTTGAACTGCCTCCCAGATTTCTATCTGCTAGAGATATATAACTGCTAATGATTTCCAGCACACACAAAGGCAAACGGTTTTAAATCTAATCTCCTCTGTATCTTTTTCTCCCCCCCACCCCCGCATATATGTGTGTGTATACGTGTGTATTTACATATATGTATGTGTGCAATATATATTTCTAATATATATGTATATGTATAATACATACATACATACATACATACATATAAAAAATCTGCTTTTTCCCCCCAAGGCCATGTACACCAGACAGATTTTCCTATGTAGATAAGGATGACCTTGAATTGCTCTTCCCATGGAAAGTGGAGACTTAAGTGCCAGGATTACAGGTGTGTACCACCACTCAGTTTGTGTGATGCTGGCAGTCAAACCAGGGCTTCACACATTGTAAACAAGCATCTGACCACTGAGCCACTTCCCTGGCCCCTCAAGCCAGTCTTGAGTGCCGCCCCCTCACTCCTCCACATGGGAGAGTGCGTGAGCAAGAGCAGGAGCACTGACAGGGTTAAGATGTAGCGTCATTTACATGAAGACCGTGGGGTCGCAGACATGGCACTTTATCAGTGGCAGGTGCTTCAGGCTGTCAAAGCAACACCTTCTTCCTATCTCTTAAGAGCCTTTCGAGAGATCAGGCTGACTGCTAGTCTCTCCATAGATGGCCAGTCTCGTCTGTCTGTCCAGTTGGCTAATCAAATCTACTGGCTGATTGCATTTTCTAATGCAAAAGCCAAGACACAGCCTCAGTTATCCCTGTCAGTTTATAGAATGTCCAGCTTGATTTTGAATTGTAGATTCCATAAGGGTTCCCATGTGCATGAATTGCTAAAGATTTGCCAATAGAATTTTCTTGACTGTGCTATAAAAATGTGTTCTGGAGTACCAGAGAGTTCCAGGGGCGCCAGATATTAATGACAGTGTCACTTGGTTTTTCGGTTGCAATATATCATGTCTTGTTCCCGCAGAGGACAGTTGACTAAAATTACATTTTTCTACTTTTTTGAGAATTACTTTTCTTTGTAGTCCAGTAGTATAGGACAGTTTTATTTTGTAGAGCAGCTCTTGAGCAAACTGTGACCAAGGTCCCCGTAGAGGTGAATGACAGTAGGAAAAAGAGACTGGCAAGCTCAGATGAGCAGGGACACAGAGATTTCTTTGGGGACTTGAAGTTAGATGCAAAGAACCAAGATAATAAATTCTTCATGAAGAGGTTGTTTCCTAACAAAAACGTGGTGCTAAGTGGCAGGAGCAGAGTTGTCATGCTCACGGTAGTGTGCACAGACCCTTTAGGGGGATGCGACATTAACAGGAGAAATGCTGGCCTCCACAGAAAGATGCTTTCTCTCCTTGATAATTTGAGAAAAGAGGATGTATCTTAGCCTTGAATTGAGTTGAAACCACATGCAAGATAGTAAAAATACATAATAGATTTTCCTGTATGTCCTTTGTAGACCATCATATTCAGAAGTGAGATACATGGAAAAACAGACTGGTGTGTGTGTGTGTGTGTGTGTGTGTGTGTGTGTGTGTGTTCATCTGTAGGTATAGGTGCATACAAGGAGACCAGAGGAGAACACTGGATTTCTTGCTTTATCTCTTCCTTATTCATTCTCTTGACATAATTTACTTACCCTGAAGCTGGGCTATTGGCCAACAAACCCCAGCAATCCACCCACCCCCATCTCCGAGTCCTTGACACTCAGCACAGGTGTCACAGGTGTATCTGTAGCCAAGGCGCACTTCTCATGTAGGTGCTGGGCTTTGAATCAGGTCCTCATGCCAGTGCTCCCACCCTCTTGGTTCTGTGGTGATGCTGGGACGAAGAATCAGTGTCTGATGGTGTCTCTCTGTGGCATTACTAAACGCAGAGTTACCTGGACAACTTCTGGCCAGATTTAAAGGCTGCCCATGAGCTCTGTGACTCCATCCTTCAGTCTCGTCGGGAAAGGGAGAGTGAGAGTCAAGAAACCCATGGGAAAGAATACCCGGAACACCTTCCCCTGGAAGTACTGGAAGCAGGCATCAAATCTGGGCGCTATATCCAGGTACCGGTGGCAGCAAAGGGTGGCATCAGTAACAAGCAGTGTGTTTTTCTCTTCTCAGCCTGCCTTCCACTCCAGGGCTCTGAGCCCAATGCCTGGCCACAGGACAGGCGTGAGTAAGCAGAGCTGCCCAGCTCAAGGCTGTTCGGGAGCCATTTCTCTATAATCCTAGCAGTCTAGTTCTAGGCTGCCCAAGTGTCACACAGGTATACTAGTATTCCGTCACTGGGAAAGACATACAGTTTTTCACGAGAGTGTGAAGGTGACAGCAACATCATCATAGTTGTGAATTTATCTTTACTCCTTTGCCACTTCCCTGCCCTCTGGAGGAAGGCCTCTTTGTGATTCCCCGGACCCAGAACGCAGGGGCTACCGGGGTTTAGAGGACTGATGCAGTGGTTCCTCAGCTTTGACTGCTTTGCCCACAGTCATTCCCTGTATACTTGTGTGGCTATGTACAGTCTTGTGTATCCACCACAGTCAAGATTCAGAACTACTCTGCCGAGAAGTTTACATTTTTAACGGGCAACTCGGAAGTCTCTCATGGTGTCCTAAGCCTGAGTAAACCAAGCTGAATGAAGTCCAAGCCTTGGTGTAACAAGCATGCCCAGCCCTCTTGGTGTCGCTGCAGAGTAGTTCAAGCCAGCAGTGTATTCTCAAGAAAAGAAACCATAGCAGTTAAGACAGGGGTCACCGTCTGCTAAGAATATCGTCATTTCATAACTTTTTTTTGAGGTGGGGGGTTGAATTTGGTTTTTTCAAGACAGGGTTTCTCTGTGTAGCCCTGGCTGTCCTGGAACTCTGTAGACCAGGCTGGCCTCGAACTCAGAAATCCGCCTGCCTCTGCCTCCCAGAGTACTGGGATTACAGGCGTGCGCCACCACCTCCCGGCCCTCATAACTTTTTAAAAACTGTGTCAGGAAAGAACTTTGTTTACACTGACTTTTGCTTCTGACTTTAGGGAATTCTGAATGTCAACAAGCACAGAGCTCAGATCGAAGCTTTTGTTCGCCTACAAGGAGCCAGCAGCAAGGACTCAGGTTCGGTACCAACCATACATTTCCTGTTGCCCTTTTAGTTCTGTTGAAGAGAGTATGAATTGTGATGCAGCCCTGTGTACACCGGGCTTGTGGGTTTTAGGGTTTTTTTTTTTCCCTACATTTATTTTATCTACAATTTGGGGCTGGAATATTAGTACTAGGAATTGAATCTCAGGGTTTGCTTAAGCTATTTGCCTATCATTTCTGACTTTATTTTTTTAATTCTTTAAAATTAAGCTGAGAATGATGGCACATGCTTTTTTTTTTTTTTTTTTTTTTTTTTGAGACAGGGTTTCTCTGTGTAGTCCTGGCTATCCTGGAACTCACTCTGTAGACCAGGCTGGCCTCGAACTCAGAAATCCGCCTGCCTCTGCCTCCCAAGTGCTGGGACTACAGGCGTGCGCCACCACGCCCGCCTTGGCACATGCTTTTAATCCCAGCATTTGGTAGGCAGAGGCAGGATCTCAGTGAATTTAAGGTAAGCCTGATCTACAAAGAGAGTTCCAGGACAGCTAGGGCTACAGAGAGAGACTCTGTCTCAAATAAATAAGGAGATTCAGGTCACTAAGTGAGATGTGATACGGCGCTTCTGCAGCTAGAGGTGACGCCTCACAGCCTCACCGCACACTCCAGCGCCTCTCTTGAGTTCTCACCAGGGTGTCACCCTCCACAGTTATAATCTTACTGTGCTGTGGATTTTAAACTAGTCCTTGTAGCCAGCTGCAGCCCTAATTTTCGATTTGTCGTGGTGTGCTTAAACTGCTGCACAAGGAAAGGAAGCACCCCCTCTAAGGCCCCGCTGCTCACTGGTGCAGCTGAGCTTGCAGCCCGGGCGTAATGTAAGCATTCCTCAGCTGCCTCTGTGTGCCCTCCTGTGATCACATCTCAGGCAGAATGGGGAAACAAGGATGAAATGTAAGAGGAAGAGGAAACCCTGATGGTGAAAATGGGTTGACGGAGATGAGGTAGTAGGTTCCAGGCTCCTGATCGCCCACCCCCTGCTCTGCTGGTTCTCCTGTGTGTGCCGTTCAGCCACATGCCGGCCTTTCCTTTGGCTATGCAGAGCCCTGGAAGGGTTGGGCATAATTCTAGTGTAGGCTCAGTTACATGCAGGAAGCCATGGCATAGAGGACTCAAAACAAAATAGCAGAAGGGTGAAGAGTGGTCATTATATGTTGTGTTCCCGTGTAGGACTGTCAGCAACTGTAGTAACTTAAAAAAAATGATGATGGGTGCCTTGTACAAGCACGTTATCCAGCCTATGGCATGGGGGCAGCCTTAGGTCTCCCCCAGCCTGGCACGACACAAGAAGTTTAAGCCAAGCATGGTGGCACCTAGAACCCCAGAGCTCAGGAAACTGAGGCAGTAGGATCACAGGTCTGAGGCCAACGTAGTCTACATAGAAAGGAAGAAGAGAGGAAAGAAGCTTTGACTCCCCCTTAGAAGGAAGATGTGTTGTATTGCATGTCTAGTGCCCTGGCTTTCATGTGGGTGCTGGAGTTCAGGGCTCACGGGGCAGTCTGAGCTATCTTCCCAGCATCTCCCACCTTGTTCTTTGAGACAATCTCTCGCTGAATGTGAAGCTTGCTCTTTTGGCTGGACCGACTGGCCAGTGAGCTCCCAAGATCCCCCTGCCTCCAGTCCACCAAGTGCATGTGTTACAGACATGCAGCCCACATCTGGCATTTGACCTGGTTTCTAGAGATCCAAACTCAGATCCTGCTCCTTCTGTGGCAGGCCAACCCTCCACCCCTTTACCCATTCCAGCTCCCTGGAAGAAGGAAACTTCTCAGCAGAAGGATTAGACTTAGGGGTGGTCCCTTTGAAATGCTATCCTGGTAGAGAGATGGCTCAGCGGTTAAGAGCACTGACTGCTCTTCCAAAGGTCCTGAGTTCAAGTCCCAGCAACCATATGGTGGCTCTCAGACATTCGTAATGAGATCTGACGCCCTCTTCTGGTGTGTCTGAAGGCAGCTACAGTGTACTTAGATATAATAATAACTAAAGCCGGGCGGTGGTGGCGCATGCCTGTAATCCCAGCACTTGGGAGGCAGAGGCAGGCGGATTTCTGAGTTTGAGGCCAGCTTGGTCTACAGAGTGAGTTCCAGGACAGCCGGAGCTACACAGAGAAACCCTGTCTCGGAAAAAACCAAAATAATAATAATAATAATAATAATAATAATAATAATAACAACAACAACAACAACAACAACTACTACTACTACTACTACTACTACTACTACTACTACTAAATCTTTTTTAAAAAAAGAAAAGAAAGGAAATGCGTCCTGATGAGACGTAGCTGCTGCTGTGGTGGCCGTTGACCCAGCCTCTCTGTGCTGCACACAGGCTTGGCCAGCGACATCCTCATCCATGGCTCGAAGGCTCGGAACCGCTCCATCCATGGAGATGTGGTGGTGGTGGAGCTGCTCCCCAAAAGTGAGTGGAAAGGAAGAACTGCTGCCCTGTGTGAGAATGACAGTGACGACAAGGCCTCAGGGGAGTCCCCGAGCGAGCCCATGCCCACAGGTGAGCCTACCTGAAGTATAATTCTGCCCTGACTTTGTGTTTGTTTAATGGAAATTGTGTATATTCATCAATGTATAACGTGATGTTATGTAACATTGCTGAGTGGTTAAATACAGCTAATTAACATATGTATTACCTCACACCGTGTTTTTAAAAGTAATCTCTTCTGTGTAGGCGTGTTTTGCCTGTGTATGTGTGTTGTGCGTGGCTGGTGCCCACTGGGGCTAGAGTAGGGTATTGGATGCCCCGGAATGGAATTATGGACGTTTGTGAGCCATCGCGTGGGTGCTGGGTGCTGGGTGCTCATGGTTTGCAAGGACACAAAGCATTACTGTTACTAGACTAAGACACACCCTCTGCGTTATCAGCACCCCGTCTGCAGTCTGCTTCGGGCTGTTGTTTCTAAGTGGGAATTGACCTAGGACCTCAGGCGTGCTGACTACATGTCCCCACCTGCCCTCGCTTCTGCGGGTGTGCTTGCTTGATAGCTTCTTTTGAGACAGGGTCTCATGTAGCCTAGGCTGACCTCAAACTCACTGTATTCAAATTAATCCTCCTGTCTCCACCTCCATAGCACTAGGATCATAAGTATGTAAAACCATTCCTGACCCCTCACAGATTTATTCTGACTTCTTCAGCACCTAAGAAACAAAAAGCCCCTCTGGACATTGTCTGGTTCCCAGCTACTGCCCCTTTTCTCTGCCTCGGTTTACCTAACTTTTCCTCCACTTTCTCTCCTTTCGTTCTGCATGACCTCGCTCACTTGCCGCTCTGGCGTTCCACTCCTCTAAGTCTGCTTGGATCCAGTTTCCCAGGATCCTCCTGCCCAAATGCCGCTCAGTTCCTGGTGCTCATTGTCCTATCTTGTGGGTGTGTGGCGCTCCGCCCTGGGCCTGCCAGGGTGCAGGCTCCAGACTCTGTTCAGCCCTCGCCTTTGTGTCCAGCCAGTCCTTCCTCCGGCCGCTTCATGGCATCCTCCCCTGATGTCCCGTGGACATCTCTGCCTGAAGCCACCTCGTAAGATTCCTGACTTCTCACTGTGGAGACCAGCCCAGAACCAACATGCACGGAGTGATCACAGGGTACTGAAGAAGGTTAGAGTTTACACATGTGCTCCAGCCAGATGTGCTGGGATAAAGAATGAAACATGCATTGTTTATAGATAGATAATTGTTATTGCTTTTTCTTCAATTATTCTTCAGCATTCTTCGGAATTCTTAAATGCTTTAATGGAAATCATTAGTTCAAGTTATATACATTACTGTCAAACTTGGGAAAAGCAAAGGCTCCTGACATCTGCCCCAAGCCTACTGTCCCTGCAATGATCCTCATCTCAGGAAACTGAAAATTTGTTCTTAGAGTTGGGCTGCCCAGAGGACTGGAATTGTCCTACATGTATTACTTTACACACCCACAGTGGCATATGGCTGATGCAGCTGCTCCCACGCTTACCCACACCTCTGTAGAGCCAGGCCTCACTGGGGCACGCCTTAGCAGGGTCCTCCCAGCAGCCCCATGTATTCCTCCGGCAGTCCTTTAAACAGGAGTTGACTGGCAGGTGGCCCAGTCAGTAACATGCATGCATCGAGGACCTGGATTTGATAGTGAGAACTCACATTTGAGAAACAGATGTAGTGGTACATGCTTGTAATCACACCACTGGGGAGGTGGGGACAGGAGCATCACTAGGATTTACTAGCTAGCCAGCTTAGCCTAAGGCAGGGCTTTGGGCCAATGAGAGACTTTATCTCAAAACTCAAGGTTACTGACTCCCAAAGAACCTGCCTGAGATTGGCTTCTTAGTTTGAACACACATACACACACACACACACACACACACACACACACACACACGTACAGGCACACACATGAAAATTTTGTGGGAGAAAAAAAAGCACTTTTTAGCTACTGTGGTTCTCTTCTCCTGGCTTCGGTGCTGTGGATTAGACTTAGGATATGTGTTCTTGGCTCGGCCCACTGGACCAGGAGAGTGGAGCTGTTGGGGGCACACAGGCAACCGTGGAACACAGCAGCTAGGCAAGGGTTAAAGCCAAGCGTGGATGAGCACACCTCTAATCCTCACGCCTCCCAGCGTGACCTGAGCCTCAGTCCCACATTGGGCTCTGCAGAAAAGTAATGCTGGTAGGGTTTTGTTGTTGTTTTGTTTGAGACAGGCTCAGTTCCCAGGCTGGCCTGGAACTCTCTTTGTAGACCAGGCTAGCCTTGAACTCACAGAGATTCTCTTGCCTCTGCCTCCCTAGTGCTGTAATTAGAGGCATGAACTAGTACACCTGATGACAATGGTTTTTTTTTCAGTTGTTCATCTTTAAAAAACAAAAATTAGATTTAAAGTGCTAAGAAAGCAAGCCCTCAAACACATTGAGCCGTGTGTGTGATTGAGAACAGAAGTGTGCATTTCTTGTTCTCTTCCTTGCCACTCCACTCACAGCCCAGAGAGGAGATGACTAACCAGTTAGTGCCTTGTTATGTTTTTGTCTTCCTCAAGGTCGAGTGGTAGGCATCCTTCAAAAGAACTGGCGAGATTATGTGGTGACATTTCCATCCAAAGAAGAGGTCCAGTCTCAGGGCAAAAATGCTCAGAAGATTCTGGTTACGCCGTGGGATTACAGAATCCCCAAAATCCGCATCAGCACCCAGCAAGCAGAGGCCCTCCAGGTAGCCGCCCCCCCCCCTTCTGCTCTGCCTCTGCCTCCGCTAGCATTCGAGCAGCACCAGGAAGCATCGTTATTTCCTTTGCATAAGAGAAAATAAATTATTGATGGTATTTGGCACTCTGAGATACTGTTTTTAAACATTCTAAATATATAAGAACCATCTATTAAGTAGTCCATGGTTAATAAATGAAGGCCATAGAGAAATTGTCCTAGAAAGAGCTGTGTAGGACAAGCTGAGTGAACATACATTATCCAGCTGTCCAACTCAGAAACTTTCAATACATACAGTTTGCCAAGACTAACAAGCTCCCTTCCAGAGAAAGATACAGAAATATGATCCAGAAGTCCTGCAGGGATGATATAGTGTAACTTCACAGATCGATTATCTGTACAGGACTGGAGCGCCAGAGAGAGGTCATAAACAAAAAATGCAGAAATTAACTTTTACTTGGGGCAGAGAGTGGAAGCAGTGCTGACTCCATTTCCTACTGCTTTGCAGGCTGTAAATGAGACACTAGAGGAGAATGTCCCCAACCCATGCCTTTGCCTCTGGAAGCTCTCTGTGGCCTCCCAGAGGCCAGTTAGGACCCTTGCCCTTCACTTTCCAGGATGTCTGGATTGCTGGACAGAGGAGAGGGCCGCCTAGCACCTGTCTTTCCTGCCAAGGAGCAGCTTAAGACTAAAGAGAAATTAGAAAGCAATTCCCACACTAGAATTTAAGACTGTTGTTTTGTTTGTTTGCTTGTTTATTTATTTTGGTTTTTCGAGACAGTGTTTCTCTGTGTAGTCCTGGCTGTCCTGGAACTCACTCTGTAGACCAGGCTGGCCTTGAACTCAGAAATCCGCCTGCCTCTGCCTCCCAAGTGCTGGGATTACAGGTGTGCGCCACCACGCCCGGCTTATTTATTTTTGAAGATGTATTTTATTTTTAGTTGTGAATGTGTGTGGGTATGTGCACAGGCCAGATAGGTGTCAGGTCTCCTGGCTCTCCAGCACAGGGGAGTATGAGCTCCTGATGCGGGTCCTCTGCGGGTCCTCTGCGGGTCCTCTGCGGGTCCTCTGCGGGTCCTCTGCGGGAGATGCTTGTAAGCACAGAGCTCCAGCTGCAGGCTTGCTTTAAAAGTTGATTAGGACGCTACAGTATTGGGTTGTTTCCAGTGTTAACTGAAATGTGTTACAATTGGCTTTCTTTAGCAGACTAAAATTTCTGTCCCAGTTGTTTGAAGGAGAGAGGTAATGTCTCCTTTCAAGCATACCAGCGGCCACCGCCTGCAGGCCGGCCGCTGTGCTCTGCACTGCTTCTCTGGGTAGTTTGATGCTTTGGATTGGGCCACTTAACTCCAGCTTTGGTTCACATTGTATTTTTTTTTTCCCTTTGCATAGGATTTCAGGGTGGTTGTACGAATTGATTCCTGGGAGACAACATCCGTGTATCCAAATGGACACTTTGTGCGTGTCTTAGGGAGAATCGGTGATCTGGAAGGGGAGATCGCCACCATCCTGGTAGAGAACAGTATCTCTGTGGTCCCCTTCTCGGAAGCTCAGGTCAGATTCCCCTGAGGCCTTTGGTCCAGAGACATAGACATATATTTCTTTCTGCTTCTGTTGCTGTTTAATCTTGAGGAATGAAAAATCGTGTGTGTGGTGTGTGTGTGTGGTGTGTGTGTGTGTGTGTGTGTGTGTGTGTGTGTGTGTGTGAGAGAGAGAGAGAGAGAGAGAGAGAGAGAGAGAGAGAGAGAGAGAGAATGATTGTGCATGCAGTATGGAGGCCAGAGGTTAACATCTAGCACCATCCTTAATCACTTTCTGACTTACTTTATTTTTGTTTTTGAATGTATGTGTCTATGCGTGCATATCCACTTGGGGAGCCAGAACAGGATGTTGGATCCCTTCGATCTGGCTATTGTAAGCTGACATGGGTGCTGGGAATCAAACTTGGGTCCTTTGAAAAAGCATCAAATGCCCTTAACTGCTGAGCTGTCTCTCCAGCCCCTCCACCTCATTTTTTGAGACAGAATCTCTCACTGAATGTGCCACTCACTAAACCACTAAGGCGGGAGCAGTCGAGTGTCCGAGATCCTCCTGCCTCACCTCCTCAGCCCTAGGATTACAGGTGTCCCGATGCTCCCAGCTTTTTGTGTGGGAGCTAGGGTCCTCCTGTTTGTGTGGCGAGCCCTATACTCACTGAGGCTTCTCCCCATCCCTGGAAAGGTGCCATCCTGTGCACCAACCCACAGCTAAACAGGTCAACTCCTAGAATAGACAGTTTCTTACAGCCTCGAAACTCCCAAAATTTATATTTTCCAGCTGTGCTTAAAATGCCATGTCAGGGTCTTGAAGTCAGTGCCCACAACCAGCCCACCCCGGGGTCCATCGCCCTTCTCTCCTCCTCCCTTCTCCCTCCTCAGCTTTTTTATTTATTGTTTTGAGACAAGGTAATGCTATGTAGTCCTGGCTGGTCTGGAAATCAGAGGTCCGGCTTCCTCTGCCAGTGGAGTGCTGGGATTGAAGGCTAGCACCACCACGGCTGTCCTGTACCACACCCGTCCTGCACCACGCCGCCCCGCACATCTTCTTTACAGACCCAGCCAAGCTCTGCCCCAACTAGAGATGGATGGGTCAAAAAGTCAGCCTCATTATGAGATGGGCTCTGAACCTTTACAGGAAAAAAAAAATACCAGTTCAGTGAGCATAAAGCACCAGTGGCTCCGTCGCTGAGGTCTCACAGCCCCATAAATCTCCTTTATTACTCTCGTGGGCATAGCTGTTGTGTGCGCTTATGTTCAGTCTGCCCTTTTCACTTAAAATGGTTTCTATATATTGACATAGCTTACTTATTTTTAGTAGTTAAGACAAATTACTGAAATTAATTTACCCTAGTTTGCTTAAACATTTCTCAATTTTTGGACATCAGTAGTGTTTAATTTTTCAGTATTAGGAAAAAAATGTTACTTGAAACATTTTTTAAATTGGGTGTTGCCTTTTTTTTATTCTTTTTGATCATCCCCTTGGAATGCCATCCTTAAAGTTAAATCACCAAACCAAAGGGCATAAAAAATTTAAATAGGTTTGTTATGTATTGGCAGATAGTTTTCCAGAAAAATGTTGCCCCAGTGTGAATTACCATCAAGAGCGTTTGGGTGTTTCTATTTCCATTATAGCTTCTGACAGAACAGGAGTCACAATAAGAAAATATTGTAAACTATTTTACATTATTAAGTTTAAAATATTTTACATAATTAAATTTTTATGTTTAACATTAGTTTCTGAAATTATTTGTTGGCTTGCTTGGCCCCTCTTAGTGAAAATGTGAGTCTAAACTGAAGTAGGAACTAGACTTCCCAGGGCTACAGTTCTCGCCCCTGTAGCCTACTTAGCTTCAGAGTGATAGCTTAAGCAGGCAATCGTAGAGGGGAAATGCCCCAGATTAGTCTTGTTTAAATTATCTTTAAGAAATAAGCTTTTATTTGGAGGAATCGTGTAGATTTTTTTTCTCCCCAGGGCTTGACTTGAGTTAAAAGCTCGGCTCGGGGCTCCCGTGGAAATGGGATGCGGTGCACAGCCAGCATTACCTGTTCAGTCTCGCTCTACCGCCATGGCTCATGGGGCTGTCAGAAGTCACGGCACATTTGCTAGCAGACTATAAGGTGTTCAGTGCCGTCTTTTCGGCTGACTCCTGACTTCCCAGAGCCTGATACTTGTGAGGCACCTAATGAACAGTTACTACTCAAAAGAAGGCAAACAAGGCTGGGAAGATGCTTAGTCCATCCAGTACCTGCTGTGCAATCATGAGGATCTGAGTTCCAACCAGAACCCACTTAAAAAGCTGGGAACAGTGACACATGCTTGTAATAGTCCTATCTCTGAGAAAGGAAACAGAAAAGAGACCCATCGGGTTTGATGGCCATCCAGTCTGGCATCACTGGAGCATGCCAGGCTAGTGTACAGTGACTCTGTCTCAAGAAACAGGATAGATGGTATCTTCATGACTGCCTGATGTCTGAAGGGGCCAGAAGAAGGCATAGGAACCCCAGGGACCAGGGTTACAGACAGTTGTGAGCCACCATGTGGGTGCTGAGAGTTGAGCCTGGGTCCTCTGGGAGAGCAGCTACTGCTCTTAACCTCTGGGCCATCTCTCCAGCCCCTCTGAGGAGAGCGTGTTTTTACAGATCCTTGTGGTGCTTGGGTTTCTGACTATTTGGTCTGTGGTGCAGATGTGTGAGATGCCAGTGAACACACCAGAAAACCCTTGGAAAGTGAGTCCCCAAGAAGAGCAAGGACGGAAGGACCTGAGGGACACCCACCTTGTGTTCAGCATCGACCCCAAAGGTTGCGAAGATGTGGATGACACGCTCTCAGTCAGAACCCTGAATAATGGCAACCTGGAGCTCGGGGTCCACATCGCTGACGTCACACACTTTGTGGCCCCCAACTCGTACATCGATGTTGAAGCTAGAACGAGGTAACCCTATGGAAGGCAGCACTGTGCAGAGGGTATCTCCTAGCTCAGACGCTCATGATCTCTAGTTTGCGCAGTCCCGAAAATCTCTTCTGGGTTTTCCTGAAGTCCCACCTTCCGGAAAATAGTACCTTGATTAGTTTGTGTCCTTTCTTAACCTTTTACCCATCGTTTGTTCCCTCCAAAGTTAGGATGAGTAAATTTCCACATGTAATACAGCATTCTGTATTGATGCTAGATCATTATGCCACCATTTTTCTCATCCGACCAAGATACGTGTCACTTTTACTTTCTACATCAGTGGAGGAATATTCAGCCAAAGCAGTGCGACTTGGTCAAGTGGGCTCACGGGAGCCATTTCATTAAGCAGCGGCTCCGCTTTATGAAGAGCAGTAGCCCCAGGGGAATCCAATCCTGCTCTCGCTGTTTACCTCCTGCAGCTCACGCTGTCAGCAGTTCTACAGGCTGCTGAAGGTCAGTTACGTCACTTGTCATTCCAGGGCCACCACTTACTACCTAGCAGACCGCCGCTACGACATGCTGCCTTCCATCCTCAGCGCAGACCTCTGCTCCCTCCTGGGAGGCGTTGACCGGTGAGTCTGATTTCACCTTCAGGGCTGCCTGCCTTCCAGTGTGCTCGCTCACCAACGCTCCACACCCCTGCCCGCACTCCACACCCCTGCCCACGCCCCACACCCCTGCCCACTGCTCTCGTCTGCTCCCCACCGACTTCTTCCAGACCATCCATGTATACTTTCAGGGAGCTTTATTTCCAGCCTCTTCCTTTTTTTCTGTTCTCCGGACGGACGTTAGCTTTCTGAAGCGGTCCACAGGCTGAGGAGAAGGCAGTACGCTCTCCAGTGGACACTGCTCTTCAGAAGGCCGTTAGCTTAGGGAGTTTCTGTTTATTGGTGAGCACATGAGTTCGCCACTCCAACACTAGTAAGACAGTGTCCAAAAGACAGAAGGCACATTCCTATTATTTTTTCCTGGGTACTGATTTCTTCAATATTTTTCTATATTTAATGCACACAAATATTAAATGTGTGTAATTTTTATTTTTTTATAAAAATACTATCATATGCTGGGCAGTGGTGGCGCACGCCTTTAATCCCAGCACTTGGGAGGCAGAGACAGGCGGATTTCTGAGTTCGAGGCCAGCCTGGTCTACCAAGTGAGTTCCAGGACAGCCAGGACTACACAGAGAAACCCTGTCTCGAAAAACCAAAAAAAAAAAAAAAAATACTATCATACAGTAGATTTAAAGAGGAAACCCTCCCCCTACCCCATTCTAAGAGTGCTGGCCTTTCTGAGAAATCACATATGTTATTCAGTACTTAAACTTATTTTTCTTTTTATTCATTTATTTACTTATTTAGACAAGGTGTCAGATGTCCTGTTCTCAAACTCAATTGGAAACAAAGGATTACCATGACCTTCCAATCCTCCTGCCTCCACCTCTGCACCACCAGGCCTGGTTTATACAGTGTGGGGGATCCAGTCCAGGGCTTAGTGCAAGCTAAGCAAAGCATTTTAGCAACTGAGCTGTATTCACAACCCCTCTGTTCCTTTTTAAAAAGATTTATTTTATGTTTGTGTCTTGAGTGTTTTGCCTGCATAAGGACCATATAAGTGTATAGTGCTTGCAGAGGCCAGAAGAAGCATCAGATCCCCTGGAACTGAACTTTCAGACAGCTGTGAGCCACTGTGAAGAGCAGCCGGTGCTCTTATCACCGAGACAGGAGACCCCCTTTTCCCCCTACGCTCTCTTTAAGTACTTGAATACCTTTGAGGAGAAATCTCAGCAGCAGACCCTGTGCCAAGCCGCATGCACAGTCAGATTACCCTCACAGATTGCTGCAATCTGTCCCTACAGCAGTTAAGTGCAGGAGCTTGGTCCACGGCCTGGCCTGTGCGCTATGCTGGCCTTTCACCTAAGTCGGTTGGCCAGACAAGCAGTGTCTTAGTTTGAAGTTCTGCTCTTCTCCTCTGTGTAAAGCTGAGCATTTGGCTAAAGGATACTCTGTCCCTCTCCTGTGAGCTACTCCACAGCCCTGTCCTTACTGTTTTCATTTGGATTTGTGATTTATTACTGATTTATAAAAACTCTTTTTATACTAGGAAATTAGTCCCTCTAAAATGTATGTTATAAATATATATGTTTTTTCTTTAATGTTTTGGTGGCAGAATGGCTCTTTGCTAAATGAGCTTTTTGTTAATTAACCCATCATCAAGATTGATGCCGAGCCGGCTGTCGTCTTGTAGGATTTAGAGGCTTTCCTCTCGTCTCCGGCACTAAACAGACTTGACTCAGTCACTGCCAAGCTTGCCGAATGAAAATGGAGAACTGTAAGGTTTCCATGCCGCGTGTGAACTCACTGCAGAGCCCTGTAGGGTTAAATAGAACCCATTTTGATTTTGTTGTAGACACAGGTTACATAGTGAGCACTGGCTGGCCTGGAACTCCTTAAGTAGACCAGGCTGGCCTCAGACTCACAAACATCAGTCTGTCTTTGCCTCTCAAGTGCTGGAGTTAAAGGTGTATGCCACCACACTCAGCCTGACTTTGTTTTTTTGTTTTTTGGTTTTTTTGTTTGTTTGTTTGTTTTTGTTTTTGTTTTTGTGGTTTTTCGAGACAGGGTTTCTCTGTATAGCCCTGGCTGTCCCGGAACTCACTCTGTAGACCAGGCTGGCCTCGAACTCAGAAATCCGCCTGCCTCTGCCTCCCAAGTGCTGGGATTACAGGCGTGTGCCACCACCGCCCAGCTCTGACTTTGTTTTTAACATTAAAATATGTGTGTGAACTTATGGATATAGACATACATACATACATACATACATACATACATACATACATACATGAAAAAGGAGGGAGTTGTATGTATAATGGAATGATTAAAGAAATTGTACCAAAAGTCTGTAGCAAGGTCATTTCTTTCAAATTTGATTCAAAATCAAGTTCTGCTTGCTTCTAAAATAGAATAGAAGTGGACTGGAGAGATGGCTCAACAGTTAAGAGCATGGGCCACTCCTCCAGACAACTCCAACAAGCCAGGTGTGAGTCCCACATCTATGTGACAACTCATAACTGCCTGTAATTCCAGTTCCAAGGGGTCTGACACCTCTTCTGGACTCCTTGAGCAGCAGATACACGCCTAGTGTTCAGACATACATGTAGGCAAAACACCCATGGATATTAAATAAACAATAATAATCTTACAAAAAAGAAATGGAGCCCTACAAGATGGCTCAGTGGGTGAGGGCACCTGTGCTGTGTCTGAGTTTGATCTTCAGGACTAACGTAGTGGCTCTCACAAGATGTCCCCTGACCTCGACACGTTCGCTTGCCACGATACTCACATGTGCAGCCATACACAGAAATGTACACAAAATAAATAAAATGTAAAACTGTTTAAAGAATGGAATAATGACACTGTTGATGCCCTGGCTTTATAGGTACGCTGTGTCAGTCATGTGGGAACTAGATAAAACCTCTTATGAAATTAAGAAGGTGTGGTATGGCAGAACCATTATCCGATCAGCTTACAAACTCTTCTACGAGGCGGCCCAGGAACTACTGGACGGAAACTTCAGCATTGTTGATGATATTCCAGAATTCAAAGCCTTGGATGAGCAGAGCCAACAGAGCAAACTAGAGGAGTTAGTATGGGCAATTGGAAAGCTGACAGACATAGCTCGCCACATCCGGGCAAAAAGAGACCGCTGCGGTGCCTTGGAGCTGGAAGGTGTAGAGGTTCGAGTCCAGCTGGACGACAAGAAGAACATCCACGACCTCATCCCTAAGCAGCCGCTGGAGGTCCACGAGACAGTGGCTGAATGCATGATCCTGGCCAACCACTGGGTGGCCAAGAAGATCTGGGAGAGCTTCCCCCACCAGGCTTTGCTGCGCCAACACCCTCCTCCTCACCAGGAGTTCTTCTCAGAGCTCCGGGAATGTGCTAAAGCAAAAGGCTTCTTCATAGACACACGGTAATCCTACCGCTCCTGAGGGGGCCGAGGGATGGCAGAGGGCCCTGTGTTTACTTATCTTATGGTCGTTCCTAAAGTACGGCCTGTGGCCAGGCACGTCGGTGCATCGGAGCCTGAGGCAGCCAGTCTGAGGCTGGTCTACTTAAAGAGGATTTAAAAATTATGTTGTTGTCAAGCAGAAGGCCCTAATTTAAATACCTGTTGTCAGTTTAGCAACTGACTTTGGTTGAGTTTGGTTGAGTCGACTGCATGCCAGTCACACTGACCAAGGACTTTCAAGCATCCTGTTGGTTACTCTTACAATGCTGAGGTGGTGGCCCGATCAGTCTTGTTTACTGAAGGGAACTTTAGTCTAACGGGGTTAAGGAGCTCACTCATAAGTTACCTGCTGGGCCGCCAAGGCCAGGACTTTCATCCAAGGCCATTATGCCTAGAAGCTCCTCGCACGGCCATGTCCCAGGCTGCCTGTGTCCCCACTGACTCCCATGCCTTCTCTCTTTCACAGCCAGCTGCTTGGAATGATGCCATGTTCCTAGTTTGTTTGTTTGTTTTAATATACCAATGTGTTCCTAAAGGTTTAAAATTTTGTTTTCAGAGTAAATAAATCTCTCTCCTGCCTTTTTTTTTTTTTTTTTTTTTTTTTTTTTTTTTTTTTTTTGGTTTTTCGAGACAGGGTTTCTCTGTGTAGCCCTGGCTGTCCTGGAACTCACTCTGTATACCAGGCTGGCCTTGATCTCAGAAATCCACCTGCCTCTGCCTCCCAAGTGCTGGGATTACAGGCGTGCACCACCACCACCCGGCCATTCTTGCTCTCTTTTTGTAAAGATCTTTTTTTATTTTTTTATTTTTTGAGACAGGGTTTCTCTGTGTAGCTCCAGCTGTCCTGGAACTCACTCGGTAGACCAGGCTGGCCTCGAACTCAGAAATCCGCCTGCCTCTGCCTCCCAAGTGCTGGGATTACAGGCATGCGCCACCACCGCCCGGCCATTCTTACTCTTTTTTTTTTTTAAGATCTTTTTTTAATATATGTATGTATACTGTTACTGTCTTCAGACACACCAGAAGAGGGTATCAGATCCCATTACAGATGGTTGTAAGCCACCAAGTGGTTGTTGGGAATTGAACTTAAGACCTTGGGAAGAGCAGTCAGTGCTCCTAACCACTGAGCCATCTCTCCAGTCCCTTCCCTTGCTCTTTAACAAGCAGAAGTAAAGGTGAGCAGTGGTAGCTAGCGCTCTGGAGGCAGCCACAGGTGGATCTCTGTGAGTTCGAGGCCAGCTGGTCTACAGAGTGAGTTCCAGGACAGCCAGGGCTACACTTAGAAGGGGAGGGGGAGTGACTTAGGTTTACTGGTGCATGTCAAGTTTAGGTCTGCTTTTCATTGTCGTTTTGTTTGTTCTTTGAGATTGGATTCCACCATGTTTCCTGGCTTAGCCTCTGGAGTGCATGGAGAATAGAAGTATGTCACTATGTCAGTAGCTTTATTTTTTAAAATTCACTCTAGCTTAATGATTCTTGATAAATAAAAAATAAAAATCCCATTCTTTGGATTGTATATGATGCTTACAGTTGAGTGTATTAAGAATGAAACTCACCAGGTAATGGTAGCACACACCTTTGATCCCAGTACTTGGGAGGCAGAGGCAGGCCAATCTCTGAGTTCAAGGCCAACCTGGTTTACAGAGTTCCGAGACAGCCAGGGCTACACAGAGAAACCCTGAATCTAAAACTAAACAATAAAAAAGAACAAGTCCACAAAAACCTGACCAGCTATTTCAGTCAAGCATTGACATAGCCATGTATTAATGGAACATTATTCTATACTGCATAAGAAATGTGAATTCTGGGGGCTGGATAAATGCTCAGCACTTAAGAGCAAAATGACTTCACTGTTCTTGCAGAGGATCCAGACTTGACCCACAAAGGACGGACACACACACACACACACACACACACACACACAAATAACTTTTTGTTTTTTTTGAGACAGGGTTTCTCTGTGTAGCCCTGGCTGTCCTGGAACTCACTCTGTAGACCAGGCTGACCTCAAACTCAGAAATCCACCTGCCTCTGCCTCTCAAGTGTTGGGATTAGAGGCATGCAACACCACCACCCAGCAATAAATAACTTTTTAAAAAAACTTGAATCCAAGCCGGGCGTGGTGGCACACGCCTGTAATCCCAGCACTTGGGAGGCAGAGGCAGGCGGATTTCTGAGTTCGAGGCCAGCCTGGTCTACAGAGTGAGTTCCAGGACAGCCAGAGATACACAGAGAAACCCTGTCTCGAAAAACCAAAAAAAAACAAAAAAAACAAAAAAAAAACAAAAAACTTGAATCCTTCACGCAGGCGGTGGTGCACACCTGTAATCCCACACTTGGGGGCAGAGGCAGGTCTCTGAGTTTGAGAGGCTGCTGAGGCTACACCAAGAAATCCTGGCTGGAAAGAAAAAAAAAATTAATTCTGACAATCTTTCTTTGTTTAAACTTTAAAAGCAAGCTATAATTGAAAAGAAAATTGTGGCTAAGATAAATTTAACTGCTGGCATATGAGGATATCTAACCCCATGAGTGGAAAGTGTCACTTGTAAATGGCCTCTGGGGACCCATTGAGGCTTCTCTGTTTCTTGTTAGGTCCAATAAAACCCTGGCTGACTCTCTGGACAGTGCAAATGACCCGAAGGACCCCTTGGTCAACCAGCTGCTGCGCTCCATGGCCACCCAGGCCATGTCCAATGCACTCTACTTCTCCACGGGCTCCTGTGCCGAAGAGGACTTCCATCACTACGGTGACTGAGCGCTCGGCGTCGTGGGCTTAGCCTTGAGCAAGTCTTCCCAGGTGCTCTTTGTTCTTTACTCTGACGCTTTGCTTTCCTTTTGAAGGTCTTGCATTAGATAAATACACCCACTTTACTTCTCCAATAAGAAGATATTCAGATATTGTAGTACATCGACTATTAATGGCAGCTATTTCAAAAGACAAGAAAATGGAGATTAAAGAAAATTTGTTCAGCAACAAAAATCTTGAGGAATTATGCAGACACATCAACAACAGAAACCGAGTAAGAAGGAATTTTAACCTCGATCACTCATTATGCCTTTACAGAGTTATCAGCTTTCCTGCACCAAAGAATGGAGTACCATATATTTTTGCAAACTCCATAATTATTGTAACCAGTGCTCTTAATACAAGTAGTCTAGGATAACGTGAATTTGGGGGATTTTGTTGTTGTCATTTGTTTTTTTGTTTTTTGGGTTTTTTTTTGTTTGTTTGTTTGTTTGTTTGTTTTCGAGACAGGGTTTCTCTGTATAGCCCTGGCTGTCCTGGAACTCACTCTGTAGACCAGGCTGGCCTCGAACTCAGAAATCCGCCTGCCTCTGCCTCCCAAGTGCTGGGATTAAAGGCATGCACCACCACCACCTGGCGTCATTTGTTTTTGAGACAGGGTCTCATTATGTAGGGTCTGGCCTCTGCCTCGCAGATCTGTCTGCCTCCCAAATCCACCAGCCTCTGCCTCGCAAGTGCTGGGATTAAAGGTGTCCTTTCTTAACCACCATGCCTGGCAGTTTTGTTTTGTTCTGTGTTTTTAGATGAAATCTCACTGTATGTTCCAGACTGAGTTTCCCTAAGGAATCTCAAGTGGCCCTCCACATAGTCTCTCTGTGTACTAATCCAGACTTAGCATTAGAGGCTTAACAATGGATTAGAGATCTTTCCTGAAAGTTAGAGATTAGAGAGGTTCAAGCAACGGGATATGGTGTAACCCCAATATTTAGGAGACTAAGACACACAAGTTTTTTTGGTTTTGTTTGTTTGTTTTTCGAGACAGGGTTTCTCTGTATAGCCCTGGCTGTCCTGGAACTCACTCTGTAGACCAGGCTGTCCTCGAACTCAGAAATCCACCTGCCTCTGCCTCCCAAGTGCTGGGATTACAGGTGTGCACCACCACGCCCAGCTTGACACACAAGTTTTAAGTTTGAGGCTAGCCTGGTCTACATTAGCAAGACCTTATATATATATATATAAATAAAATCCAGGCATGTGGCCTTTAGTCCCTGCATTTGGGAGGCAGAAACAAGCAGATCTCTGCAAGATAGAGGCCAGCATGATTTATATAGTGAGTTCCAGGACAGCCAGGGCTATACTGTAGTGAGATCCTATCTCAAGGAAAACAAAAAATTAGCATTGTCTGTAATTCAATAGTGGGTATCTCTGTGCAATAATAGTAATTTTCATCTTTAAAATTTCATAAATTACATATATATGTGTAGGTTGAATATATGTAGTCAAGTGAAAGTCAAAGGGTAATTTGTGGGAGTTAGTAATCTTCAACCATCATGGAACTCAGGTTGTCAGATTTGGCAATAAATGCCTTTAGCCACTGAGCCATCTCATCAGTCTTTGTGTGTGTGACAGAGACGTTATTCGTGTGTAATGGCACATGTGGATATCACAGGACAACTTTCAAGAGCTGGTTCTTGCCTTCCACCTTGTTTTAGACATGGTCTTGTTTCTGCTGCTGCACTATGCACTCCAGGACAGATGGCCAGTTCTCCCGTCCTTACCTCCCACCTTGTGCTAAGAATACTGGGATTGCAGATGTGTGCCGCCATGTCCAGCCTTTCCTTGGGGTCTGGGGATTAACTCAGGTGATGAGGTTTACATGGAGTGTGCTTTACCCACTGAGCCTTCCTTCTCAGCTGCTACTCTTTGATTTGAGGCCAGGTTGCTCTGTCTCTTCTTTGGTTTAGTTGAGACAAGGGCTTACTCTAGGTGACTGTAAACTAATGTCCATCCTCCTGTGTCAGCCTCCCAAGTGCTGGGATTACATGCAGGTGCCACCACCACACTGTTGAATCCTGCCTTTTTAAAAGCTGTTTCTAGCTGGGCGGTGGTGTCACATGCCTGTAATCCCAGCACTCTGGGAGGCAGAGGCAGGTGGATTTCTGAGTTCAAGGCCAGCCAGGTCTACAGAGTGAGTTCCAGGACAGCCAGGGCTATACAGAGAAACCCTGTCTCAAAAAACCAAATCTAAAAAAAAAACAAAAACAAAAACAAAAACTGTTTCTGAGGGAATGAGTTTGGGGTTTCTTCCTGGACAGCAGGAAACTGTCGTCATGCTTTGGGTTGTACTTCTCATAGGCGGCACAGCGTTCTCAGAAGCAGTCCACCGAGCTCTTCCAGTGCATGTACTTTAAAGACAGAGACCCGGAAACTGAGGAGCGCTGCATAGCTGATGGAGTTATCTATTCCATTAGAACAAATGGTGTACTTGTATTTATACCAAGGTATGCTACTTCTCATGCAGTGGTTAGCAGGAAACCATAGTCAAACAGCACCAGTGTTGAACACAAACATTCATTATATATAACTTACTGAAGTATTTGTTTAGACTTGGGGGTGTATAGCTTAATCCCCACCATCCCATAAAACCAGTGTAATGACACCATAAAACAAGATGATCAGAAGAAGTTCGTCATCCTTAGCTATCAATGATTTTGATGCCAGATTGTGCTGAGACATTATCTCAAAAGAATAATATAAGCTTGTCATGGTGGTAAACACCTTTAATCCTAGCACTCAAGAGGCAAACACATCCAGATCTCTTGAGTTTGAGGCCAGTCAGAGCTACACAGTGAGACTTTCTCAAATAAACTCTATATATTCACGTATACAATGCTACACATATATACTTCATGAAATTATTGTATGTACATAGTATAATATACAGCCAGGAAATAAAGGGAGCAATTGGGAATACAAGCAGGCACACATCCCTATCAGTCTTAGGACTTTCTTAGCTAGCAAAGTATTGTTTATTATCTGTTTTTGTCAAAATCTTTTTGGGGTAAACCACAGGAAAAGTGGCTTAGTAAGGCCTGCATACTAAGAATACTTTATCTGTTTTCCCCTGCCAATGACTGAGGTTTGGGATTAAAGGTGCTGCTTATCTGAAGAATAAGGATGGCTTGGTGATCTCCTGTAGCCCAGAGGGCAGCTCTGAATGGAAGCCAGGATCCCTACAGAGATCTCAAAACAAGATCATCTCCACCACAGCTGGAGGGCAGTCTGTTACGTTTCATCTATTTGACCACGTGACAGTAAGTCTCTGTGTACATTCCATGTTGCTTTTGTGTGAAGGAAAAAGGGCGGTGATGTAGTAACATGTATCTCTCTGTGCCAGGTAAGAATTTCTGTCCAGGCCTCTCGCTGCCACTCTGATACAATCAGGCTGGAAATAGTAAGCAACAAGCCATACATGATCCCAAACACAGAACTCTGTCATCAGAGCTCCCTGCTGAAGAGTGAGTTAGTGAAGGAGGTAACCCGGTCCGTGGAGGAAGCGCAGCTTGCACAAGAAGTCAAAGGCAAGGTGATTCAGGAAGAGCATCAAGAATACTGCCAGACAAAGGGAAGGAGTCTGTACACGCTTCTGGAGGAGATAAGGGACCTGGCTCTTCTGGATGTTTCCGACAGTTATGCAATGTGAAATATTTCCATGTCATTAAAGACCTTTGTCTTAAGTGGTGTACTTTCTTTTTAAACTTAAATTTTGTGACACTTGATGCTCTAGCTGAAGGAAATTAAGTGGGTACTGAACATAGGCATGCAGTGTTCTCATCTCACTAGAGTAGAATTAATTCCCTATACAAACTAATTTGTTTTGTTTTGTTTTTATTTTTCCATGATAGGGTCTCACCATGTAACTATGGCTATCCTGGAATTCAAAGCTGGTCTTAAATTCAGAGATCCATCTGCCTCTGCCTCCCAAGTGCCGAGATTAAAGGCATGCAATACTATGCCTAGCTACTAAAAACTGGCTTTTCAGCATTGAGCAGACAGTGATGGGGCTGTAAAAGACAGGTTGTCAGTCTCTTTCTAGTAAATCCAAAATTATCTTACCTCAATTCTTAAGGGTTTTTTTGTTTTGTTTTTCGAGACAGGGTTTCTCTGTGTAGCCCTGGCTGTCCTGGAACTCACTCTGTAGACCAGGCTGGCCTCGAACTCAGAAATCCACCTGCCTCTGCCTCCCACGTGCTGGGATTACAGGCGTGCACCACCACCACCCGGCCCTTCTCTAAAATTCTTACTTCATTTACGCTTTCCCAGATGTTCTGGTACCAGCTGGTGATAGGGTGCAGCCCACCACTCTGATGTCCTAAGTCTTGCCTCAAACTCCCTTCCCACCCTTGAATTCTATTCTGTGCACCTTCAATGGCCAGATACCTGGCCTTCCCAAGAGAAGTGTTCCCAAACTCACCCACTAGAGAAGTTAACTCTTCCCACCTGCCTTTCTTCAATCCAGTCAGTGAATGTTCTGGAACCCTCATCAGACCTTCCTGGTAATCTTCTAGCTGTTCAATGTCAAAACAATGGGCCCGTCTTCTTCATTCATTCTTCCCTGACCCATCACTGAGATAATTCCCATAACTCCATACCAATCCATACAGTCTGTGCCAAACTTCCTGACTTTTCAAACCATCTTTATTACTCCCAATTTACCTGATGTCAGTCCAAGATGTTACCTATCCTGGCTTAGGAATAAAAACCACCATAGCACTATCATCACCCTTTCCCTAAGAAAGAGACAAGAGACCTTCTTTCAGTCCTTGTCACTAAAAATTGTCTCCAGTCTTCAGTCCAGTCATGCTGCCATGACAGTCATAAAACATCTCGTTATGGTCCTGGTTCAGCTCAGCTCTGCTCAGCACCTCCACCAAGCCCATAAAGCAAGCAAGGCATCTGGCCCCATCACTTCTAGCTTCCTAGCCATCATTCCCAAATCTTTCTTTCTTTTTTTTTTTTCTTCGAGACAGGGTTTCTCTGTGTAGCCCTGGCTGTCCTGGAACTCACTCTGGAGACCAGGCTGGCCTTGAACTCAGAAATCCACCTGCCTCTGCCTCCCGAGTGCTGGGATTACAGGTGTGCGCCACCTCGCCCGGCTTCAAATCTTTATTTCTTAAATATTTCTGACATATACACACTTCCCAATGCTCAGGATTCCGTCTACCAAGTGACAAGTTGCATATGACCCCCTTGTATACTGTCCCTCACAATACTATCCAAGTTTCTCACCAAGTCACTAACATGGAGGAGCATTCTGTTTTCTGGAAGTGCTAGAGTTTCATATCCATGGTCTTATACACCCTACAAAAGCCCTCTAGCATATTCTCAATCTATGAACATTCACTGAACTTGCCTACCAATCATTAATGGAGAGGCAGTATCAACCTTTTGTAATTTTTTTTAAACATTAAAGTAACTCTTAGAGCAAGATGGGTGTTGTGCACCGGGCGTGGTAGCCCACGCCTGTAATCCCAGCACTCTGGGAGGCAGAGGCAGGTGGATTTCTGAGTTGAGGCCAGCCTGGTCTACAGAGTGAGTTCCAGGACAGCCAAGACTACACAGAGAAACCCTGTCTCGAAAAACCAAAAAAAAAAAAAAAAAAAAAAAGATGGATGTTGTGGCACACACCTTTAATCCCAACACAAGGCAGTCTTCAAACCAGCGGAGGCTGCAGTGAGACAGACTGTTCCAATAATGATATGAAAGAAAAGACCAGATGATGTACACAGCTGTCATCCTAGCACTTGAAGGCTAAAAGAGCAGGACATTGACCTCTAATTTCACACCAGCCAGGATGATATAATGAGTGAGTCTTACAAAACAGTCAAAATCTTTAATCACTTCAGCAAAAAGTTTAAATTGTATAACTAAATCATGGTGAGAAACTCAAATCCTGAGAGTTGCTTACAAAATAATTTATTTCTTTATAAAAACTGACCTAATAGTCAGTGCATATTTACATTTTAAATCATTACCCAATTTAGTGAGAAACAATTCAATGCAAACTACAAAACATGTTTGCTTATAAAGTCAGACTTATACAGGACACCAAAAATAATGGACTTACTAAAATAAGTAGGAAACAGTTTAAAGAGTCACTGTATTTTAAGCAGGAATTCACTTAAGGCTTAAGGATTTATACAAAGTAAAGAAAACTACAAACAACCTCAAGCTTGCAGGATTCTGTTGTAGAGGGTTGGCTACTTATTTCTGGATTAGTCTAAGTTAGAATGGTCCAGCTGTGTTTCCTCTGCTTTGAACTGTTCCTCTTCAGGAGTACTGGCAGAAGGAACATCATGTGGACTATCAGCAGTGTCTCTGTTTAATCCATTTGACTCTTCTTGCTCCTCACCAGTTCTATTCTCTTCAACTGTCATGTCTGAGAGAAAAATCAAATCATTATTACTCATTATAAGCAACTGATCCAATCTTGATAAATACAAATCTCTCCAAAAGCTTGATAGAAATCAAATCTATAATCACCTAATTATGATAACTAAGTCTAAATATAAACCACTTTTTCTCACATGCATAAAAGCACACTTAAAATGCTTGGGGAAGGTGTAGCTCAGTCAGTGATCAATTCAGATCAGCAAACATGAAGTCCTGGATTGAATCCTGGCACTTTTTTTTCTTTTTTTCTTTCGAGACAGGGTTTCTCTGTTTAGCCCTGGCTGTCCTGGAACTCACTCTAGACCAGGCTGGCCTCGAACTCAGAAATCCGCCTGCCTCTGCCTCCCAAATGCTGGGATTAAAGACATGCGCCACCACCGCCCGGCTCTGGCACTCTCACAAAAAAGTGTCCTAAAATGATATTACATTCAAACTCTTCATTTTTACTCAAATATAACTTCTCATTCAAAATAAAACTAGAAAGAGATTTAAAAAAAATTAGACACAGGCCAAGCAATACTCTGTGTGGAAAGGTTAAGCCTGATTGACCCAATGGTGAAAGGAGAGAAAGGAGAGAAGACTGCCAAATTATCCTGACTTGTATGTGCAGGTACACACACGCATACCCATACATGCACATACAAAATGTCAAGACAAATGCAGTTAAATTTTACATCAAAGTGATTAATAGTAAAGAAAATTTAAGCCAGGGATCATGACATATGTCTCTTTCTTCATCCCAGCACTTAAAACCCTGTCTGGAGAAAAGAAAGAGAAACCTTAAAATACTTATTGGTATTTAGGAAAATTTATAAACAGAAAATGAGCCTTAAATCCCTACTGTCAGGTAAACTGTGAGATGGCAAGAAGCCACTAATATCCATCATTACATCTCCGTATAATTTTATTTACATTTCAAATGTTCTCCCCTTTCCCAGTTTTCCCTCTGAAAACCCCCTATCCCATCTCTCTCCCCCCCTGCTTCTATAAGGGTGCTCCCCCACCCACCACTCCCACTTCACCACCCTGGCATTCCCCTATACTGGGACATTGAGCCTTCACAGGACCAAGGGCCTCTCCTCCCATTGATGCCAGATAATGCCATCCTCTGCTACATATGTGGCTGGAGCCAGGTAAACCCCTTCAGCTGTGTAGGTAATATGTACATGAACACAGGGGCTCCTTGAGGTCAGATTCGCTCTGTAGACCAGTCTGGCCTTGAATTTACAGAGATCCACCTGCCTCTACCTCCTAAGTATTGGGATTAAAGGCATGCACCACCACTGCCCCGCTGGATGAGACAAAACATGGTATTTACTTACTATAGTTCTTTTTTTTTTTGTTTTGTTTCTGTTTTTGTTTTTTTGAGACAGGGTTTCTCTGTGTAGCCCTGGCTGTCCTGGAACTCACTCTGTAGGCCAGGCTGGCCTCGAACTCAGAAATTCGCCTGCCTCTGCCTCTGCCTCCCAGAGTGCTGGGATTACAGGCGTGAGCCACCACCACCCGGCTACTATAGTTCTTTTTTTAGGTATTTATTATTTTTGTTCTGTTGTTTTTTCAAGATAAGGCTTCTCCATGTAGCAGCCCTGTCTGTCTTGGAACTCTCTTTGCAGACCAGGTTGGCCTCAAACTCACAAAAGTATCACCTGCCTCTGCTTCCCCCACACCCCCACTGCCCAGCTGGATGAGGCATTTTACAACGTAGTATTGTATTTACTTACTAGAGCTCTTTTTTTGGTTTTTATTTTTATTTATCTGAATGCACAGATGCCTAAGGAGGCCGAAAAAGAGCATTGGATCTCCTAAAACTGTAGTTATAAGCTATGTGAACCACACAATGTGGGTGCAAAGAATAAAACTCAGGTCCTCTGTAAGAGCAGCAAGTGCTTTTATTCAGGCAAAACATTTGTATAAAGTAAATAGATAGATAGATAGATAGATAGATAGATAGATAGACAGACAGACAGACAGACAGACAAGCAAGCAAATAAATCTAGAAAAATTTAAATATAGTTTCAGGGCTGGAGAGATGGCTCAGCATTAAGAGCACTGCTCTTCCAGAGGTCCTGAGTTCAATTCCCAGCAACCACATGATTACTCACAACCATCTGTAATGAGATCTGACACCCTCTTTTAGGGTGTCTGAAGACAGCTACAGTGTACTTACATATAATAAATAAATCAATCTTAAAAAAAAAAAAAATGTCCTGCTCTTGCAGAAGACCTGAGTTCAGTTTCCAGCACCCATATTGGGCAGCTTACAACAGCCTATAACTCTGGGCACCTAAACTCACACACATATAATCAGATATAATTTTAAAAAACAACAAAGTATCTCTGTTCTAAACCCAGTTTGTTTAAAAAACAAGCAAGCAAGCTAGCAAACAAACAAGCAAAAAACAAAAACAAAACAAAAAAACTCAGCAAATTTGTGCTAGGGTACAATCCAGAGTAGAACAAAGGCATTAATATGCATAAGGACTTGGGTCCAACTTAAGATACCAAGAATAATGAAATAAAGACAGGAAATTTAAGGCAATTTTTAAAGTGGGGAAGAAATGCTACAGATAAACTATAAAAAGTACAACTGAGGGCTGGAGAGATAGCTCAGTGGTTAAGAACACTGACTGCTCTTCCGAAGGACCTGAGTTCAAATCCCAGCAACCACATAGTGGCTCACAACCATGTGTAATGGGGTCTGATGTCCTCTTCTGGTGTGTTTTTAGATAGCTACAGTATACTCACATATAATAATAAATAAATCTAAAAAAAACAAAAAACAAAGTACAACTGAGGAAAATGGGACAATGTAATAAAAAGCATTTTAGTAGCCGTGTGCACAGCACACCTGTAACCCCATCACCTTAGGAGGCTGAGGCAGAAGATCACTAAGTGGATAAGTTAACTGTGTAACTTAGGAAGACCTAAACTCAAAATAAAAATTTAAGCCGGGCGTGGTGCCGCACACCTTTAATCCCAGCACTTGGGAGGCAGAGGCAGGCGGATTTCTGAGTTCGAGGCCAGCCTGGTCTACAAAGTGAGTTCAGGACAGCCAAGGCTACACAGAGAAACCCTGTCTCAAAAAACAAAAACAAAAACAAGAAAAACAATAAATAAATAAATAAATAAATAAATAAAATAAAATAAAAATTTAAGGGTTGAGGATACAGTTCAGTAAAGAGTACTTACTCAGCTTGTACAAGCCTGTTTCAATCTCCAATGTCTGCCATCTCTAAAAAAGCATTTTAGCACCCCATTTACATCACAGAAATTAATTGCTAATCCTCAGTGAGTACAGAAACATTATATTTACTATTATCACAAGCTGGGGCAGTAGTAGTACAAGTCTATAATCTGAGCTCTCAGGAGGCCGAGGAAAGATAAAGGCAAGTTTAAGGCCTGTCTAAGTTATAAAATTAGTTTAAGGCTAGCCTGGGCAACCTATTGAAACCCTGTGTAGCTCAATGATATAGTGCCTGCCTAGTTATGTGCAAAGTACTGGGTTCAATCCCCAGAACTAAAACATATTGATTCCACAATAATAATTTTCCTAAGTATGATACTAAAAATACATGTAAAATACTTTAAGTCAAAGAATACATTGTTGATATATTGGCACTATGAGAAAGTTGTCCAGAAAACCATCTTAAACATTCTTTAAGGATTCCAAATAGCAAGCATACATACATTGACTCTAAAATACATGCATAAACTTAACATCACTTTTCTATTCCTAGAGGTATTATTTCAAGAGATAGTAAGAAGTTAAAATTTCTAACATGCCCTTGATATTATATAGTAGCTCATAAAAAACAGCATAAAATTTACCATTTTCTAGGGACTGGCTATTACTCAGTAGCTTTGCCTGCCTTCTTTCCAAGGCCAACTGCTTATTTCTCTCAATTCTCTGTTGCTGCTCTTCTGTTAGGCTTCTAGTTGATTCAGAAGCAAACTTCTTGCTGTCAGATGAACTTGTCAAAAAGGGATCAAATTCAGTAGCAGTTACATCAAGGCTATTAGTTTCCTCAACTTCATCTGTGGGAGAAAATAAAAAAATGAATACAACTGTAGTATTAGATGAGTTAGAGAAAGAAATTATATAACATTCAACTGAAGTTTTAAATTGGCAAGTGGCCTGACCTTTAGAAAGCATTTATGAGGTAGAAGAATGTGGCCTGCGCTGGCTGATTCAAGTAAAAGAAACATTTACAAATTCCTTATAGTAAGCTGCATGCTACAATCTCGTGGACATGTAAAAAGGGTCTGGGAAGATAGCTCAGTTGGTCCAGCAAGCACAAAGCCCTGGGTTTGATCTCCTGTACTGCAGATCATCATCAGTGATGAGCTCAAGGTCAGCTTAAGACCCTGTCTCAAAAACCAAAATATATAAGAAAAGTCAAATTTGGTTGTACAAACCTGTAATTCCAGTACACCAGACAGAGGTGGAGGCAGGGTTGAGAAGTGCAAGGTTCTACAACCTAGTTAGTTTAAAGCTACCTTGGGTTACCTGAGACCGACTTTTTGGTTTGGTTTGGTTTTTCTTGACAGGGTTTCTCTATATAGCCCTAGCTAACTGGAATTTGATCTGTAAATCAGGCTGGCCTTGAACTCAAGAGATCTGCCTGCCTCTGCCTCCAGTGCTAAGTGGCATGGTGGCATGAGCCTTTAATCCCAGCACCTGGGAGGTCCACAGGACAGCCAGGACTAGAGAGGAACCCATCTCAAATAGCCACAAAAAAAAAAAAAAAAAAAAAAAAAAAAAAAAAAGAATGAAGAAAGAAAAGAGGAAACAGCAGGAGAAAGTAATAAATGAGAGGGATGCAATTTTAACAGAGTAGTCAGAAAGATTTAAATGAGCTGATATCTAAGCACAGTTTGAAGAGGAAAAGAAAATTAACTATTTTGATCCAGGGGAAATTCTGGGTTTTACTTTTAATGAAATAAACCAGCCGGGCGTGGTGGCACACGCCTTTAATCCCAGCACTTGGGAGGCAGAGGCAGGCGGATTTCTGAGTTCGAGGCCAGCCTGGTCTACAGAGTGAGTTCCAGGACAGCCAGGGCTACACAGAGAAACCCTGTCTCAAAAAACCAAAAAAAAAAAAAAAAAAAAAAAAAAGAACACCGGCTGCTCTTCCAAAGGTCCTGAGTTCAAATCCCAGCAACTACATGGTGGCTCACAACTATCTGTAGCAAGATCTGACATCCTCTTCAGAAGTGTCTAAAGACAACTATAGGTACTTGCATATAATAAAGAAATCTTAAAAAAAAAAAAAAAAAAAAAAGTGGTGGCACACGCCTTTAACCCCAGCACTTGGGAGGCAGAGGCAGACGGATTTCTGAGTTCAAGGCCAGCCTGGTCTACAGAGTGAGTTCCAGGACATCCAGGGCTATTCAGAGAAACCCTGTCTCGAAAAAAACTTATCCAAAAAGAAAGAAAGAAAGAAAGAAAGAAAGAAAGAAAGAAAGAAAGAAAGAAAGACAGAAAGAAAGACAGAAGAAAGAAAGAAAGAAAGAAAGAAAGAAAGAAAAGAAAGAAAGAAAGAAAGAAAGAAAGAAAGAAAGAAAGAAAGAAGAAAGAAAGAAAGAAAATGAGGGAGAGTGAAAGTAGAGTACAGGTGAGCTGCCACATGGTTACCAGGTATCAAACCCATGTGCTCTGGATGAACAGCCAGTGAGCCGATCTCTCCAGGCCCCTACCCCCACTCCCCTCAACCTGTTTTTAAAGAAGAGCTAAGAGTTTGGTGTGGTAGCTCATACTTTAGCACTTGGGAGGCTGAGGAAGAATTAACACAAATTCAGGGCCAGTCTAAGCTATATAAGTTCTAGGCCAGCCCTGGAATGAAAGACTATCTCAAGAAAAAATGAACAAAAAGGGCTGGCAGAGAATGCCTCAATAGTAGTGCTTGCCATGGGCAAGGTGCTAGTCCAATACTTAGTCCCAAGGAAGGAAGGGAAGGAGGAATGAAAGATTCGCTAAGCACAGTTCATGTGATTCTAATTTCTATTTGGATGTGTACATCCTTGTATGTAAAACCAAAACTTGAAACACTAATCTAGTCCTATTTTCAAATCATTCTATTGAGTATCAGCCCCAAACTTACTTTCTTTCTTTCTTTTTTTTTTTTTTTTTTTGGTTTTTGGAGACAGGGTTTCTCTGTATAGCCCTGGCTGTCCTGGAACTCACTCTGTAGACCAGGCTGGCCTCAACTCAGAAATCCACCTGCCTCTGCCTCCCAGAGTGCTGGGATTACAGGCATGTGCCACCACTGCCCGGCTGGCCCAAAACTTTCTAAGTTAGATTTATTTATCAGGTGCGGGTGGGTGTTTGTGCATGTGCACATGCTTTCTATGGTACACCTATGGCGGTGGTGGCACACGCCTGTAATCTTAGCACTTGGGAGGTAGAGGCAGGCGAATTTCTGAGTTCGAGGCCAGCCTGGTTTACAGAGTGAGTTCCAGGACAGCCAGAGCTACACAAAGAAACCCTATCTCTAAAACAAAAACAAAAACAAAAATCTCTAAGTAAGGCCTTTCCTATGTCCTTTACATGTCAATATGATTCTTCTGACTGACTCATGTTAATATATGCCTATGCACAAGGCATACATTCCAAATCACCATTGACTGACACTATTGCTTAATAAAAATACTTGTGATACCTTCTCTAGTTAATATAACTTTTGTCCACTGCACCTCACTCACATATCTAATTACAAAACCTGTCAAACTATTGATAATGTTATTTGTCTAACTCAATCTGTACACTATGAACTGAGAGGCTTATTTTTATTCATGTTTTATCCTCAGCCTTCAGCACAATAGCAGATAGCTCAAAAGTACTGCTAAATAAATCAACTAACCCAGGAATATAGGCTCTGGTATTTAATACTATAGTAATTACTGACATGTGCATAATTGTACACCATTAATAAATACCATCTTGTAAAAGAATTCAAAACCCCAGACTATTTAAACCAGTGGTTCTCAACCTATGGATCAGAGGGGCATGTCCAACAACCCTTTCACAAGGGTTGCCTAAAATCATCAGAAAACAGATATTTACATTATGGTTCACAACAGTAGCAAAGATACAGTTATGAACTAGTAACAAAAATAATTGTATGGTTGGGGGTCACCATACAACAGCACCATGAGGAACTGTGTTAAAGGATTGCAACATTGGCAAGGTTGAAAAACACTGATTAAAACATTAAGAGTCTGTGTGGCACTTATTATTTATGACTTACCATATACGTATGTTCTAGTTAAAAATAAGTGTAAGGGGACTGGAGAGACACTTCAGTAGTTAAGAGCACTTGCTGCTCTTGCAGAGGACTAGTTTGTTTTGTTTTCCTAGCATCCATGTTAGGCATCTTACAACTTCCTATAAACCCAGCTCCAGTGTTTGGGTAGCTTCACTCACACATGCACATATCCACATGCAAATGCACACATAAACATACATGTTTAAAAAAGTTTTCAAAATCTTTATGTATGGAGCCATCGCACAGAAAATCTGACAACTATACAGACCCTGTCGGCAGGAACCATCTGTTTTGATGTATGTGACTGACTATGGTTGCATTGTACAACTAACAATGCAATCAATACCAGGTACAGTCACGCACGTCTCCCTGAAGTCTAGCCATGGATCTGGTTTTTTGGATTTTCTTTTAAACAGGGTCCAACTTAGCCTCAGATTCACTATGTAGTCAAGGATGGCCTTCAACTTCTGAGTCTCCTACTTTCACTTCTCAAGTGGTGGGTAAACAAGATGTGCAATCTATCACACAAAGCTCAAGTCTACACGTTCAATGAAATAAATGGAAATGTTCATCAACAAACTATTCTGCCTAATTTCCCACAGCCAGTTTTTCTAATGGTTTCTATGCATAGGAACACTCTATTGTACTGACAAAAACAGTAAAACATCAATGAAGTCAGTAAGTTCTCCAACAAGCTTCACAACCTTTGTTCGATCCTGGAACCCATACGATGGAAAAGATCAGAAGTCCTAATTTCCACACACATGCCATGGCACACAAGCACACAAACAGTATGTTAAAATTCCCCCCTTTTTTTGTTTTTTCAAGACAGGGTTTCTCTGTGTAGCCCTGGCTGTCCTGGAACTCACTCTGTAGACCAGGCTGGCCTCAAACTCAGAAATCTGCCCACCTCTGCCTCCCAAATGCTGGAATTAAAGGCGTGCGCCACCACTGCCCCGCAAAGTTTCCCTTTTTATAGATACTTTCTATAACGTGTCTAATACTGCAATCATATCTTATTTTGATTGTGGGATTTTTTAAATTTTTCTTTCTTTTTTTTTATTAATTTTTCTTTTTTAATATTTATTTATTTTAAGTATGTGAGTACACCATTGTCTTCAGACACACCAGAAGAGGGCATCAGATCCCATTACAGATGCTTGTGAGTCACCATGTGGTTGCTGGAAATTGAACTCAGAACCTCTGGGAGTCAGCAGCTCTTATCAGCTAAGCCATTTCTCCGGCTCCCCACCCACCCACCCCCACCGAGTGCTGGGATAAAGGCATGTGTACCACCATGCCAGGCTACCATCATATTTTTCAGAAATACCTTTTAAGAGGGAAGGAGTCATGGAAAGTAACATGGACTCGAGCAAAGTACAATGATATATACACATGAAAATCTCATTGTAGCCGGGCGGTGGTGGCGCACGCCTGTAATCCCAGCACTCTGGGAGGCAGAGGCAGGCGGATTTCTAAGTTCGAGGCCAGCCTGGTCTACAGAGTGAGTTCCAGGACAGCCAGGGCTATACAGAGAAACCCTGTCTTGAAAAAAAAAAAAAAAAATCTCATTGTAAAGCACATTCTTTTAGAAGGAGGAGGTGAGACAGTCTCTAAGTAGCTTTGGCTGTCCTGGAACTCAGTATGTACCAGATGGTCAAACATCCATCTACTGCTCCTTCTTCCCTCCCCCCCCCCTCCCGAGACAGGGTTTCTCTGTGTAGCCCTGGCTGTCCTGGAACTCACTCTGTAGACCAGGCTGGCCTCAAACTCAGAAATCTGCCTGTCTCTGCCTCCCAAGTGCTGGGATTAAAGGCATGTGCCACCACCGCCCCGGCCTTCTACTGCTCCTTCTTAAGTGCTGAGATTAAAGGTATATGCCACCATACTGGCTGAAACTCATTCTTTTGTATGCTAACTACAATGCTAAAAGAAGAAGAAACTAGTCAAGAAGAAACTAGTATCAAATATAAACATTACTGGGCTGAGGAGATGTCTTAGTACATACAGGCACTTGCTGCCAAGCCTGATGACATGAGACTAATCCCTGAGATTGACAAGGTGAAAGGTTGTAGAAGGTTGTCCTCTGCAGTCTATTCCCACATTAACAAACAGCTCACCAGATACACACACACACACACACACACACAAACTATATTCTAGATTTACCAAATTCTAGATTTAACTATTAAATAACTGTAATTACATAAGTATTAGGTTAAGACCTCAGTTATAGTATATAATTCTGTCTACTCAAGCTAGACCCATTTCTAAAAGCTATCTTGTAATAAAGTGAATAAACTTTGTAATTACCATTATTGTTAACAAAATCTTCATGTACAATAGGCAGATCAAGTCGAATTCGTTTTAAACAGGTCTGAAAAATAAAGACATATTTTTTCTATTTTTATCAATAAGTTGGGAAGGGAACAATCATTCTTTCATATCTAAAAAAACTGGGCTGGAGAGATGGCTCAGCTGTTAAAGGCTAGGCTTACAACCATATCTGAAAAAACTGTACTTCAAATAATGACTACTAATACTCCTGTCTTAACAAGACAGGTTTCAAAAGGAAGACTCCTAAACAGCAATTCAGCCTCAGCTAAACCCGTCCTTGTACCACTTAGCATTGTGAATGACATTCACGATAATCACACTTACCTGAACCTCCTTTTTATTTCCTAGGTTTTCAACTCTGTCAATAAAATCTTCAAATTGCAGTTTGGGGAATAGCCTATGTGCCCAGTGCTCCATGTGTCTGATTAGCGTTTTCAAGTCTTCAGCCTGACACATAAAAATAAAAATGCTGAACAGAAGACTCAATCTCACAGCTGACCAAGTCAGCAGATTTTAGCATTTAAAAGCAACGCCAAAGTCACTGCTGTCATATTTATAAGGCTAAGAAACTTTTAGAAAGAAAAGGGTTTGGAAGACCATAATCTCAGAAAGCATTGGGAAAGAGTGCTGGATACAGATTTTGATTTAGACTCAGATTTTTAGAAATTAGAGGGGAAGCCGGGCGGTGGTGCACACCTGTAATCCCAGCACTCTGGGAGGCAGAGGCAGGCAGATTTCTGAGTTCGAGGCCAGCCTGGTCTACAGAGTGGGTTCCAGGACAGCCAGGGATACACAGAGAAACCCTGTCTCAAAAAAAATCAAATCCAAAAAACCAAAAAAAAAAAAAAAAAAAAAAAAAAAAGGAAGGAAGGAAGGAAGGAAGGAAGGAAGGAAGGAAGGAAAAGAAATTAGAGGGGAAAATAACACTACAGTGCTGGGAAGACAGTTCTGCTGGTTAATTAGCTGGGGAATAAGTCTGAAAACTAGAGTACAATCCCTAGCCCATTAAAAACAAAACAACAAAAACAAAAATAAACCCAGGCATAGTAGCTGTGCTGGATAGTTTTATATCAACTCAACACAGGCTAGAGTCACTGGAGAGGAGGGAGCCTTAATTGAGAAAATGCCTCAGTATAATGGTCTATAGGCAGCCCTGAAGGGTATTTCCTTAGTTACCAATTGATGTAGGAGGGCCTAATCTATTGCAGGTGGAGTCATTTCTAGGCAGGTAGTCCTGAGTTTTGTTTTTTATTTAAAAAAAAAAAAAAAAGGCTGAGCAAGCCATGAAGAGCAAGCCAGCAAGCAGCAGCTCCTGCCTCCAGGTCCCTGCCTCGTTCAGAGTTCCTGCCTGACTTCCTTCAATGATAAATCAAATAAACCCTTTCCTCCCCAACTTGCTTTTCGTCACATGCTTCAAAACAGCAATAGCAACCCTAAGACAGTGGCAGACCCTGTAATTTTAGTGCTAAAGAACAAAGAAAGACTGATCCTGAGGCTCACTGGAGTGCCTGAGGAAGCACACCTGAGGTTGACCTTGGCAACCAGATACTGGTGCTAACAGTTAACACTCTCAAACCATAACATCCCTCTACATTTAAAACTCAAATTAAGATTACTAAAAAAAGGGCTGGAGGGATGGCTCAGAGGGTAAGAGCACTGACTGCCCTTCTGAAGGTCCTGAGTTCAAATCCCAGCAACCACATGGTGGCTCACAACCATCCATCCATAAGGAGATCTGACACCCTCTTCTGGTGTGTCTGAAGACAGCTACAGTGTACTTACATATAATAATAAATAAATAAATCTTAAAAAAAAAAGATTACTGCCGGGCGGTGGTGGCGCACACCTGTAATACCAGCACTTGGGAGGCAGAGGCAGGCGGGAGGCAGGCGGATTTCTGAGTTCGAGGCCAGCCTGGTCTACAGAGTGAGTTCCAGGACAGCCAGGGCTACACAGAGAAACCCTGTCTCAAAGGAAAAAAAAAAAAAAAAAAAAAAAAAAAACCAACTTCAATAAGCTTAACTAACAAGTTATAAATTCCTGCCTTTACTGTAAAATATCTCATTTTTCACTTAGCAATAACAAACTAGGAGAATGAAGCACAGACCCTAAAACAGAAAAGACAGATTTAAATACAAATTGCTTAGCCTTTTCTGTGCCTCTTTCTTCAAGTATAAAACAACATATACTCTAGCTGAAGTGCCCAAGGGAGGACACCTGTCTCCCATGTGGGAGGGAGAACAAAGCAATCACAAGTGGGGAAGGAGGGACGGACCTAGGAGGGAAATGGGGAGGGGGGGGGTGAAGGTGGAAGGGAGAGGGGAACCTGATCTGATACTGGGTGAGGGAAAAGGACTGAAGCCCTGAGGGCCAGCAGAAAGAATGGAAACAGGCCGGGCGTGGTGGCACATGCCTGTAACCCCAGCACTTGGGAGGCAGAGGCAGGCGGATTTCTGAGTTCAAGGCCAGCCTGGTCTACAGAGTGAGTTCCAGGACAGCCAGGACTATACAGAGAAACCCTGTCTCGAAAAAACCAAAAAAAAAAAAAAAAAAAAAAAAGAATGAAAACAGGCAATCTCAGAAGACAGGAAGTTAGGGGGGACCCTCCAGAATGCACCAGAGACCTGGGAGGTGAGAGACTCTCAGGACTCAAAGGGACCTTAGATGAAATGCCTGACAGTAGGGAGAGGGAACTTAGAGAGCCCACCTCCAGAAGGAAGACAGGGCATCAAAAGAGGGAGGGGGGGGTCATCCCACAGTCACAATTCTGACCCATAATTGTTCCTGTCTGAAAGAATTACAGGGATGAAAACTGAGAGAAGCCTGAGGAAAAGAAGGTCCAGCAACAGGTCCAACGTGGAATCCAGCTCAAGGAGGGTCCCAAGTCCTGACACTATTACTGAGGCTATGGAACGATCACAAAAGGGACCTAGCATGACCACACTCTGGAAAACCCAACAAGCAGCTGAAAGAGTCAGATGCAGATATTTACACCCAACCAATGGACAAAAGCAGCTGACCCCTGTTGCTGTAGGGAATGCTGATACAAGGTTGAGGAGAAGGGTGACCCTGGAGGAGGAGCAGCAGTCTCAATTAATGTAACCCCCCCTAAATCTCTCAAACACTGGACCACAAAACAGGCAACATACACCAGCTGAAATGAGGCCCCCAACAGACCAGCAGTAGAGGACTGCTGGTCTGTGTTCGTTCAGAGGTGATGTCCTTAACCCTCAAGAGACTGGAGGCCCCAGGGAGTTCAGAGGTCAGGTGGGGTTGGGGTGTGGGGCCATTCACCTGGAGATAGGAGGTGGAGAGAATTTCTTACCTCATGACCTTTCCCCTTGAATTTCGTCTTATCAAACACATGCCTTAAGGCTGGAAGCCCTCTCTCTGAAGTCAATCTGTGAAGAAAATATATATTTCGAATTTCTAGAATGTGAAACCAAGACCATGAGGGAAAAAAAAAAAATTTCCTCCTGGATTAGAAAGGGGGGCGGAGCTAGAGGGATGGCTCAGTGGTTAAGAGCACTGACTGCTCTTCCCAAGGTCCCAAGTTCAATTCCCAGCAACCATATGGTGGCTCACAACCATCTGTAATGGGATCTGATGCCCTCTTCTAGTGTGTCTGAAGACAGATACAGGGTACTCACATGCATAAAATAAAATCTTAAAAAAAAGAAAGCGGGGCAGTGGTGGCCCACGCCTTTAATCCCAGCACTTGGGAGGCAGAGGCAGACCTTCTGAGTTTGAGGCCAGCCTGGTCTACAGAGTGAGTTCCAAGACAGCCAGGGCTACACAGAGAAACCCTGTCTCAAAAAAAAACAAGAGAAAAAAAGAAAAAGAAAAAGAAAAAGAAAGGAAGAAAAAGAAAATATTTAAAGGAAAGAAAATCTTTATAGAACTCTATCTGATCTAAATCACCCATCAACGCTTGTAATAGTAGAAGAAAAATACTGTGTAGAAATCTATAAATGTATCCAAGTAAATGCCCATACCTTATAGCATCTAGCTTAGGTAGATTCCTTTTAACTGTTCTCTTTGGTGGAACACGTACTCCATTCCCTGATCCTAGTAAACAAACCAAAATTTAGTACTTAAAAATTGTCCTCTGATCTCCATATGCACACATAGTAGCACCTGTATGCCCACATACAGATACACACAAATAAATGAATATAGTTATTTTTGTTTGTTTTTTGAGACAGGGTTTCTTTGTGTAGCTTCGGCTGTCCTGTAACTTGCTCTGTAGACCAGGCTGGCCTCAAGCTGAGATCCTCCTGCCACTGCCTCCCAAGTGCTGGGATTAAACAAAGGAACTTCCACCACCACTCAGCCAGTAATTTTTTTTTTTTTTTAATTCAAGCCTTATTTGCAAAATGTATCATTTCTAGGCGAATCTGACACATAACTATGTGGGACATTTCAGCAGGCTACCAGAACTAGGCTAGCCTGGGATACACTGTGAGCTCTTGTCTTAAAAACTAACAAACAGGGTTAGAGATGGTTCAGCAGTTAAGAGCACTGGCTGCGCTTCCAGAGACCGAGTTCAGTTTCCAGCAACCACATGGTGGCTCACAATCATCTATAATGGAATCCAATGCCTTCTGGTATGTCTGAAGAGAGCAACAGTGTAGGCACATACATAAAATTAAATCTTTTCTTTTTTTTGGTTTTTTCGAGACAGGGTCTCTCTGTGTAGTTCAGGCTGTCCTGGAACTCACTTTGTAGACCAGGCTGGCCTCATACTCAGAAATCCGCCTGCCTCTGCCTCCCAAGTGCTGGGATTAAAGGCGTGAGCCACCATGGCCCAGCCTAAAATTAAATCTTAAAAAAAAAAACAAAAAACAACAACAACAACAAACAGGGCTGGAGGTCCTTAGTTCAATTCCCAGCAATCACATGGTAGCTGACAAGCATCTATAATGGGATCCGATGCCCTCTTCTGGTGTGTCTAAAGACAGCTACATTGCACTCATATAAAATAAATTAATAAACCTTAAAATATAAACAAACAAACAAGCTTGGTCACTCACAACTTTAATCCTAACACTTGGGAGGCAGAGGCAGTTGAATCTCCAGTCTATAGGACAGACTGAGCTAAATGGAGAAATCCTGCTAAAAACAACAACAAAACCCACAAATTAAAGGATACTTTTGTGAAATTAGTGATACAGACCTTCATCAGGTTCCGCTTCTGCAGGATCCCTCTCTGGAGAGGCTGGAGGTGGGAAGGGAGGATAAGTTTCATCCTCTATATGTTCATAATCTGGAATTTCAAACAAGCCATTTTCTTCTTGCTCGAACATCTTTTTTTCCAGGAGAGAAAAAAATTATTTTTATCCAGCCAAAACAGTCTTCCTATCACACAATCTAGTTCCATTCACAGTGAAAGCCATGTTACAATCACTTAAACCACATTTCAAATTCATATAAGATCTTTAAAAAGTAGAAAAGATAGTAAGTATGAAGGAAAATGACTAATCAGAACTGAGTTGTAATATAGACCCTACCACTAAACAACTACATGTTTTTTAATGTTTGTGTACATGGGTGTTTTGTCTACACATATACCTGTGTACCACATGCATATAGTGCCTGTGAAGACCAAAGACATTGCACCACTGGAATTCAAGTTAGAGACAGTTATAGGTGGGAATCAAACCCAGGTCCTCTGTTAAGAAGCTAAGCCAGTGCTTTTAACCACTGAACCATCTCTCCAGTCCCCGAATTTATTAATTTTGATTCTTCCAACCTAGACCATATTTTGGGACTACAGATCCCTACTGTCCATTTTGCAGCTTTCAACTGTCTCAAGGGCATTTATTAACTCATACACAAAACTAAATTGTTTTCTGGTGGACTGGGGGTCAGTTAGAGGTAAGGCTTCTCTGTGTAGCTCTGTCTGTCTGTCCTGGAACACCGGATCAAGCTGTTCAAGTTAAAGACAAGTCATCTTTGACACTTCCTCCCTATATTCAACATAACCTATCTACTTAATTTCCAAAATAATCCTTTAAAATTTGTGCTTATCTCTATAACCACTTCACAACACTTGTTTCAAGCACATCATTATTTCTATTCACTTCTGCCTTTTAATAAATTATCACTACAACTGGCTAAACTTTTGAAAATGTAAAGTTGACATCATGCTAAAATTCAGTTTAAGTAAGCCGGGTGGTGGTGGTGGCGCATGCCTGTAATCCCAGCACTCTGGGAAGAAGAGGAAAGCGGATTTCTGAGTTCGAGGCCAGCCTGGTCTACAGAGTGAGTTCCAGGACAGCCAGGGTTATACAGAGAAACCCTGTCTTGAAAAAACCAAATCCAAAAAACTAAAAAAATAAAAAAATAAAAAAAATATCCAATGTAAAAAATTAAGTAAGGAAAAATAGGCTGTAAAATACACAGATCTTAATATAATTTTTGCCAGGCATAATGACACCTGGAAAAGGCTTAAAAGGAAATCAGGGGACTGGAGAGATGACTCAGCAGTTAAAAACACTGACTCTTCTTCTGAAGGTCCAGAGTTCAAATCCCAGCAACCATATGGTAGCTCACTACCATCAGTAATGAGATCTGATGTCTTCTTCTGGGGCGTCTGAAGACAGCTACAGTGTACTTACATATAATAAAAAATTTCAAGCCAGGAACAGTGATATGCACTGTAGTCCTAACACTCAAGAGGCTAAAGTAGGAACCAGGAGGCCAGTTGGGGCAAAAGTCCTTCTCTATACACACAGGGAACATACAATACAGATGTAGGCTCAGTTAGTGGATGGCTTGGCTAGAATCCATAAAGCCCTGAGTTCAATTCCTAGTACCCCAAAAACTACCTTGGGGTAGGGAATGCATGGACTTGTAATTCCAGCCCTCAAGAAGAAACAGAATATCAGAAATTCGCTATCTTCAGCTATGTGGCTGTGCCAACCCCAGACCAGCTTGGGCTACATGAGAACCACTATCTTAAATTAGAAATAAAAAGCTGGGCGTTGGTAGCACATGCCTTTAATCCCAGCACTCGGAGGCAAAGGCAGGCGGATTTCTGAGTTATAGGCCAGCCTGGTCTACAGAGTGAGTTCCAGGACAGCCACACAGAGAAACCCTGTATCAAAAAAAAAAAAAAAAAAAAAAAAAAAAAAAAAAAGAAAGAAAAAAGAAAAATTAGAAATAAAAATCTCAGGCTAGAAAGATGGCTAGGTGTGGTTAAGAACACAAATTGTAGGACAGTGGTGGCATATACTTTTAATCCCAGCACTTGGGAGGCAAAGGCAGGCAGATTTCTGAGTTCCAGGCCAACCTGGCTACAGAGTGAGTTACAGGACAGCCAGGGCTACACAGAGAAACCCTATCTCAAAAAAAAAACAAAAACAAAAACAAAAAAAAAAACCACAACAACAAACAAACAAACAAACAAAAAACCACCAATTGTTTTTGTAGAGAACCTGAGTTCAGTTGCCAGCACCACATTTGGAGAGCTAATACCTATAATTATTGCTTCAGGGGCTTTGACATCTGGCCTCCAGTGTACATACCCCCCCCACACAATACACACTCTTGAACCTCCAAAATTTCCTAAATTAAAACTAAAAATATGGGCTAGAGAGATGGCTCAGTGGTTACGAGCACTGACTATTCTTCCAGAGGTCCTGAGTTCAATTCCCAGCAACCACATGGTGAATCACAACCATATGTAAAGGGATCTGATACTCTCTTCTGGGGTGTCTGAAGACAGCTACAGTGTACTCATATACCGAAAATACATACATATATACATAAATAAATAAATATTAAAAAAAAAGAAAGAAAGCCGGGCGTGGTGGTACACGCCTGTAACCCCAGCACTTGGGAGGCAGAGGCAGGTGGATTTCTGAGTTCGAGGCCAGCCTGGTCTAGAGTGAGTGCCAGGACAACCAGGACTACACAGAGAAACCCTGTCTCGAAAAACCAAAAAAAAAAAAAAAAAAAAAAAGAAAGAAAAAGAAAAAAAAAAGAAAAGAAAAGAAAACAAAAGAAAAAGAAAAAGAAAAAGAAACTACATATCCTCATGGTTAAGATCAAACTTGCCCCAAGGATCTTGCCACCCCCATCAGCATGATAATGACAATGTTGCCCCCTTTCTCTCTATCCTTCTCTTTTTTAGGGGGTTAAAAGGGAGAAGGTGGGAGGCAGAGGCAGGTGGATTTCTGAGTTCGGGGCCAGCCTGGTCTACAGAGTGAGTTCAAGGACAGCCGGGGCTACACAGAGAAACCCTGTCTCGAAAAACCAAAAAAAAGAAGGGGGGAAGAACGAAGAACCCACAAAGTAGCAAATGACTCTGTAGAGTCAGTTCTTTCCTTCCACCTTTCCATGAAGTCCAGGGATCAAGCTCAGTAAGGCTTGTTCCCCAAACACTTATTTGCTTTACCAACTATCCCCAATTCTAATTTCTGTGACCATAATATATAAAAACAAAGTACTGGCTCCTGATAATAAACCACTGAGTCTTTGAGTAAGTTTTATGATCCGTTAAATTTGGGAACCAAGGGTAGACTATAGCTCTACCTTAGACCACTTGGCCTGGATTCTAGGCCCAGAACAGGCACCCCAAACCTCCAAACATCTAGTTGGTACATTCAGTCCCGTTTTAAGGGGAGTTTGAAGACAGGACTTAAAACTACACTAACCAGCGAGGTGGGGCTTATCAGTAAACTGGTTTCTTAGTATTTGTAACGAAGTGGAGGTTCACTGCGCTTCCTTCTCTCCTTGACAACCGGCACACGCGTCTTGGACACTGAGTGTCTCTTTTCCCCTCCGGGTCCTCAAACGCCCAGAGCAGTGTGAGCAACAAACCCAGCGTCCGACCCACAGCAGACCTGCTTCCGACGCCCAGCTTTCTCCTACTGGTCAAACAGACGCTCCTCACCCTCGTCCTAACTCGTGCCCCGCCGTCGGTGCCCTCCCTAGAAATCTCACCTCTCCCTTCCCTCCCCTCGAGCCTGCGTCCCAGCCTCCCTCTCACCTAGTCAGACCCGCCCCGCATCCTCAGCTCCGAGGCTCCGCGCAGGTCGGTGCGCGTGGGGGAAGGCGGCGCCTCCGGGGCAGGCCCGCATCCTCCGGCCCCTCGGGCGCCTCCCGCCCTCAGCCCCGCTTCCGCCTGGCTCCCGTGTGAGACCCCACTCCCCGCGCCCCGCGCGGGCCTTGCAGCGCGAACTCTACTTCCAAAGCCGCCCTCACAGAAACCGATCTCACCTCAACACAAACAGCGGCCGCCGCCACGCGCGCCAACAACGCTTCTCGCGAGACTCGGGACTTCGCTCCGCGGGAGAAGCTGGGAAATTTGGCGCCAAGGCTACGTAAAGAGGCGTGGGAGGGGCCTAAGGGTCTGAGCCCCGCCCACCGCGCTAGGAAGCCTGCCTCCCTACCAGGAGCGTCTTGAACAGCCGTTCAGTTCAGACCTCTCACTCTCCAGACTTCAGAGACAGGTCTCCGGATTTAGAAAACAAACGATGGAGCCGGGCGGTGGTGGCGCACGCCTGTAATCCCAGCACTTGGGAGGCAGAGGCAGGCGGATTTCTGAGTTCGAGGCCAGCCTGGTCTACAGAGTGAGTTCCAGGACAGCCAGGGCTACACGGAGAAACCCTGTCTCGAAAAACAAAACAAACAAACAAACAAAAAAACAAAACAGAAAACAAACGATGGAAGCCGGGCAATAGTGCCCGCCTGGAATCCCAGCACTCGGAGACTGAGGTGGGAGGATCGCCGCAGGTTCCAGGCCAGCGTCTACAAAAGAAAAGAAAGGAAAGGAAAAAAGAAAGGGCTGGAGAGATGGCTCAGTGGTTAAGTGCACTGACTGTTCTTCCGAAGGTCCTGAGTTCAAATCCCAGTAACCACATCGTGGCTCACAACCATCTGTAATGAGAGCTGACTCCCTCTTCTGGAGTGTCTGAAGACAGCTACAGTGTACTAATTTATAATAAATAAATCTTTGGGCCTGGGCAAGCAGGCACTGAGCGAGCAAGGTTAACGTGATCAAGCAGGGCAGAGGTCCTAAATTCAATTCCCAGTAACCACATGAAGGTTCACAATCCTGGGGACCCACTAAGTGAAAGGAGAGAACACACTCCTGAGAGTCGTTCTTTGACCTCTATCTGTGGACCACAATATACATGCGCGTGCACACACATACACACACACACACAAACACACAAGCACAGGAGTGATTGGTTGATTGATATAATTTTTTTTTCAAGACAGTTTCTCTATGTAGCCCTGGCTGTCCTGGAACTCAATCTGTAGACCAGGCTGGTGTCAAACTCAGATCTGTCTGCCTCTGCCTCCTGAGTGCTGGGATTAAAGGTGTGGATCACCACCACCACCACCACCACCACCACCACCACCACCACCACCCACGGATAATACAGCTTTTAAAACTTTAAAAATACAGTCAAAACGGTGATGGTTTTAAAAGCCCTTACTGCTCTCCAGAGAAGAGCTGAGTTTCCAGAACCTACATGGTAGTGTACAATCTATAACTCGTTTCAGGAGCTCTGCTGCCCTCTCCTGGTCCACTCAGGCACCAGAGACACATGTTGGGTACACAAACATTCATGCAGAGAAAAATTTGTACACATAAAATGCATTTTTTAGAACTTTAAAAATATTTTTTGATTTATTTATCTACCATGTACACGATGTTCTGCCTGCATGTATGCCTGCAGGCCAGAAAAGGGTACCAAGTCTCATTATAAATGGTCATGAGCCACCATATGGTTGCTGGGAATTGAACTCAGGATTTCTAGAAGAAAAGCCAGTGCTCCTAATTTCTGAGTTATCCCTCCAGTAACCTTAAAAATATTTTTATCGCCAGGCGGTGGTGGCGCATTCCTGTAATCCCAGCACTTGGGAGGCAGAGGCAGGCGGATTTCTGAATTCGAGGCCAGCCTGGTCTACAGAGTGAGTTCCAGGACAGCCAAGACTACACAGAGAAACCCTGTCTCGAATAACCAAAAATTTAAAAAAAAATCTGTTATATTTTAATGTAATATTTGATACATACAAAATATTACAAAATATGTTCTATGGAGCCATAGCTATACCTAAGTAGTAGAATGCTTGTCTAGACTCAAAGAACCTGGTTCAACTCCCAGCATCACAGATACATAAATAAATAAATAAATAAATAGGGGGAAAAGGGCCAGAAAGATGGCTCAGTCCTAAAGGGTACTTGTCAGTGATCTGAGTTTGATTCCTTGGGCTTAAGAATAGGAGAGAGCTGGAGAGATGGCTCAGTGGTTAAGAGCACTGTCTGCTCTTCTAGAAGTCCTGAGCTCAATTCCCAGCAACCACATGGTGGCTCATGACCATCTACAATGGGATTAGATGCCCTCTTCTGGTGTGTCTGAAGACAGCTACAGTGTACTCATATAAATAAAACTAAATAAATAAATAATAAAGGGTCTCCAGTTGCTAGTAAACTGGGCCTTTAAAAAAAAAAGAATACAAGGAGAAAACCAGTTTCCACAAGTCATCCACTGACCTCCAGGCATGCTGTGGCATACAAGTGCTCGCATGCACATGCAAACACACACACACACACACACACACACACACACACAATCAATCAAACTTAAATAAATAAATGTAAATAGATAAAATGCAATTTTATTGTTATAAGAATTTTTTTTTTTTTTTTGGTTTTTCGAGACAGGGTTTCTCTGTATAGTCCTGGCTGACCTGGAACTCACTCTATAGACCAGGCTGGCCTCGAACTCAGAAATCTGCCTGCCTCTGCCTACCAAGTGCTGGGATTAAAGGCCTGTGCCACCACTGCCCGGTTTCTTTGTTTTTTTTAAGACTTATTTATTTTATTTTGAGTTATCTGTCTGCATGTAAACCTGCATACCAGAAGAGGGAATCGGATCCCATTACAGATGATTGTGAATCACCATGTAGTTGCTGGGAATTGAACTCAGGACCCCTGGAAGAGCAGACATCTTAACTGCTGAAGCAGTTAAGACTCAACTGCTGAGCCATCTCTCCAGCCCTTCCTTCCTTCCTTTCTTTCTTTCTTTCTTTCTTTCTTTCTTTCTTTCTTAACAGAAGATTGCTACATAGCTCAGGCTAGCTATGTTTTTTCGAGACAGGGTTTCTTTGTATAGCTCTGGCTGTCCTGGAACTCACTCTGTAGACCAGGCTGGCCTAGAACTCAGAAATCTGCCTGCCTCTGCCTCCCAGAGTGCTGGGATTACAGGTGTGCACCACCACCGCCCGGCTTTTCACATTTTTAATATTATTTTTAAAGATTTTTGCATGTTTGTAAATAGTTTAATTATTTGTAATTATTTTACAAATAATGTTTGTAAAGTGCCCAAAGAGGCCAGAAGAGGGTGCTGTATCTCTCAGAACTGGGGCTCCAAGCAGTTGTGAACCCCCCTGTGGATGCTGGGACCTGAATGAAGGATCCTCTGGAGAGGAAAATGTTCTCTATAACCCTCAGCAATCTCTCAAGTCTCTCTCTCTCTCTCTCTCTCTCTCTCTCTCTCTCTCTCTCTCTCTCTTTGGTTTTTCAAGACAGGGTTTCTCTGTGTAGTCCTGGCTGTCCTAGAACTCTCTCTGTAGACCAGGCTGGCCTTGAACTCAGAAATCCACCTGCCTCTGCCTCCCAAGTGCTGGGATTAAAGGCCTGCTCCACCACTGCCCAGCTCAAGTCTCTCTTGGTTTCTTTGTTCATTTGTTTTTGTGTGTCTATGTGTGTTTGCCTGTACATGTGTCATAACCACCAAGCTACTCTCTAGCTCAATATCCTTCATGTTTTGTTATTATTTTGTGTTGTTTTATTTGTGGGAGAGGTGGGGTTTTTCTTTCTGTATTGTTTCTTTTGTTCCTTTGTCTGTTTCACTGTTTTTACAAGGGTCTTACTGTGGAGATGTGGCTGTCCCGGAACTTACTATGTAGACCAGGCTTGCCTGGAACTCACAGAGCTCAACCTCTCTCTGCCAGCCACCCACAGGAGAACCTGAAACTGACTCCCGCACAGCTGATAGCACTCGCCTCTGACCTCTGACCTTTGTAAACAGCACCAGGGCATATGATTTCTGTTCGGGCTCGCTTTTTCTCTTCCATGTTTTGTTCTATGGTGCTGTCACATTGTTTCATTTAGCTATTGTTCAGAAAATGGTCATGGTTGCACACCCCACCACAATTCATTTAATGTCCCTTTTATTGGTGGCTGTTTAGAAGATTTCTAGTTGTGCAACTGTGTGCAGCACCGCCTCTGGCCGTGTGTGTGTGTGTGTGTGTGTGTGTGTGTGTGTGTGTATGCATTATCTATGTTAATTTAAGGAGCAAAGACCTGAAAAGATGAGAGCGAAAGGGATCTAGGTCACAGATGGAGGAGGTGGCTTCTGAGGGGAAAGTGGGCCAGTTCAGTCCCGTAGGACGTTCTGTGGAGGCGTGTTAGGTTTGTGAGAGAAAGTCAGGATCTGAGAAGACGACCAAGTCACACCAGGCTTGAGGTTCTGTTGAGTAAATGCAGTGGAGAGAGGAAAGCGTAAAGGAAATGAGGTATTTGCCAGAAGAGTGATCGCTAGTCCTTGGGTCTGCACAGAACGGGGCGCTCAGAACTAGAGAAGGCTGAGGGAGGGGAGAAGCTTCCGTGACTTTGACCTCTCGGCAGGGCCTCGGCGTTTCTTTCTGGGATTGTTGCCAGCAACAAGTGGAGAGTCCCAGACCCTGCAGTTGGAAACTGGACCCACTGGAGGGTGCAGAGGCCAATTGTGTGTCGAAAGGAGTTTCCCTTCTCCTCATAGGTCAGACGCGATTGACCCCAGTCCCCATCACTGCCACCCCTTGTGGGAACTGGGGCCCTCCTGGGATCCCTACAAATTCAGTGAGAGGTTCTCATAGTCATGTTGGCCTCAGAACTTGGACTTGGACTTCTCTTCCAGTTTCAATAAGTCCTGAAACTTACTTTGTAGACTAGGCTGGCCTCCAAGTCACAGAAATCCACTTGCCTCTGCTTCCCAAGAGCTGGAATTAAAGGCATATACCACCATACCGAGAGAGAGAGAGAGAGAGAGAGAGAGAGAGAGAGAGGGAGAGAGATGTTTTTAAACATTTAGAATGTTAAATAAATGAAATTGTACAGTAAGAACCTATTTTGTGCGAGGCTTATCTCGTTCTGCTTGCTTACTTTAGGATTCACCATGTTGCTCAGTAATTGCCGGCTGCTGAGTAGGGTATTATCTTACAGATAGGCCGAAATTTCTGTCCTCACTGTCGCTAGGCAAACGCTCCACCACTGGGTCACACTGCCAACCACTGGCTCACTCTTTTGTTTTTAAAAGAGTTTTAGCCAGGCGGTGGTGGCACACGCCTTTAATCCCAATCTGCACTTGGGAGGCCAAGGCAGGCAGATTTCTGAGTTCAAGGCCAGCCTGATCTACAGAGTGAGTTCCAGGACAGCCCAGGGCTACACAGAGAAACCCTGTCTCCAAACACCAAAAAAAAAAAAATTTTTTTTAGCTGATATTGGTGGCACACTCAGGAGGCAGAGGCAGGCAGATTTCTAAGTTCAAGGCCAGCCTGGTCTAGAGTGAGTTCCAGGACAGCTGGGGCTTTATGGAGAAACTGCCTTGAAAACAAATGTGTTTTTTTTTTTTTTTTTTTTTTTTTTTTTTTTTTTTTTTTGGTTTTTCAAGACAGGGTTTCTCTGTATTGCCCAAGCTGTCCCAGAACTCACTATGTAGACCAAGCTGGTCTCGAACTCAGAAATCTACTTACCTTTGCCTCCCAAGTGCTGGAATTAAAGGCCTGTGCCACCACTGCCAGGCTAAATTTTATTTTTAATTATTTGTGTGTATATTTAATTATTTGTGTGTGTATTTTAATTATTTGTGTGTGTAAAGGGGAGGAATTGGTGAACATGGATGCAGTGCCCATGGGGGCCAGAAGAGGGCATTGGATACCCTCGAGCTAGTCACAGCCATTCAGCTATATGGGCAATCCATCTGTCTCTGGCACCCTAGTGCAGCATTCTGTCTGTCTGTCTGTCTGTCTACCTCTCTACCTTGCTAGCTACCTGATTTCTCCGTGGGCGGTGAAATAAACCAATCCAAGCAAGATTAGAATAAAGGCAGGTTTATTGGGAAGCTGCTCTCAGGCGAGTTCACCAGCCCCAAGGACGAGGCCTGGGGAGTCGCCATGGGGATTCGGGGCTGGGAGAGAAAGAGATAAAGGGCGGGCGTGCTGGAAGAGAAGGGAGGACTAAGGAGACAGAGAGAGGAGTGGGGAGAAGGATGGGAGAGGAGAGAAGAGGAGAAGAGGAGGAGAAGGAGGAGGAGGAGAAGGAAGAGAGAGAGAGAGAGAGAGAGAGAGAGAGAGAGAGAACAAAATGGGGGAAGGGCAGCCCAGTCCTATTTGGACTGGAAGGTTCCGGGTTAGGGGTAGGCTACACCAGGTAGGAACTGAGGGTTCCTGGGAGAACGTAGGGCCCAGGTCTGCTTTGATTTGTAAAATAAACCTCAGTCGCTTCATCCCGGGGGCCAAATCCTACCTGCCTCGGGATCTATTTCTTTATTCCATGGGAGCTGGAGGACCAAACGCAGGTCCTCAATTGTCTTGGTTGTTTTGGAAACTCGATCTGTAGACCAGGCTGGCCTTGAACTGCCTCTACCTCCCAAGTGCTGGGATTAAAGGCTTGGGCTGCCACCGCTGACACACACACACACACACACACACACACACACACCCCGCTGCCACCCCCACTGCCACCCCCACAGCCACCACCAGCACCACCTGCTGGGTCCTCATTCTTGTGCAGCAAGTACCTTACTGACTGGCCTACCTCCCCAGCTCTGTCAATGTTTTGGTAGAAAACAAAGTAAAGCAGTGTATATAGCATAACAGAACAATCCAAACCAATCATAGAGATCTGCCAGCTTCTGCCTCCGGAGCGCTGGGATTAAAGGAAGGCATGTACAACCACAGCCCAGCCACTCAACTTCTTACAGTTTCTCTCCAGTGAGAAAGAATCACATTGTGTGTGTGTGTGTGTGTGTGTGTGTGTTGTAAGTAATGCTGAAATGTCTGTTGTACACAAATCTGTGTGGGGACCAGATGAAGAAGAAGGTACCATCTCCAGAGAGAAGGTATCGTCAACAAGGGCACAGTGCCACAGCAAAGCCTTCTTTGCTAAGTGTTGAGGAATAACTGACCTTTTGCTAAAACCAGTGTGCAGAAAGTCTGGTAGGTTCCTCTTCATCGACATTTAATAGCCCGAGGTTGCACTACAGGGACGTCCCATGGAAACCAGCTAACACTCTTCTTTGTAGCATACAGAGAAAGTGTACAAATTTTCCAAGTCATGTAGTAGGTGCCCTCTGTCTGAACAAGCATGTCATGACCCCAGCTTTTCTGCCTGTGTGTCTGCTGTTTCTTCCATTGTCTTTGATTTCTTCACTTCTGTGTTGATTCAGTCAGGTTTCTAGGACCAAGCCCTGCAGGATGTAGCATATTTGCATTGTTGTGAAATATAATGCTGCGAGGGGGGTACTTTTGGCAGGCCCATGCCAAAGTATGCCACTGAGTAATAATGCCAAGAGACAGATCTGGTGTGAAAAGGTCTATTGGGGGAAGGGAGAGGAGTGAGACCTGGGAAGGAACAGAGGCAGATGAGTGGGCACGGCGGCCAGCAGACAGATGGAGAGAGCATCTTCTCCCTGCAGGAGCACACTACGTACACACACACACACACACACACACACACACATACACAGAGGAGAGACAGACAGACACACACACACAAAGAGGAGAGACAGAGAGACAGACACACACAGAGGAGAGACAGAGAGACAGACACAGAGGAGAGACAGACACAAAGGAGACAGACAGACAGACAACACACACACACACACACACACACACACACACACACAAAGGAGAGACAGACAGACACACACACACAAAGAGGAGAGACAGAGACAGACACACACAGAGGAGAGACAGACACAAAGGAGAGAGACAGACAGACACATACCACACACACACACACACACACACACACACACACAAGCACACACAGGAGAGAAAGAGACAGAGACAGACAGAGAGAAAGAATGCCATAAACAGAGCCTGGGGCCTGAGGTAGCAGAATCCTTTTATCCAGCTTCACACATCTGTCCCACCTGCAGGCAGCAAGCCATGACACAAGCAATTGTTGGCCCCTGAGGACAGGCCAGAGGAATCACCTGTCGTCTAACACACAACTCATTCGTATTCCTCCAAAGTTTTTTGTTTTTTTTTCTTTTTGCCTTTTGCCGCCCAGGAGATAACTCAAATTTAAAAATTAACTTTGGCTGGGCCCACGCCTTTAATCCCAGAACTTGGGAGGCAGAGGCAGGCAGATTTCTGAGTTGGAGGCCAACCTGGTCTACAAAAAACCAAAAAAATAAAAAAATAAAAAAAATTTTGAGTTATCTGCATCAGGGATATCATAGGAAATTACTTAAAATTTTAAATTAATGTTTGTTTTCTTCTTCTTCTTCTTCTTCTTCTTCTTCTTCTTCTTCTTCTTCTTCTTTTTGTTTTGTTTTTTTCGAGACAGGGTTTCTCTGTGTAGTCCTGGCTGTCCTGGAACTTACTCTGTAGACCAGGCTGGCCTCGAACTCAGAAATCCACCTGCCTCTGCCTCTGCCTCCCAAGTGCTGGGATTACAGGCATGCACCACCATGCCTGGCTGTTTTGCTTTCATTTTTTAAATATTTATTTTATGTTTATTTGTATGAGTGTTTTGACTGCATGTATATATGTGCACCACATGCTGGTCTGGTAAATGCTGTATAGACCAGGTTGACCTTGAATTGGCCCTGCCTGGGATTAGAGACTGTACAAACATGCTAGGCAGGAACTGAATTTTAAACATTTTAGAAGCATAATCCATCATCTGGACGTTTATGGTCCTGTCAGTCTTGCAGCTGCTCCTGCTGAATAGGTCATATGTGAAGCCAGAGGCAGATGGCCCCTGCCTCCTAAGAGATACAACTGCTGGGCGGTGGTGGCGCATGCCTGTAATCCCAGCATTTGGGAGGCAGAGGCAGGTGGATTTCTGAGTTCAAGGCCAGCCTGTTCTACAGAGTGAGTTCCAAGACAGCCAGAACTACACAGAGAAACCCTGCATCGGAAAAAAAAAAAAAATACAACTGCTTCCTCAGTTCCTGAATCAACCATTCCAACTGCAGTGAAACCACTGGGGGTATTTTGATAACCATTTTTAAAAGTATTTTTTAAAGATGTATGAATTTTTAGTGTGCATTGGTGTTTTGCCTGTGTTGATGCCTGTGAGAGGGTGCCAGCTATCCTGGAACTGGAGTTACAAACAGCTGTAAACTGCTATGTGGGTGCTGGGAATTGAACCAGGGTCCTAACCGCTGAGCCATCTCTTTCAACCCTTGATAACCATTTTTTTAATTATTTATTTTAAGAATATGAGTGCTATATCTTTGTGTACCCGTGTGCTAGATCCCATTACAGATGGTTGTGAGCCACCATGTGATTGCTGGGAACTGAACTGAGGATCTCTTAACCGAAAGCCATCTCTCCAGCCTCTTGATAATCATTTTTTTTTTTTTTTTGAGACAGGGTTTCTCTGTATAGCCCTGGCTGTCCTGGAACTCACTCTGTAGACCAGGCTGGCCTCGAACTCAGAAATTCACCTGTCTCTGCCTCCCAAGTGCTGGGATTACAGGTGTGCGCCACCACCGCCTGGCCTTGATAATCATTTTTAATGGTCACTTATCCTTAGTTTAAAAGGAGATGCTCCCGCGGATGTGAGCTTAGACACTGTCTGAGGGTGAGGCTTATCAGGCAGGCCGCCAGGTCCTGTAGCATCTTTGGAGGAGCCCAGGACAGAAAACTCGCCCTGGATGGCACATGTGCTGTGCTGGTACTGTGGGTCTGCAAGAGACACACGCTGCTCCTGTTGCTTACAGTTAGACCTTATATAGTTAATAGGTCAGTTGCCTTCATCAGGGAACAGGTGAGCGCGGTCCAGATTATGGTGCTTAGGCAGCAGTAAAAGAGCCCTCCGAGCCAAGAGGAGGCTGACCTTTAATTCTCCTAGTTCTAAGGTTAGAACTATTAACAAGACAAGAAGTGGGGTATGAAAGGATGAGGGCTACAGGCTGGGAAGGTCTCTAGCGTCCTTTCCCACCTCGCCTCTGGCGGAGAAGCTGAGGAAAGGGCAGACACCGCTGGGTCAGCAAGGTCACTGCGACGGATGCTTGGGAATTACTAATGTGATGCTGTGCGTAACTCTGGCATGACCCTGTGCGTGGCAGCCACGTAAGCGGAAATGACTTAACTAGTTTATCCGGTCTTAACTGATTGATTCTCAGAGAGCATGGCTTGGAAGCTATGGAGTGGCTTGTGTAGGCAGGTTTTGCTGTAAATCTATAAAAGCAGTCCTGTTTCTGCACCTGGTGTTCACTGTCATCTACCCCGCGTGGGGGAACGGCTGTGACCCCAGAGCTCTGGAATAAAAATCCTCCTGCTATTTGCATCAAGACTGTTTCTCGTGAGTGATTGGGGTGACAGCTTCCAAGGCGTGGGGTGCTGGGGTGCCCCCGTTTTTCGGGTCATACAGTACTTTGCATTTTGTTTTGTTTTGTTTTTTACTCTTGTGTAGCACAATGAAAGAAGATGTTCAGAACATACCAGCATCTTTGAGAGAAGTATTACTTCCTTTGCAACCCAAGGTGCAATTTCCCAATTTCCATATTTTCAAATCTGGTCAGAGATTAAACAGATCTTCAGTCTCTTTGCCAGATCATTCACCCAAATGTTTGTCATGGCTGCCCCTCCCTTCTCCTCCTCTATCAGGCCTTTTTCTACTCCCTGGGAAATTCCTTCATCATCCTCTTCCTGGGAAGTGCTTTGCAAAGATTACTGGCAGGAAATGTAAATGGGGCCAGTGACCATTTAAGCTTCTGCAAGCAGGAGGCTGTGAGAAGAGCAGCTCAGGCAGAACTGGTTTCCTGGGAACTCGGGATGAGGCACATGTTTTGCATACCAAAGCAGGCCTGGTCTCAGGTTCTCCCAGCACCCCTCAGTCCCTGCCCCCAAGCCTGAACTTCCCAGAGCCCATCCCCTTCCTCTTCCACATGGCAACTTCCTGTCCTTGGTCCATGGGGCCAGTGAACTTGCCAACCCAAGAAGAGCTTCCCCCTCAACCTGCCTTTAATATAATCTATTCTGGTTTAAATCAACTCATTTCACAGGCTGTGGAGAAATAACCCATCAGGAACCCATGGATAGTGTGAGTGTTTCTCTCTAACTCAGTCTTGCTCAGAGCCAGATTAGTTTATAGAACACTGAGAATTTGTCTGAGCAGATTTTCATTTCCAGTAATGAACTGCATGACACATACTCCAGGACTTGTTCATATTTCAAGATATTGGAAACTGTAATTATTGGTACCCAGATGTATTTTATGGTTTTATGTGCTGTCTAGGAGCAAGAAATCTCTTCTCTACAATGTGCCAGATTATTATACTGGAACAGCCCCATAAAATATGCCATATTGTTTATCTTACAATGGTGATGATATCCTGCCACTAGATTTCTGCCGACCCATATAGGATTTATCTTTGCTCTTGTCTTAGTTAGGGTTTTACTGCAGTGAACAGACACCATGACCACAGCAACTCTTATAAGGAAAACATTTAATTGGGCCTGGTTTACAGGTTCAGAGGTTCAGTCCATTATCGTGATTCAGAAGGAGCTGAGAGTTCTACATCCTTATCTGAATACTGCTAGCAGAACATTGGCTTCCAGACAGCTAGATTGAGGGTCTTAAATCCACACCCACAGTGACACATGTACTCCAACAAGGCCACACCTACTCTAACAGGGCCACACCTTCTAACAGTGCCACTCCCTGAGTTGAGCTCTTTTCTAGACTTTCCTTGAATCAGAGACCTTTGGAATTGAAGCCCACACCAGCAACTGATACCAAACTTACATTTAAAGAAAGAGTGGGAGATTTGGGGCTGGAGAGATGGCTCAGCAGTTAAGAGCACTCGCAAAAAAACATAGACAGACAAACATATGTTAAAAATAAAAGCCGGGCGTTGGTGGCGCACGCCTTTAATCCCAGCACTTGGGAGGCAGAGGCAGGTGGATTTCTGAGTTCGAGGCCAGCCTGGTCTTTAGAGTGAGCTCCAGGACAGCCAGGACTACACAGAGAAACCCTGTCTCGAAAAACCAAAAAAAAAAAAAAAAGTAAAAAAAGGGGGGGGGGCTGGACATACAGCTCAGCAGTTAAGAGCACCAACTGGCCTGTAATCCCAGCACTTAGGAGGCAGAGGTAGGCAGATTTCTGAGTTCGAGGCCAGCCTGGTCTACAGAGTGAGCTCCAGGACAGCCAGGACTATACAGAGAAACCCTGTCTCGAAAAACCAAAAAAAAAAAAAAAAAAAAAAAAAGAGCACCAACTGCTCTTCCGGAGGTCCTGAGTTCAAATCCGGTCACCCACATGATGGCTCACAACTATCCATAAAGAGATCTGATGTCCTCTTCTGGCATGTCTAAAGACAGCTATAGTGTACTTAATATAATAACTAATTTAAAAAATAAAAATAAAAATAAGGGCTAGAGAAATGGCTTAGTGGTTAGGAGCACTGACTGTTCTTCCAGAGGTCCTGAGTTCAATTCCCAGGAACCACATGGTGGCTCATAGCCATCTGTAATGGGATATGGTGCCCTCTTCTGGTGTGTCTAAAGGCAACTATAGTGTACTCATAAAATAAATAAATTAATAAATAAATAAATAAACAAACAAATAAATAAATCTTTGAAAAAATAAATAAAAAATAAAAATAAAACTGTCCAGGAGAGCTGGGCGGTGGGGGCACATGCCTGTAATCCCAGCACTTGGGAGGTAGAGGCAGGTGGATTTCTGAGTTTGAGACCAGCATGGTCTACAAAGTGTGTTCAGGACAGCCAGGGCTACACAGAGAAACCCTGTCTCGAAAAAAACAAAACAACAACAACAACAACAACAAAAACCCAAAAAACAAAAAAAAAAAAACCAAAACTGTCCAGGAGAACCACGGGATGAGAGAACTGATGGTACAGCAGCGTTTGGGCTGGGACTGTAGCTTGTTGGTACAGCACTTACTTAGCCATCTAGAATCAGACGCCTCAAGTCAGGTGATCCCCTTTATTATGGGATGGCAAGTGCTAGGCTCATCTGTCATCTCAGCCCTCTGGAGGCAGAGGCAGGAGGAAGACAGATCTAACTCATCCTCGGTTGCAGAAGTTGGAGGACAGCCTATAAAACATGAGTCCCTGTGCCGAATAAAATAAGTGGGAAAGGCATCTGATTAGAGTCAGACCCCTTATCCTGACTATGGTATAGGATACTAATATGGTGCAGACAAAACCAAAAGTGGCATTTCCTCATATTAAGTAACTTAAGCTGCTATAATCAATAATTTCTCTTTTATCAGAAGTTTTTTTTGTTTTGTTTTGTTTTGTTTTTGGTTGAGTCAGGGTTTCTCTGTGTAACCCTGGCTGTCCTGGAACTCACTCTGTAAGCCAGGCTGGCCTCATACTCAGAAATCTGCCTGCCTCTGCCTCCCAAGTGCTGGGATTAAAGGCATGTGCCTCCACTGCCCGGCCAGAAGTTTTTTTTAAAGATTGATTATTTTTTTGTTTATTATGTATAAGTATTTTGCCTGTATGCATGTATGTATGTATGTGTGCATGCATGTATGCATGTACACACCTTTTGCATGCCTGGTGCCTGTGCAGGTCAGAAGAGGCTTTTGGATCCCCTGGAACTACAGTTACAGACCTTTGTAAGATGGCATTTTGTAGGTGCTGAGAATCGAACCCGGGTCCTCTGCAAGAACAGCCAGTGGAACTGGAGATAGGCTCAGCAACAAAGAACACCTGCTGCTCTTCCAGAGAGTGTGAATTTGGCTCCTAGAACCCATGTCTGCACTTTATCTGATTGCCTGTCTGTCGGCTTATCTATTATCTATCTGTCTGTCTGTCTATCTACCTAGGTTTTCAGAAACTGGGTTTCTCTACTAGCCCTGGCTGTCCTGGAAATTGCTTTGTAGACTGTGTCATGTACCTCACAACTGCTTATAACTCCAGTTCCCGGAGATCTGAAGCCTGTGGCTTCCAAGAATACCTTCATTCAGCCGGGCGTGATGGCACACGCCTGTAATCCCAGCACTTGGGAGGCAGAGGCAGGCGGATTTCTGAGTTTGAGGCCAGCCTAGTCTACAGAGTGAGTTCCAGGACAGCTAGAGCTACACAGAGAAACCCTGTCTCGAAAAACCAAAAAACAAAAAAAAAAAAAAAAAACAAAAACAAAAACAAAAACAAAACAAACAAACAAAAAAAAAAACTTTAAAGAGCGGGCCAGGACATGCTCCTTAGCACTGCACCATATCTCCAGGTCCCTGTCACAACATTCTTCTTTTGAATTTCCCAAATGTGTTTTCCCTAAGAAGAAAATTAAAATTATAATTTTTAAAGGAACAAATACAAGCTGGCCTCTAAAATAAAACGTAGCTGGCTGGATAAATGGTTTAGCGGCTGCTCTTGCTGAGGACCCAGATTTGGTTCCCAGCATCACGTGGAGGCTTGCAGCCATCTGTTAACTCCAGGGGACCTGACACCCTTTTTGGTCTCCATAGGTACCGAGTATGCAAATGGTACACAGGCTTAGAATAACTGTACTCATAAAAAATGAAAATGGCTGGACAGTGGTGGCTCCACTAGAAGGCAGCAATGTCTCACGGTTTTGATCCCAGCACAAGGGAGGCAGATGTGGGTGGATCTCTGTGAGTTCAAGACCAGCTTGTTCTACAAAGTAAGTTCCAGGACAGTCAGAGTTGTACAGGAAAACCCTGTGTTGGAGTAGATAGATAGATAGATAGATAGATAGATAGATAGATAGATAGAGATAGATAGTTGGATAGATGGATGGATGGATGGATGGATGGATGGACGGACGGACAGACGGACAGACGGACAGACGGACAGATAGAATGATAGAATGCAGACTTGTAAATTGGTAGTGTCCTACAGCTGTGTGGACACAGCTAAGGGCAAGCTCACGACTTCATCCTGTCAACAGGTTAGCCGCGAACAGTGTACCAAGGACACTTCAGGTACCTTTCTATATTCTATGGTTATATAAATATGCTAATTATATCATAGTTTTGTGTCTTTGGGGAATTTTGTTTAGTGGTTAGTTTTGTTTTCGTATTGCGAGAAGTGGTGGGAAATGCTTTAAGTCGCAGCTCTTGGCAGGCAAAGGCAGATGGATCTCTTTGAATTTGAGGTCTACATAGCAAGCTCAAAGCCAGCCTGGTCTATAGCACCCTGAAAACCCTGTCAGCTCCCCTTCCTGTTGCTCTTGAGGAAACCCATTGTTCCAATTTCTGTCATGTTAGATGGGGTTTGGCAGTTTTCAAATTTTATATAAAAAAAATAATGGGCAGCCGGGCAGTGGTGGTGCATGCCTTTAATCCTAGCACTTGGGAGGCAGAGGCAGAGGCAGGTGGATTTCTGAGTTTGAGGCCAGTCTGGTCTACAGAGTGAGTTCCAAGACAGCCAGAGCTACACAGAGAAATCCTGTCTCGGAAAAAAAATAATAATGAGCAGTGGTGCCTCATGCCTTTGATCCCAGCACTAGGGAGGTAGAGGCAGGTAGATCTCTTAAGTTCAAAGCCAGAGAGTTAATATATATACAGTATTATATCTATATTTTTCTTTTTCTTTTTTCTATTTTAAAAAATTATTTATTTATTTATTTATGTGAATAAATCTATTAAAAAACCTTCAACCTTCAGACACACCAGAAGAGGGCATCAGATCCCGTTACAGACGGCTGTGAGCCACCATGTGGTTGCTGGGCATTGAACTCAGGACCTCTGGAAGAGCAGTCGGTGCTCTTAACTGCTGAGCGGGCCCTGTGGCTCCACAGCAGCAGCAAGGTCTCCATGACTCGGGGCAACAATGGGCTATCCAAGAGTCTCAGCTAGAGTCCAGTATTGGTGGTGTAGCAGAAGCCAGAGGCCTCGAACCAGACCATGACTCACGGCAGTGAACATTTGCGAGTAAAGCTGTTTGGGCAAAAGGATACACTTTGTGACACATCGGAACATCCACTGCACTGTGATAACCTAATATGGGACTGAGAGGTGGGAGAGATGGAGGAATGAGGGAAGGAGCAGGGCTGAATGGTACCCGCACAGAAGGCTGCAAGGGAGGAGGGAAGATGTGAAAGGAGATAAGTGGGATCGGGTTCATGATATGAAATTCCCAAAGAGTCAATAAAAAATTACACATTACAAAAATTTAAAGGACTGCGCGGAGTTGATTCAGCAGGTAAATGTGCTTGCTGCCAGGCTTACATGACAACTTTTTTTTTTGGGGGGGGTTGTTTTTTTTTTTTTTTTTTTTTTTCCCCGAGACAGGGTTTCTCTGTACAGCCCTGGCTGTCCTGGAACTCACTCTGTAGACCAGGCTGGCCTCGAACTCAGAAATCCACCTGCTTCTGCCTCCCAGAGTGCTGGGATTACAGGCGTGCACCACCACTGCCACGCTGATGTGACAACTTGCGTTCAGTCCCTAGAAGCTACATGGTAGAAGGAAAGAACTGACTCCTGAAAGTTGCCTTCGACTGACCTTCGAGAGTATTCCATGGCACGTGCACACCCAAGCATACACACACAGCCCTGCATACATGTACACGCACGTGCACACAAAAGTAAAAATGACCAAAAAAAGTAAAAGTGCTTAATTAACTTAGGTTAGTATATATGTGTATGTGATGTATAAATACATGTATGTGCAGGTGTGCAACCCTGTGTGTGTACAAGGACACCAGAGGAAGACTCTGCACACCCTGTTCTGTGCCAAGCAGTGGTGGTACACGCCTGTAATGCCAGCACTTGGGAGGCAGAGGCAGGCAGATTTCTGAGTTCGAGGCCAGCCTGGTCTACAAAGTGAGTTCCAGGGCAGCCAGGGCTACACAGAGAAACCCTGTCTCAAAAAAACAAAAAAAAAAACAAAAAACAAACAAACAAACAAAAAAAGAATACCCTATTCTATCAGCTACCACCTTAACCCCTGAGCCAGGGTCTGTCACTGAGCCTGGAGCTAGGTTGATAGGTCCCCACATATCTTTGGGGCCACACCTGGTTTCTGGGTGGGTTCTGGGAATTCCACGTGCTTGAACAGCAAGTGCTCTCACCCAGTGAATCATCTCTCCATGCTAATTTTTTTTCTCCACAGTGGGAAGTTTGTGATTAGTTTATACTTTTTGTAGGAGCTCTGGTTAATTTTCACAATATCCCATAGCATGGATGAATGTGAGTGAATATGCTATTTACCTGCTTACTGTTGGTGGGCATTTGGGCTGTTTCTCCAAACATTACATTCATTACAAGAAGCGGTGTTGTTATGAGCATGCTTGAATATGTTGGCCTGAACATAAACATTGATTTCTATAGGTATTCAATGCATCAAATAGAATATCTGTGTGACAGGGGACATGTACAATTTTAGTCTTACCAAATACTGTCAGGTGAATCTCCAAATGAATTGAACAAATTTATTTACCTAGTGTACTGGCTAGTTTTGTGTGTCAACTTGACACAGACTGGAGTTATCACAGAGAAAGCTTCAGTTGGAGAAATGCCTCCATGAGATTCAGCTGTAAGGCATTTTCTCAATCAGTGATCAAGGAGGAAGGGCCCCATTGTGGGTGGTGCCAGGTCTGGGCTGGTAGTCTTGGGTTCTGTAAGAGAGCAGGCTGAACAAGTCAGGGGAAGCAAGCCAGTAAGTAACATCCCTTCATAGCCTCCGCATCAGCTCCTGCTTCCTGACTTGCTAGAATTCCAGTCCTGATTTCCTTTGGTGATGAACAGCAATGTGGAAGTGTAATAAACCCTTTCCTCCCCAACTTGTTTCTTATTTATGATGTTTGTGCAGGATCAGAAACCCTGAGGAAGACACCTAGCCTTGGTAGGAGGGAACACTGTTTGTCTTGTTAGTGTTTCTATTGCTCTGATGAAATACCATGACCAACATGCAATTTGGGAGGAAAGCATGATTTTGCTTACACTTCCGCATCTCGGGGTTGTCAAGGCAGGGATGCGGGGGTAGAACTTGAAGCAGAGGCCGTGGAGGCTTGCTTGCTTGCTTGCTGACTTGCTCACCCTGTTTTCTTACACCATCCAGGACCACCCATCCAGGAGTGGCGCCACTCACATCAATCACCAATCAAGAAAATGCACACAGCTTGTCAAAAGCCAATCTGTGTTGGCATTTTCTCAACTGAAGTTCCTTTCAAAATGATTCTAGCCCGTGTCGACTTCACATAAGAGCCAGCAACCACAGAGTTCCCCACCGTTAACAACAGTTTGTTGTTATTGTGAGTTGTTTTGTTTTTCTGTGATGCTGAGACTCAAACCAGGGCTTCACAAAAGTCTGACAAGCTCTGTACCACTGAGTCACATCTCAACCCAGAAATCAACTTTGTAGATGATTCTTTTGTGGGGAAATTATAAATAATGGAAGGGGGAGAGTAGAAAAGAAAACAATAAAACAGACCTTTTCACCTAAGATCATTGGCTTACATTTCTAAACTTTATTAGTTCTTACTGGCTGAAATTCCTGGACAAAGCAGCATTCTTGCCCGAGGTATTTCATCATATGGCTGTGCTGCAGACGATGTAGTCATTTTGCTTCTGTGTCATATATCTAGGTGTTTCAGACTTTAGCTATTTAAGCTATTTGTGCATCATTCTTTTACATCGTTTCATAAGTCCCCCGAAAAGAGATTACTGAGTCAAATTGTGCAAATATTTCTGAAACCAAATTGTTTCCCAAAGGGCCTCTATAAATGATTCTTCTCCCAGCAGATTATGTTTACATGAAGAAGCCCCACCCACACCACTCTTTATGTAGCTCCTGCGTGTTAGACACTGTTCCTTTATGGTTTCCTTTAAGACCTAGGGCCAGGGATGGAGAGTGTCCTTGAAAGGCAGACATGGTCATGCTCCCAGGTAATGCTCTCCCAAATTTGTATTCTTGGTAAATTTGACCATACAGTATTACTTAAGGCTATTTTCTTTTCTTTTTTTTTCTTTCTTTTTTTTTTTCTTCTTCAGGACAGGGTTTCTCTGTGTAGCCCTGGCTGTCTTGGAACTCACTCTGTAGACCATGCTGGCCTCGAACTTAGAAACCCACCTGCCTCTGCCTCCCAAGTGCTGGGATTACAGGCGTGCACCACCACTGACCGGCAAGGCTACTTTCATGCAAATGTTTAACATACTTAGAACAAATTACTGGTTTTGACATTGAACCTCAGGAATAGATGGCTGAATTAAAGGTATTCCTCAGGTCATGACACATGGTCACAATGCTTGTCCTTGTATTTCTTTAATCCTCACATTGGAGATTTTTCCTTTCCTTTCCTTCCCCCCCCTCAATAGAGTCTTCCTGTGTCACTCCAGCTGGCCTGGAACTGTGCCTCCTGAGTGCTGAGATTGCAGGCGGGCAACTGAATGTGCAGCTACATCCATGATGTCACAACACTGTGCGCACAGGGGATGGAGCATGGAAGACTTTCTTGTCTTGCCACTTATATTCACACGAGCACTTAATGTTACAATATTTATGAAAGCCCTCCAAGTGGGCTGGAGAGCTGGCTAGTGATTCAGAGCACTGCCCTACCAGAGGACCTAGTTCTCAGCATTGACAAACTCACAACACATGGCTCACAAACACCTGTAACTCCACTTCCAGGAAACTCCACACATCCTCCTGAATCTGGTACACAGCCACACATGTTGACAAAGCACCCATATGTATAAATTAAAATTTAAAAAAAAATTCTAATTTCTAATTCTCACCTGTATGGATACCATGTGTATTATGCACTCAAAAAAGGTATGTGGACCTGAGACTGGAGAGATGGCTCAATGGTTAAGAAGTTTGCCCTTCCAGAGAACCTTTGTTTGATAGACATACATAAAGACAAAAATACTCATATACATACAAATAAAAATAGGGGCTGGAGAGATGGCTCAGTGGTTAAGAGCACTGACTGCTCTTCCGAAGGCCCTGAGTTCAAATCCCAGCAACTATGTGGTGACTCACAACCATCTGTAATGAGGTCTGATGCCCTCTTCTGGGGTATCTGAAGACAGTTACAGCAGGCTGGCTTATCCCATTCACACTGTACTCCTGGGTGTCTTCCAGCTCAGAAATCTGTCTGCCTCTGCCTCCCAGCCCGACAATGGTGGTGTACACCTTTAATTTCAGCACTTAGGAGATAGAGACCATTAGATATCTGTGGGTTCCAGGCCAGCCAGGGGTACAAAGTATCTTCTACCCTCCCTGCCCTCCCTGCCACCCCTCCTCCCAAAAAAGGCATGTGGCTGGGGACACAGCTCAGTAGGTAAAATGTCTGCCTCAAAAGCACAAGGACCTGAGTTTGATACTCAGAAAACACATTTAAAAATGCCAGGCATGTTGGGCCGTGGTGGCATGCCTTTAATCCCAGCACCCAGAGGCAGAGTCGGGCAGACAGCTCGGTGAAGGGAAGAAAAAAAGCCAGGTTTGAAGCCGGGCAGTGGTGGCGCACGCCTGTAATCCCAGCACTCTGGGAGGCAGAGGCAGGTGGATTTCTGAGTTCGAGGCCAGCCTGGTCTATAGAGTTCCAGGACAGCCAGGGCTACACAGAGAAATCCTGTTTCGAAAAAAAAATATCCAAAAAAAAGCCAGGTTTGACACTGCTTGGTGACCAAGCGCTTACGAATAGATGGGTTATGGATTTGCTAAAGGAACGTAGCAATTAATGAATCCTAACGACATCCAGCTATACCCATAGGTAAGGGTCCCACTCAGCCTTCAGCAGAGACGCTTCCCCCTGCAGTAGATGGGAACAAACACAGAGAGCCACTGCCGGGCAGTGCAGAGAGGGAGACCTCGGAACACTCAGCCCTAAAGGGGGTGCCTTCATCACATCCCTCCCCCGGGCTCGGGGACTTCAGGACAGGAGATGGAGAGAGTGGAAAAGCTCGAGGGATGGAGGACGCAAGGGTAACCGACTTCCGGACACAACAGGACTGACACACACACAAACTCGGGGCAGCAGGACAGGGCCTCACAGGTACAAACAGGATGGGCTCGCAGTGCTGAGGGGTAGAGGTGGACATCAGCTCCCTCTCTAACCAAGAAACTATTTCCAACTGACATCTGCCTGCAAAGGAAAACTTAAATCCTCCAATGGCATCTCACTGGGCATACAAGGGGGAAGGTCCCATGCCCAGCCGTAGATGGTCAACACAAAACAAAGTAACCGTATTTTTTTTTTTTTTTGCTTGTTTTGGATTTTTTTTTTTTTTGGGATTTTGTTTGTTTTGTTTTTGGATTTTGTTGTTTTGTATAGCCCTGTCTGTCCTGGAACTCACTCTGTAGACCAGGATGGCCTCGAACTCAGAAATCCGCCTGCCTCTGCCTCCCAGAGTGCTGGGATGACAGGCGTGCACCACCACCACCCGGCAAGTAACCGTATTTTTGGCAATTATTTTTTGCTTTGTTTTGTTGTTGTTTAGTTTTTTTTTTTTTTTTTTTTTTTTTTTTTTGAGACAGGGTTTCTCTGTATAGTCCTGGCTGTCCTGGAGCTCACTTTGTAGATCAGGCTGGCCTCGAACTCAGAAATCCACCTGCCTCTGCCTCCCAAGTACTGGGATTACAGGCGTGCGCCACCATCGCCTGGCAGCCTGTTTATTTTCTAAAGAGAGAGAGAGAGAGAGAGAGAGAGAGAGAGAGAGAGAGAGAGAGAAGGAAAGAAACCTGTCTCAGCAAAATAAAACAAAACAAACCCTGTAACTGCCCGCAGTTACATCAAATGGATTGCCTGGAAGGGACGCTGGGGATGTATGCGAAGGCGGCAAAAAGAGACGGAGACCAAGAGAACACCTGCTATTCAAGGTCTCAAAATTTAATGAAGAACTCCAAATATATATATATATATATATATATATGCAGAGGGAAAAGGCTGGAAGCTTCTCAGCAGAATCAGTTCAGTTGCTCCCCAGGTGGCTAGTGTTTCTCAGGAAACTGCAGGTCCTTGAAGAATAGGCTTCACCTTGGTCTGAGCACTCCACCCTAGGTGGAGGGGATTATGGCTAACACAGGAGTTCCCACTCAAAGGCTAGGAGAGGAACTTCACATTGGTCGATGTCATGTTCCTGCCAGGTGGCATGGCACCTCAATAAGGCTCCCTACAAAACCCGGTGGGAAAAAAGTAAAAAAGTAAAATATAATAATAATAATAATAATAATAATAATAAAGCAAAAAACCATCCATGGTGGACAACTTCAGGAATGCCATCTGGGGTTGTTCTCTGTCTTCCACACATGCATCCATGTGCATCTTCTCTACATAGCACACATACAGCCATGTGCACATGCATACACACACACAAGGAAAAAATAATATAAACAAATAAAGTCAGATGAGGTAGTGCTTGGGAGGTGAGACAGGTTCTCACAGGTTCTCACTGGTCTGCTTGGGGAATTAAGACCCAGTCTCAAAACACTTGGTGAGCCGGGCAGTGGTGGCGCACGCCTTTAATCCCAGCACTTGGGAGGCAGAGGCAGGCGAATTTCTGAGTTTGAGGCCAGCCTAGTGGTCTACAGAGTCAGTTCCAGGACAGCCGGAGCTACATAGAGGAAACCCTGTCTCAAAAAACCATTAAAAAAAAAAAAAAAAAAAAGAATGTTGGAGGCAAGATGTCCCTATGCTGCTCTGGCTGCTCTGGAGCTCTGTAAGCAGACTAGATGTGGCTGTCCCCAAACTCGCAGAGGTCTGTTTGCTTCTTCCTCTCTGATGCTGAGATTAAAGACATATGTCACTAAACTGAACAGGACACTTATTATTTATGATTTTACTCTGATACTAAAAATGGTATATGTCTCATATGAAGGAAATGGCTTCTATGTGCATATGCACCTATTTATATTAAGGTGTGGATGTTGAAAACAAGTAGAGGGCTGGGCATGGTGGCGCACGCCTTTAATCCCAGCACTCGGGAGGCAGAGACTGGCAGATTCCTGAGTTCGAGGTCAGCCTGGTCTACAGAGTGTCCTGTTCCAGGACAGCCAAGGCTACACAGGGAAACCCTGTCTCGAGAAAAAAACAAACAACAACAACAACAAAAAAAAAAAAAAAAAAAAAAAAAAGAAAAGAAAAGAAAAAAGAAAAAAAAAAGAAAGAAAGAAAAAAAGAAAAAAAAAGAAAAGAAAAAGAAACAGGTAGAGGGAGGAAACAGGGTTGTCTAGGAGACAAGCCTCTGGGTGTGACCATGAGGGAGTCTCTAGCTGGAGTTAATTGACTAAATATGGTGGCACTGTTCCGTGGGCTGGGGCCCATAACTAACTGAAAAGGAGAATGAGGGCTGAATACGATTTCCATCTCTCTGTGCTTCCTGACTGTGGATGCTGGGCCAGCGGCCTCAAGCTCCTGCCGCCATGTTTCCCTACCATGATGCATATGAGCCAATATAACCCTGTCCTTCTTTAAGTGGCTCTTGTTGGGATTTTGTTACAGCTAAGAGGAGAGTAACTAATGCAGTTATAGTTAACATTCTAATTATATGATTAACCATGTTGTAGATAACCTTTCATCTAAAATGTCAGGCCTTCTCCACCTGGATGTCTTGCTGTCTGGAGTTGGAGCTATTTGGCGATTAGAAATCCCCCTTCAGGCTTTCTCCCAGCCTCAGCTTCCAACAGCCTCCTTACCTGCGAGCTTCCTGACATCTGGCTCTGGACCAGCTGGTGCAGATGCTTATCTTTTCCTTATACTTAGGATCTTTAAGTCTGAGTGGTTTAAAAAGAGAAAGCTGGACTGTGTATTCAGATATTTATTTATTTTTGTTTTATATGTCTTCATGTTTTGCCTGCATGTACACATGTGCACCATGGGTGTGCCTGGTGCCCTTGGAGGTCAGCAGGGAAGGTGGGCTCTTCTGGATCCGGAGTGCTGGAGAGTCATGAACCACCACGCAGGTGTGGCGAATGAACCTGGGCTCTCAGCAAGAGCAACATGGCCTCTCAATCACTGAGTTGTGTTTCCAGCCCCTGAAACTGCATTTTCCCCCCTGAATATTCTCTTTTTGTATTGCCAAAAGGCCTATGCTGAGACTATAAACATGAGGTCTATGCCTCTCAGATTTGTTGTGAAGACATATGAACTATTGAGTTATTTGATCAATTCACATCTTATGCTCCAACAACCCTCACAGAATGATAGGACAAGACAATATTTGTTTATTTTGATGTTGGTAGATTAAACGGGAAATTGATAGACTAGATCTAGAGTCTTTTTTTGAGGGGGGGTGCCAGATAGACAGTGTCTCATGTGGCCCAGGTTTGGTCTGGAACTTGCTAGGCAGCTGAGGACGGCCTTCTGATCCTCCTGCCTCCATTTGGTTAGTGCCTGCCTCACAATACCTATTTATGTGGTGGTGAATTTATTTTTAAAAAATATTTATCTGAGCCGGGTGTGGTGGCGCACGCCTGTAGTCCCAGCACTTGGGAGGCAGAGGCAGGCGGATTTCTGAGTTCGAGGCCAGCCTGGTCTGCAGAGTAAGTTTCAGGACAGACAGGACCACACAGAGAAACCCTGTCCTCGAAAAACCAAAACAAAACAAAACAAAAAAAACAAAAAAATATTTATCTGATTTATTATCATCATCATCATTTCAGTTTTTCAAGACAGGATTTCCCTGTGTAGCTCTGGTTGTCGTGGAACTCACTCTGTAGACCAGATTAGTCTCCAATTCAGTATTTCGCCTGCTTCGGCCTCCCGAGTGCTGGGATTAAAGGCATGTGCCTGATTTTATTTTATTTTTTTATTTATTTGTTTGTTTGTTTGTTTGTTTGTTTTCCGAGGCAGGGTTTTTCTCTGTATAGCCCTGTCTGTCCTGGAACTCACTCTGTAGTCCAGGCTGGCCTCGAACTCAGAAATCTGCCTGCCTCTGCCTCCCAGAGTGCTGGGATTACAGGCATGTGCCACCACCGCCCGGCCTGATTTTATTATTTTATTATTTTTTATTTTATTTTTATTTATTTTTTATTTTTTGTTTTTTTTTTTTCGAGACAGGGTTTCTCTGTGTAGCCCTGGCTGTCCTGGAACTTACTTTGTAGACCAGGCTGGCCTCGAACTCAGAAATCTGCCTGCCTCTGCCTCCCAGAGTGCTGGGATTACAGGCATGTGCCACCACCGCCCGGCCTGATTTTATTATTTTATTATTTTTTATTTTATTTTTATTTATTTTTTATTTTTTGGTTTTTTTTTCGAGACAGGGTTTCTCTGTGTAGCCCTGGCTGTCCTGGAACTTACTTTGTAGACCAGGGTGGCCTCGAACTCAGAAATACATCTGCCTCTGCCTCCCAGAATGCCGGGATTACAAGTGTGCGTTACCACCGTCCGGCTGACAAGTTTTCTTTTATTTTGAGACTGGGTCTCATTACATATCCCTGACTGTGAGACCAAGCTGGCTTTGAATTTGTACGCAATAGCTTGCCTCTGCCTCTTCTATTGGAATTAAAAGTGTGTACTCCTGGCTCTGATCATTTTAGTTTTCTGTTACTCTATTCCGCCTGGCCTCAGAACATGAAAAGGGGTTATTTACTTTGTACTGTTGTCTGGGTCAAAATGACCCAGCCCAAGGGAGAAGATAAATAGGCCAAGCAGCCCCACGCAAAGGCAAGATGACCTGTGTGCAAGAACCTCCTATAGCATCCACCTGGACACCGCTGGTCAGCAGAGGGCGCCCGGAAAGCCTCCCTTTAACCCCGCCCCAAGGCCAGGGCGCCGCGCCTCCCGTGACGTATTTCCGCGTCATCTGCCGCTGAGACCAGTCCCCATTGGCTGTCGATGAAGCGACGGGGGCGGAGTCAGGCGGGCGTGAGGGAAGCGCTTCAGCCCCCGTGGGGGCGGGGCTTGCCCATTTGCCCGCCCCTCCCTCGCCCTCCAGTCCCCTCACTGGGACGTCTGTGCGCGGCGTCTCGGCGTGCGGTTGCAGCGGTGGCCGCACTTTCTCCGGGTTGGGGCTGTAGCTGAGCGGTGGGGAGTGCCCAGGGGGTCCGCACGAGTTCAAGGAACGTGTGTGCTGAGGGGAGAATCCCGGGCCGGCGAGCGCACGCTGCTGGTTCTCCGCGTGGGTTGGGCGGAGGGTCCCAGGAGCGCGGCGCTGATCGAGCCGCCCCGACTCTGGGCAGAGCAGAGGGAGGAAGCGAGAAGCGGCCGCGCGCTCCCTGCTGAGTTGCAGGCTGTTTCCCGGCTGCAAGATGCCCAAGAAGAAGCCGACGCCCATCCAGCTGAACCCGGCCCCCGATGGCTCGGCGGTTAACGGGACCAGCTCGGCCGAGTGAGTACCGGGAGTGGCCGGGAGGCCGCCACCGCCAGGCTAGGCTTCGTCACGTACGACCCGGCTGGCGGGGGGCGAGGAACTCCGGCCGCCGGGCTATCGGTGACTAAGCACTGATTGTGTGCTTGACTCACATCGGCCGTGCACCCTGCAAGTCCCTATCCCCCTCTTTCCCAACCGTGTCTGTCGTCCCTGGCCACCGACATCAATCTCTACCAAAGAAAACGAAACCTAATGCGCCCCCCCCCCCCAAGCTATTGCCTAAAGGGCATACTCTAGGATTCTGGCCTGTAACAAGACGCAGAGCAAATTCAGGTCGCTTCTTATTAGCCTTTGAACCTCCTCGGGGTCTGAGTGTGGACTCGGGATGGGTGAGCCCCACTTACTTTTGGTGCCTGACACCTGTGGGGCCTTATGGCCGGTTGATCGCCTGGCCAGCGGGGGCGTGTGTTCACAGATTTCCCCATGGCTTTTCCCTGGCTCACTTTGGGGACTCCCTATCCGTGGCCTTTTTCTTGAGAAGTACCTTACTCGAGGGACGAGTCTCCTCATCTGACCGTTGGCTTTGCTTAGTTGACCGCGAGCAGGAGATTGACTTGAACGATGACCAGGGAAACAAAACCAAAGGCTGCTTGGTATCTGCAGCGGCCAGTGTTGCTTACAGACAGACAAGACTTTATTTCATAAGGTGGGTTTCTGAGCCCACCTGTTGGGTTCCTTCTTCGTCTTTACCTGACGTCAGGAGACTTGTGAGGTATCTGATAAAATGAAAGTAGCTTCTGGCATTCTGCCCTTGGGAGATTATTGTATCCCCTCCCTCCTTTCCCTAGATTTTAATAACTCAGGACCTGTTGGTATGGTGACTTTAATTGATACCTGCAGTGATGGCAGTGCTGGTAGTGGTGGACTTGTGTAAGCATAGCCAGATTATTAAGACCTGCTTCAAACACATCTCTAGGCCCTTGACGTTGCCCTTGACGTTAGATTTATAACATTGTCTTTGACAACGTTGCTAGCATTTGTTCAGTTTGTATGTACAGCAGTTGGCCCCTTGTAAAACAGACAGCAAGCCCCCCTCCCCTCTTTCAAAGCAAGGTATTCTTCAGCAACTCTTTTCAGGACGGATATTTTTGTGAGAGGATGGAGTGGGATGGGCAGACTATCCCAGACTAGCATAGAATTAGTACAAGCTTGTTGTTGTTTTTAATCATATCATTTATTTATTTTTATTATTTTATTTATTTACATTCCAGTTGTTGCCTCCCTCATTCCTCCCTCCCACCGTCCCTCCTCCACCTTGCCTCTGAGAATGTGCTCCCTTCCCCCACCAGAACTCCCCCCCCCCTTTCCCTGGAGCCTCAAGTCTCTTGAGGATTAAGCTCATTCTCTCCTACTGAGGCCAGACCAGGCAGCCCTCTGCTATATATGTGCCAGGGACCTCCCACCAGCCATGTATGCTCCTGGTCGGTGGTTCAGTCTCTGGGAGCTCCTGGGCTCTGGGTTAGTTGAGACTGCAGGTCTTCCTATGGGGTTGCTCCTCCCCTCAGCTTCTTTAATTCAACCATAAGGGTCCTGACTTTAGTCCAATGGTTGGGTGTAGATCATATTATTATTTATTTATTTATTTATTTATTTATTTATTGAGACAGGGTTTCTCTGTATAGCCTAGGCTGCCCTGGATATCAACTCTGTAGACCAGGCTGGCCTCGATGTGTTTGTGCTTCTGCATGGGTATGTGCACATGAGTGCAGGAGCCACTGGAGGTCAGAGCTACCAGACTCCCTGGATTAGTTGAGGCAGTTGTGAGCCATGAGTGCTGGAAACTGAACTCCAGTCCCATCCCCTGTAAAAACAGTAAGGGCTCTTAACTTTTCAAACTGCTGGGCCATCTTTCCAGCCCTTAGGATAAGTTTTGTTCACTGTAGATTCTTGTCAAAGGTTAGGGCCTTATCTACCATCAAATCTTTGGTTTTGAAAGTGGAAATACCTGTTGTCATTCTCTTGTTCATTTTGACAATTGTAGCTGTACTCTTGCAAGGGAAGGTAGGTTTCATGAAAAGGACTGACTAGGGTGCCAGAGGAATGGCTCTGTAAAAGTGCTAGCTGTGCAAGCCTGATGACCTGAGTTCAATCCCCAAATCCTGCCGTGGATGTAGAGAATCAACTCCTGAAAGTTATCCTCTGACCTCCACACACACACTGTGGAATGTGCATGCCCACACTCACATAAAAAGGCAGTACATTTTTAAAATTCTTGTTTGTTTGTTTGAGATAGGGTTTCACTAAGTAGCTGTGGCTGTCCTGGAACTCACTTTATAGACTAGGCTAACCTCTAACTTGCAGCAATCCATCTGCCTCCCAAGTGCTGGGATTAAAGGCAATGCTACCACTGTTTTAGTTTTTTTTTTTTCTTTTTTTTTTTTTTTTTTAAGAAACAGAATCAGGAATATAAGAGGAAACTACCTCTGAGCTGATGGCAGAAAGTTTTGAATGGGATTGTGAGGTTCTTAACAGTTTGCTTCAGAGATTGTGTGTAAGATCATGCTGGATTTGAAGCCTGGCTCTGTTACTTGTAGTTTTGTGAGCCTGGACAAGTCTCTTATGTTCTCTGGGTGGAGGCTTATTTGTTTATTTTTATCAGAACAAGTAGTCCTAATAATAGAATTAACGTACAGTAGTTGTGATTAAATGAACCTTCCTGAACAGTCCACCTCTGGGGCTTTGTGTTGATTATTGAGAAGGCTGGTAGACCTTGACAGGTGTGTCCTGATGGTGGATGGGTGTGTTAAGATGCGTCTGGTCAAACAACCCTTTAGCTTAGTGTTCTGTGCAATCTGCATCTACCTCCATGACTCATTGCTAGGTGACAATAGGAGACATTTCTATGTAGGCTGCTGGAGACAAACAGGGACGGTTCCCCCTCGTTTCCTAGCACTAATTGGGGCGAGGGGGGACAGTGTGCTGTGCTCCTTCACATCTTACCCTGGGGCATGTTTCTCAAGCAAAGCCTCCCCTATCTTGGGCTGTCAGCAGAAAGAACCCTTGTGCTTCTGATTTTTGTGCTTACAACACCATGGCTGATTTCAAACATGAGACAATATGAGGTAAGGAAGAGGAAGAGGAAAATACACAGCGATGAGTGAAGAATTCTTGGTGTCAAACTGTCAAGGTTGCTTTTCTCCTGATACTTTGAGTGCTTGCTGTTACCATAGCACTTACTCGTTCAAGGAAGAAGCTAGTAATGTGGGCCCTGCAGTTTATGTAAGTTTTAGGGGCCCCTGGGGGAAAATGTAGAAGTATCTTTCTTACTTAAAATATGGAGCATACTGCTAGACTCCTAGGTATTAAATGAAATAAATTAGAAATAAGGTTGCATTGTTGTTTGTTGTGTTTTGTTTTTCCTGGTTCCACTGCAGATAGAATAAAGTCCCAACTCATCGTGCTGGGGTGAGGAACTCTTCGTAAGCTGCCCACCAATGCCCTATCCCTGCCTGTGCCCCGCCCCTCCCCTCTCTAACCACATTTCCTGCGGTTTCTTTCTCCTGCCCTCTTTCGCTTCCTCCAGAGATGGGCTGCACTCCTCCCTGCCCTTTGCACATGCTGTTTCCTTTGTAGTTATTCTCTCTCCTTTTTCTTTTCCTCAATAGGGAAGTCGCAGTTACACCTTTGTCCTCACAGACCACCAGAAGCATGTCCCTTCCTCGCATCTCCTCATATTTTAAGATTACTTACTATTGTGATTTTTGTTTGTTTGTTTGTTTTTGTTTTGTTTTATTTTGTTTTAGTACTGAAATTAAGGGCCCTGCACACACATTTAGATCCAGTTTTAATCTTAAAATTTTTTTTAACCTAGGAATTGAAAAGTTCTTTATACTTGTCTTAGGGATTCCATTGCTATGAAGAGACACCATGACCACGGCAAGTCTTTTCTTTCTTTTTTCTTTTTTCCGAGACAGGGTTTCTCTGTATTAGCCCTGGCTGTCCTGGAACTCACTCTGTAGACCAGGCTGGTCTCGAACTCAGAAATCCGCCTGCCTCTGCGTCCCAAGTGCTGGGATTAAAGGCGTGTGCCCTGCTTTTATTTTTTTTTTAAGATTTATTTATTGTTATATATACATACACTTATATATAACATATAGCTTTCTTCAGATACACCAGAAGAGGGTGTCAGATCTCATTACGGATGATTATGAGCCACCATGTGGTTGCTGGGAATTGAACTCAGGACCTTCAGAAGAGCAGTCAGTGCTCTTAACAGCTGAGCCATCTTACCAGCTCTCCAAGACAACTCTTTTTTTTCCGAGACAGGGTTTCTCTGTATAGCCCTGGCTGTCCTGGAACTCACTCTGAAGACTAGGCAGGCCTCGAACTCAGAAATCCGCCTGCCTCTGCCTCCCAAGTGCTGGTATTAAAGGCGCGTGCCACCACTGCCCAGCTCCAAGGCAACTCTTATAAAGGCAAACATTAAGTTGGGGCTGGTTTACAGAGTCAGAGGTTTAGTCCATTATCATTATAGCACAGGAAACATGGCAGCATGCTAGCAGACATGGTGCTGGAGAAGGAGCTGAGAGTCCTGCATCTTGATTAGAAGGCAACCGGGAGAGACTGGTCTCTTCAGGCAGCTAGGAGGAAGCTCTCTTCTGCAATGGGTAGAACCTGAGCATAGGAGGAGACCTCACAGCCTTCCCCCACAGTGACACACTTCCTCCAACAGTACCACTCCCTATGGGCTGAGCATACTCAAGCCACTACAACACCATAAACATTAAACACTGGGCTTCTTTTCCTGACTGAACACTCTGCAAGCAGAAACTAGACTACTACCTGGGACATCATTGACACACAGTTGTTGAATGAACAAGAATCAATAAGATTTCTAATATAGGTAGGTGTGGTTGAGTCTTTAATCCCCCCACCCCCCACCCCACTGGAGAGGCAGAGGAAGGTGGATTTCTGTGATTAGTGACCAGCCCAGTCTACAGAATGAGTTCTAGGACAGCCAGGGCTGTTATACAGAGTAACTCTATCTCAAAAAGTCCAAAATAAAACAAAAAGTAAAGCAAAATATTTCTAATATATTTATACAATGTGTTTAGTAAATTTAATAAACCTTTTTTAGATAAGGTCTCAGTGTGTAAGTTGAACTAACAGTATAGGTCAGAGTAGTCTGCTTCTCTCACGTCAGTGTTGGGATTAAAAGTTTGTGCCACGCCGGGCGTGGTGGCACACGCCTGTAATCCCAGCACTTGGGAGGCAGAGGCAGGCGGATTTCTAAGTTCGAGGCCAGCCTGGTCTACAGAGTGAGTTCCAGGACAGCCAGGACTACACAGAGAAACCCTGTCTCGAAAAACCAAAAAAAAAAAAAAAAAAAAAAAGTTTGTGCCACCATATCCAACTTTTATTATATATTTTTTCTATCACATTTTCATTTATTACTTTTTGTCTTACATTTAAAATGGGAATTTGAAGAAAAATAAGAAGTGCAGGAATACTTAATAGGCCAGTTTACACAATAAAATAAGCAATTAATAACATCTTTTTTACAAATATTAACTAGCTTTAGAAACAAGTTCTATAATACGGCAGTTATGAGTAGACAAACTATTCATAAAAAAAAATACAGGTCAAAAGGCACAATACATATATCTGTGTCACCATGCTTGTTCACTGCACCCAGCTTCACAGCTGCAGGTAGCAAGAGTACTGTGATGGGCAGTCTCAGACGGAAGGCAGCCAACCGTTCAGAATGTGCCAGGACATGGTAGTGCATACAGTTACTGAAGAGGCTGAGAGTTTGAGAAACCTGTGTTTCCACAAGGCAGCTGTGGATGTTGAGTGTGGAAGAGTCAGCTTTTCCAAAGTACAGAAAACCAATGAGAACTATGTTTACAGAATGTGGACATCTATGGTAAAAAAAAAGGTAAGGATGTTTATCACAGCAGGTTTTTGGAGAAAAATTGTTGCTGGTGTTTTAAAATAGTGAAAGAAACAGATGAAAACAAAATCAAAACTTAGAAATTAAATTTGAAAGAAAATTACCCTTAAAAGCTTTTTAATGGGATCAGGAATAGCTGCACAGCTGTGGTTTATGACTTGGTGCTTTTGACCTCTATAGGTTTAAAGTCCAGTGCCTCTGTTCTTGTAGGGAATGGCTTTCCTTAGAAATAGTCATGTTGCCGGGCGTGGTGGCGCACACCTGTAATCCCAGCACTTGGGAGGCAGAGGCAGGCGGATTTCTGAGTTCCAGGACAGCCAGGACTACACAGAGAAACCCTGTCTCGAAAAAACAAACAAACAAACAAAACAAAACAAAACAAAACAATAGCTATGTTTATTTCAGCAACAGGCTACTCCCAGAAATTTGTCTGTGATCACATATACATTTTTTAATATCTAACCTGTGTGTGTGTGTGTGTGTGTGTGTGTGTGTGTGTGTGTGAGAGAGAGAGAGAGAGAGAGAGAGAGAGAGAGAGACACACACACACACAAAGGGGTCAAGGGACAGCTTTTGTGAGTCTTCTACCCTGTGGGTTCCAGGGTATAAACTCAGATTGCTGTGCTTGGTGCTAAGTGCCCTTACCAGATAATCCATTTGTATGGCTCTCTATATTTTCTTTTTAAAGATTTAATTTGTTTTATTTTTATGAGTACAGTGTCACTGTCTTCAGACACATCAGAAGAGGATGGGATCCCATTACAGATGGTTGTGAGCCACCATGTGGTTACTGGGAATTGAACTCAGGACCTCTGGAAGAGCAGTCTGTGCTCTTAACCACTGAGCCATCTTTCCAGCCCTCTGTATTTTCTTCAAAACAATACTTTTAATCTTTTTGAGAAGGCTTGAGGAGAAACTTTGTGTTCTAAGAAGAAATTGAAGCACTGAAGGTCAGGTATCTAAAGGACTTAACTTTTTATTTGATGGCAGAGTCCCCTGTATTTTCATTGTTAGTTTCCTTATCTGTAAAGTGGGATGTTAATGGTTTACCTGACCAACCTGGCCTGAAATGGTCAGGTCTTCAGTTTTTCCCACTGTCTCCCTCTGGGCTTCGGAGTCCTCCATGCCATAGGCATGGCACATCTTCACCTTAGACTGCTTAGACTTCCCGCCATTCTCTAACCTTTCACTTTGCCTTTCTTTTTGTTTGTATGGCTGGCCACTAATATTGCATAGCACATGTCTGTCTGTCCTCTGCCCTCACTAAAATACAGACTTTATCATGTTTGGGCCCTTGCTTTGTCCTTATATAACTTGTAGAGCAGCATCTGGCACATAGTAGATACTCAGTAATCATCTGCTTATTAGATGGATGGACAGTTTCAACCTTAATTATTAAACTAGGCATGGTGGCACATGCTTTTAATCCCAGTGCTTTGGAGGCAGAGCCAGGCAGATCACTATGAATTTGAGGCCAGCTTGGTCTGAATAGCAAGCTCTAAAGCCTGCTTGGGATGTATAGTGAGACTCTGCCTCAAAAATAAGGGGCTAGAGAGAGAGCTCAGTAGTTGAGAGCATATGACTGCCTTATCAGAGGACCCACATGGTAGCTCACAACTGTCTATAACAAGTCCCAAGAGATCCAACATCTTCTAGCCTCCATGGGCACTACATGTATGTGATGCACAGACATACATTCAGGCAAAATACCATACACATACAAGTAATGTTAAAAAATATTAAACATACAACAACAGAAAGAACTTAATAATTGCATTAGGATTGTATTCTGTGGTCTTAGCAGTCCTGGACGATTTGTAAGGAACATACATCTGTTAGTGTGAAGGACCTTCAAGAAGGGGATATGAATGGAAAGACAGGTTATGGACTTATTTTGCTAGAAATTGAATCCAGGTCCTTGACCATACTATGCAAGAGCTTTACCACTGAGCTGTATTCTCAGCCTTTGAGGAAAATTCTTCCTGTGTAGACTGGTCTGGAACTCTCCTGTCTCTGCTTCCTGAATCTTGTGGTTATAGATAGGTTACTACAATGTCTACTTTATGTGCTTGTACCATGATTACTTAGAGGTTTTGTTTTGTTTTGTTTTTTGGATTTGGTTTTTTTGAGACAGGGTTTATCTGTGTAGCCCTGGCTGTCCTGGAACTCTGTAGACCAGGCTGGCCTTGAACTCAGAAATCCGCCTGCCTCTGCCTCCCAGAGTGCTGGGATTTGAGTTGGTTTTGCATTGAGTTTTAAACTTGGATGCTTCCCTTGATTCATTAAAGCAATAACACCGTTGCTGTCCTTTAGAACAGCTCAGGTGAAAAATAAGGTCTTGCTGAGGTGTGTGTCCTTGAGAAGAATGTCTCTGTTGTTTTGTCAGACACAGCAGTGGTGAAGACTTACATTACAGCCTGGGATGGGGATGTGGTTCACTTGGTAGAGAGCGTGCCTAGTGCTCAGGATCCCTTGGGCAAGCCCCAGCACTGAGTAAACTGGGCAGAGTACTTGGAAGTAAAGGCTTAAGAGAATTAGGAGCTACAGATCAGCTGTACAAACAGCTGTGCAGTTTGAGGTTCACCTGGGCTACATGAGACCCTGTGCTATGGGACACAACATTTTACTCTCATGTATTGATGAACCTTTTTTTTGTTTTGTTTTTCGAGACAGGGTTTCTCTGTGTAGCCCTGGCTGTCCTGGAACTCACTCTGTAGACCAGGCTGGCCTTGAACTCAGAAATCTGCCTGCCTCTGCCTCCCAAGTGCTGGGATTAAAGGCGTGTGCCACCACTGCCCGGCTTGATGAACCTTTACATAGAATAATTGATAGCCCTTGCTTACTATATATTGTCTGATTTTCCTGTTTCCCAAGTTTACCCATCTGAGCTATACTGAAGTTGTACCTTTACTGCTAAAATGTTTATTTATTAATTTATTCTATTTAATTAATTTGTTTTTGTTTGAGGCAGGGTTTTTCTGTGTATCCTTGGTTCTGGAACTCAGTCTGTAGACCAAGATGGCTTCAGACTCAGAGATCCTCCTGCCTCTGCCTCTCAACTGCTGAAATTAAAGGTATTTACCACCATGCCCAGCTTATTTGTACATTTTATGTGTATAGGTGTTTTTGTCTGCATATATGTCTGTGCATTACAAGTATGCCTAGTGTCCTCTGAGGCCAGAAGGCATCTCCTTTGACTGGAGTTCCAAATGGTTGTGAGCCATTGTGTGGGTGCTGGGAATTGAATCTCTGTCCTTTGGAAGAGCAGACAGTATTATTAACTACAAAGCTCCTTTCCTACTCTTTTTTAAATGTTTATATTTTGAGACAGGGTCTCACTAAGTGACTCAGGCTGACCTTGAATTCACTTTAGGGCTGGAAGCCCTTAAACTCAGGAGCCTTCTGCCTCAGCCTCCTGAAGAACTGGGGATACAGGTCTGTACCACCAGACTTAATTTCAGTGTCACTGTTTTTAATGAATTGCACTTAAAAAAAAAAAAAAAGATAGCCAGGCGGTGGTGGCACATGCCTGTAATCCCAGCATTCGGGAGGCAGAGGCAGGAGGGTTTCTGAGTTCAAGGCCAGCCTGGTCTACAGAGTGAGTTCCAGGACAGCTAGGACTACACAGAGAAACCCTGTCTCAAAAAGAAAGAAAGGAAGAAAGACAAAAAGAAAGAAAGAAAGAAAGAAAGAAAGAAAGAAAGAAAGAAAGAGAAAGATTTATTTATTATATGTAAATATACTCTAGCTGTCTTCAGACACCCCAGAAGAGGGGTTCAGATCTCATTACAGATGGTTGTGAGGCCCCATGTGGTTGCTGGGAATTGAACTCAGGACCTTTAGAAGAATAGTCAGTGCTCTTAATCGCTGAGCCATCTCTCCAGCCCATGAATTGCACATTTTTATACATATTACCAATATCATACAATTTTTTATTTATATTTTTTCTCCTTCACCTAATAGGGAAACACCGGTGCAGGCTTCGGGTTGACAGTAGCGTGTTCTCAGTAGAGTTAAGACCAAACCTGACTCGGTGCTGCGTGCTTAATCCCACACTCAGGAGTGTGAGGCAGAACAGCCTAACCTCAGAGAGGACTAGTCTGGTTATTTCATGACATCCTATCAAAGGAAGAAGAACAGCCACATCCACAAGTACGGATGAGTCAGCACAGAACACACCAAGACCAAATTCTCTGCACAAAGGACATTCATTTGCTCCAGAGGGACAAAGGGCATGAATAAGAGACAACAAAAACGCAGGAAGGAGGCAGAGGACTAGGGAAAGGGGGAAGGAACAAGGGAGGGGGAAGGAATATTTGCCTGCCACTGGAGAGAGAGAAGACATGTGCTTTGTAGGCAATTGGCAATTAATAAAGAGGGAAACCATGTTTAATGTTATTTGGGCATGTTAATTAGGGGAGCAGGGAAGGGACTCTTTTTTTTTTTTTTTTTTTTTTTTTTTTTTTTTGGTTTTTCGAGACAGGGTTTCTCTGTGTAGCTCGGGCTGTCCTGGAACTCACTCTGTAGACCAGGCTGGCCTCGAACTCAGAAATCCGCCTGCCTCTACCTCCCAAGTGCTGGGATTACAGGCGCGTGCCACCACCGCCCGGCTTGGGAGGGGACTCTTGATTGCTGGACTTCAGTACTTTGATAGCTGGACCTTGGTAGTCAGCTTGAGGAGGAGGAGGAGGAGGAGGCCAAATAAAGGAGGGACTAGACCTTGGTGGCGACCTTTAGGAATGTAACCTAACAGTTAAGCAAAGCAGAGGGAATGGGGGAAGGGCAAAGCCTGCCTGAGCCATGGTTGCCAGTCCAGTCTACTAGGGTCTTTCAAACTCTTTGACACTTCCCCTCGGTGTGAGTGCTTGATTCCACCAGTGTCATGAAGTCTGGTCAAGTAACGATGAATGTTACAGACATTTGAAAAATTGAACCCAGAAAATCCACAGTGAAGTAGGCCTGAGAAGAAATCTCAGGATCTCAGTTTTTTTTTCTTTTTTCTTTTTTCTTTTTTTTTTTTTTTATTATTTTCTATATTCTTTGTTTACATTCCAAAGGCTTTCCCCTTTCCAGTTGCCCCCCTCACCATATGTCCCATAAGTCCTCTCCCCACCCCACCCCCCAGGATCTCAGTTTTGTTAATGTTGATTCTTCCTAGAAATTGCCAGTTTTGAAAAACCATTCAAGTTTCATTATTATTATTATTATTATTATTATTAATTCTATATTTGTTTACATTCCAAAGGCTTTCCCCTTTCCCAGTTCCCCCCTCACCATATGTCCCATAAGTCCCCCCCCCACCTATATTCCCCAATCACCCCCCCCTCCCATTTCTCTGTTCTGGTACTCTCCTACAACCATGCAAGTTTCTTATTGCCACCTAATACTAATATTTACCCCCCAGCATTTGTTTTTAATTTTTTCTTTTCTTTTTGGAATTAATATGATTACATCATTTCTTCCATCCCCTTCTCCCTCCAGACCCTTCCATATGCCCTTCCATGCTCTGTTTCAAATCCACGGCCTCCCTTTCCATTAGATATGTTACATATCTACGTGTATAGATATACATATTCCTAAATATGACATAGTCAGTATGTATAGTGTTATGTGTATGTATGTTTTCATTTGGTATTGGATAACTAATTGGTGTGCTCTTCCCTGGAGAAAACTATTTGTCCTGTTCTCTGCATTCTTTAGTTGCCTGTAGTTGTGGAGGGTCGCCGCCTCTCGGGCTTTCCTGGTATCTCCTCTGGCATATGCTTCTGCCCCCTCTTCCACAGTGGTCCTGGAACCTTAGGCGTGGAAGTGTTTGGTGGATGCATCCAATGGGACTGGGCTCCATAAGTGCACTTTGATTGGTTCTGGGTTTCTGTCATGCTCTTTTGTTAGAAAGAGAAGCTTCCTTGGTGAGGATTGAGTGGTACACTTTTCTGTGGTTTTAAAGACAAATGTTTAGATTGTTGTTAGGGATTATGTTAGTTTAGTACCAGGTATGGTGTTCCTCTGGTTGAGATTTTATTTGTTTGTTTGTTTGTTTGTTTGTTTATTTATGACCTCTTGTTCTGCCCCCTGGTTTTGTTGTCCCAGCCCTCAGGAGAGCTGTTTGGAGAGGTTGGTTATACCTGTTTGCTGAGTTAATTCGTGCCTGTATGCTCGGGAGTTGTGTTTTAAAAGAGCAGGTGTTCTGAGACCTGGGAAAGGGCCAGATTTGAAAATGCTGATCCTGCCTCCGATTTCTCCCTCTCTTTGTCAGGGCATCCTGCTTTGATGTCAGAGATGAGTCGAATTCAGTGGGGGATGGGGAGCGGAACAAAGAGCAGTTGACTTTTCAGGACAGTCTTGATGTACAAACACTTTAAAGACCCTGCACTGGGCTGGAGAGATGGCTCAGTGGTTAAGAGCACTGATTGCTCTTCCAGAGGTCCTGAGTTCAAATCCCAGCAACCACATGGTGGCTCACAAACATCTTTAATGAGGAAACAAATAAAAAAACTATGGGGCTGGGTGGTGGTGGCACATGCCTGTAATCCCAGCACTTGAGAGGTAGAGGCAGGTGGATCTCTGAGTTCCAGGCCAGCCTGGTCTACAGAGTGGGTTCCAGGACAGCCAGGGCTATACAGAGAAACCCTGTCTCGAAAAACCACAACAAAACAAAACAAAAC
>OZ030012.1:67335790-67350790 GCA_964023405.1 Apodemus agrarius | reverse complement strand
GGGATCCACATGGTGGAAGATGAGACTCTGGCTCAGTGGCCCATGTGGACCCACAGACACATAAATGCAACAAAAAGAAAACTAAAAACTTAGTCATTGAAGGCAAGGGGAGCTTCTTTCCACAAGGACGGCTAGCGCCTCAGCTTCAGGAAAGACTATCCAGGCTAGGCGTCGTACCACATCATATTAATATAGAGGCTTTGGCAGTTTATTATTCTTTTTTGTTTGTGAGTTTTGGTTGTTGTTTATTTTTTTGTTTTTCAAGATAGGATTTCTCTGTGCAGCCCTGGCTGTCCTGGAACTTGCTCTGTAGGCCAGGCTAGTCTAGAACTTGGAGAGACACCTGCCTCTGCCTCCTGAGTACTGGGATTCAAGGTGTGCACCACCACTGCCGGGCTACTCTTAGACCAGAGCATTCCTTTACAACAGTCTCTTTTTGCCTTGTTTAATTTTGGTAACTAACTCCTGGGTTAACCATAAATGGAATTTGTTGCCTTACTATTTTTGAGTGTGGTAATTAATTAATCCTAAGCCATTTCATATTAAAAAGCCATACCATCCTTAGCAGGGGAAGATAAGAGGAAAGAGGAAAGTACCAGAAACAAATGACAGGTGTTTTTGGTGAGATATGTTTCAGCTTGATATCCAGTCACAGGAGGAGAGTAAATTGCTGGTGATCATGTGAGGCGGAGGGGCTAGAGGGTGAGCGGAAATCAGTGGTTCCGGAGGCGCCGAGCCTTGCATCATCAGAAGCTTGCCTACAGCTGGGGACCTGGGACAACTCCTGGGCAAGTTGCTTTCTTGATAGACAGGGCTGCCTGTGGGGACTAAAGTTTGCTTTCAGTCTACAAGGTAATAAAAATGGATCTGTGCAGGAAGACTGGTAGGATGGAGTCTGAAGACTAGAGAGGAACTGGAGAAACAGCTGGCATTCGCTGAGGGCCTTCTGCGCTCTGTAGTCACAGACATTCTCCAAGAACGGTTACCAGAGTCCACTGTACCAATAGGGGCTGTGAAGCTCAGGGAAGCTGAGTAATTAAGTAAGATTGTATAACTGGTAAATTGTGGATTTAGGTTTAGAGCGGAGGTCGGCCCTAGTCTAACATCATTCCCCACCTCACTGTGTAAACTGCAGGAGGATTTTGTAGTGTTGTACTTTTCAAAACTAGACATTACCCACATATAGCTATTTATATCTAAATTAACTAAAATTCAGTACAGTTTAAATACCAGTTTCTCAGCAGGGCGTGGTGGCGCATGCCTGTGATCCCAGCACCTGGGAGGCAGAGGCAGGCAGATTTCTGAGTTCGAGGCCAGCCTTGTCTACAGAGTTCCAGGACAGCCAGGGCTACACAGAGAAACCCTGTCTCGAAAAAACAAAAAAAGAACAAAACAAAAACAAAGACAAAAAACAAAACAAAACAACAAAAAAAAAACCAGTTTCTCAGCCACACTAGTCACCTTTAAAAGCCTTCCTTATTGGCCACTGTGGCAACTGCATTGGGCAGCATACATGTAGACTATTATGTCATTGCATAGTGTCTGTGAGTACTGGTCTAGAAGTCTGTCATCTTGTCCTTGAGTTAATTCTTGCCCTTTTGCTTTGCGAAGGACAAAATGAGGGATGAGAAAGGAGGCAACTCGTTCAACCAAGGAACACTGTTCCCAGCCATCATGCTGGCTGCACAGTGGAGTCGCCATGCCTTCTATCTTCCCTTGGAACCCAAGCCGGGGAATGGAGAAATTTAGTAGGAGGGATTTTTTTTTTTTTTTTTTTTTTTTTGGTGCCTCCGGCTTCACTCAGTCTGTATGTTGCTAGAGTCTTTCTTCTGAAGCTTTTCTCTCAAGTTCAAAGGGCATATCCGAGTTGACTTCCCCCAAGGAAATGAAAGATGTTTGTTGGAAAGGAATTCCACGCTTACTATATGAAGTGGCACTTGGATCCTTTTGCTTCCTCCTTTGCCTTCCTTCCAGGCACTTTGTAATTGAACTTGCAGCTGCTAGCCATCTGTCTTCCAAACATGACCAACTTCCAAACGGTTCAAATGACAGGTTTGTGTGCCTCTTGCTAGCAGCTGCCTGTAATTGCTGTCGACATACATGGCATCTGTGTAGGTCAGATAGATGTAGATTGTGACCAAAATGACGATGGATCTTTTTTCTTTTACTCCTTCGCCTACATAGTGCTGGGATTGATTTTAGGCATGTATCACCACACCTAGCCCCAGAATTACAGTGGGCTTCTAATTTGTTTGTTAAAGATTAAGACACTTAATGTTCATTGAACTGATATTAGGTATGTGTCTTGTGTACCAGGTACTGGTTTTCAAGATAGACTAAAAAGACTTTCTTTATTGAGGCAGGGACTCACTGTGATGCTTTGATTGGCCTAATTCTTCCTCCTGAGTGCTGGTACTAAAGGCATGTGTCAACATGTCCGATCCTAAGCGGAATTTAGATGAAAACTGAAAAATGGGGCTAGGTGTGTGGTGGTGCATGTTTTTAATTTCAGCACTTGGGAGGCAGAGACAGGTGAATCTCTGTAAGCTCAAGGCCAGATTGGTATCATACTATAGTCCGGCTGAGACTGAGGCTACATAGTGGAACAGTCTCACCCAAAAAAAAAAAAAAAAAAAAAACTGAAAATTGTATTTAAGTTCTTATCTGAATTATGTTACTAGTATTTGCTATCTGTGCATCTGCCTATTTAGTCTTTGAATTCAGTGAAGGCTTCTTTTAGATCAATAGCTTTGAAGTAAATTGAAGAATCATGTATAAATGTCCCTTGAGTCAAGCTATTAAAGACATTTAAATTATACTCTCCAGTGTCTAAATGGCAGTCTGAAGTGTATGTGTGTGCATTTGGGGGATGGGCATGTGGGAGTAGAAAGGAGGCATTGTACTGAGATAATATTTTTAGGACGCCAGTGTAATTAGCAGACTCCGGTTTAGAAAATTGCCCATTAGAAGCTGAGAAATTAAAGTTTCGAGTTTCTTTTTAAATAAATGTTAAAGCCCTATGCCTGAATATGTTCAGAGTGATTAAAGTGGAGACATTGGAATAATGGAAAGAATCCAGAAAAATATCTTCCTGGAGTGCAAAGACAGGAAGAGAAAGGACTTTAGTGATGATGGGAACAGCCGGAAGGGATCTCTATGAGCCTTTACATCTGATGATGTGGTTAGGGGGCAGAGTATCCAGAGGCACATTGTTTTGAGAAGTCTGGTCTGTCTAATTTCCAGAAAGTTGAGATGGGCTGAGAATTTTGGTCAGCAGGTCCAGCTACATAACTACAAGATGGCCTCAGGAGACTGCCATGCTTTACTTGGGGTGCTCCTGTGGGTGCAGGCTGTTCAGTGCAAAGTCCAGCATTCTAAAAGAAATAGGAATGAATTGTCCCTTCTGTGGTTCATCTGAATCCAGAGACTAACCATTTTTCTAGAGGGGTCTAAAAGTCTTTAGCTTAGGCCTTAGGGCTTTGGAGCGGAGGTGCCGTGTGTGAAGTATGTGCTTTGAGCTCCTTCCCTGGCTTAGCTGTTAGCTCAACGCCTGACCATCCTTTGTCCAGGCTGCTTCTCTGTGGAGTGGTGGTGATGGTGATGGTAACGGCTCTGTCTCCTAGGATGTAGATCAGATGAGATACCATTCAGCATGCTCTCAAGAGAAGGTAGATTTAATTTTATTCTTGGAAGGAACCCTAGAGATGTCCTTTTGTGGTCCTGTTGTTTGTCAGGATCTGGGTCTTGAAAGAAGGGTTAGAAGTTGGCATGCACACAGCAGTTCTGTTTTGAATCTTGTGTTCTGAGTGGCACAGCCTCTGCTGGTACTGCACAACAGAAAGGTTTGCCTCCAGCCAACTCAAATCTGAATTATGGTTCTGCTTCTTACTGCCCATGTGGTCCTATGCATGTGCTTTTACATCCTTGAGTCTGTTTGCACATTTGTAAGATGAGTGTGAAAATATTTTTCCAGAAGAAAGAATTTCTAGACTCAGTGGTGTAAATAGTGTTTTGTGCTTAACAGGACTGATGGTAATGGGCAGGACTAGACCTCAGTCCAGGGACTTCACTCTCTCGTTCAGGTGAGCTAAGGGAAAGTTCTTATTTTCCAGAGAGCCTCAGATGCTGGAACTCCTCAGCTGTTCTTTACCCACACAGATTCAGTATAGAGACAACACCGGACATACTTGGAGTTTTTTGTGATGTGCAGGAAGCAAAAGAATTATTTTCAGTGAAACAGGAGTCTGCAAGAGGTGCCTAGGAAACAACTGCCTGGTGCATCCTAATATAGACGCCTCCGGGCCTTGCTAGCTGGCCATCTGCCTGTCCAGCATCCCCAGGAAGCTCAGTTTTTTTTTCTCCACAGTTTAAGGAGGATTTCCTGGGCTTTGCATGTATGTGTGTGCCCCAGTGGGGAGGCCCAGTGAGGAAGGACCGTTCCCAGCCTTTGGAAGCTGGAAGATGAGAGCTAAGTGACAGAAGACAGATGTTGGGGATCAGCATAAAGTTCATCTAAATGTCTCTCCTGCCCCTTACTCACTGTCTTTACTGGGGAGTCCCTTTGACATCCTCAGTAAGTATGGAAACCCATATGTATGTCATAAACTACAGGCCATCTCTTCCGTAAGTCCATCACAGACCTTTCTTGCACTTCTGTCTAGGCAATGATCACCTACTCTGTGCATACCCATCACCGTGCAAACCACACTGTTGGCTCTGACATGGGGTGGTCTGGGCTGGATGATTCTTTTCTGGTTTTATTTTTTATTTATTTTTTTTTTAAAAATTGTGTGTATGATGTGTGTAAATGTGGGCTTCCATATCATAGTCTGTGTTGGAGGATAGAGGACAGTTTTTGGGAGTTTATTCTGTATACTGCAGGCTAGCTGACCAGTGAACTTCTGGGAGATTTCTTTTGTCTCTGCCTCCCATCTCACACTAGAGTGCTGAGATTGCAGATACAAACTATGGTGCACAACTTTTTGTAGGTTCTGAGGATTGAACTCAGGTCATTAACTTGCATGATAGGTGCTTTTACCCATTGAACCATATCACTGGCTCTAGATCATCATCTTAAAAAAAATTAAATTTGTGTATTGTGTGTGTACATGTCTGTACACATGTACAGTTGCATGTAACCCACAGTGTATATATAAGTTAGAGGACAGTTCTTTCCCTCTGCCATATGGATTCCAGAGATGGAATTCAGATGGTTAGGCTTTGCAGCAAGCACCTTTACCTGCTGAGCTAGGGCAGGCCTGTCTTCTTTGCCTTCAATGAATAACACATTTCCTATTTTTTGTGTCAGTTTCCTTCACCGTAACAATTCTGAGGAAATCAGCTCTTAGAGAAAAATGGAGAGGGGTATTCAGAAGGTGGAGTCAGAAGAACGGAGAGATTGAGGTCAGCCTGGGCTGACCCCTCGTCCTACAACAGGAGAAAGAGAAAAAGAGGGAGAAGGGAGTGGGGAGAGAGGAGGGAAGAGAGGACAGAGAGGCTTGTGTTGTTGAGGTTCCAGTCTATTGGTTGCTGCTGTTATTTTGGGCTTGGGGAGACAGTATGTGGAGATGGCGGCACAAGAATGCAGAAGAGAAAAGGGGACATGGTTTGTACCTAGCTGTCCTCCCCACCCCCATCTCCTCCCAGTAGTATCTGGGGTGAGACTACACCTTTCACACTTGGGCCTTTGGGACTGAAGTACCGTGGATCTGATTTGGAAGTTGTGCTGATGACTAAACAAGACTTGAGGTGGACTAAAAATTGGGCTGTAGACTCTGGTGGCCAAAAGGAGCAGGTCTGCTAGCCTCTGTGATGGCCGACTTTGACTTTAGCACTTGGTTATTTTGGCTTATCTAGCATTGGTGCTGTTGGGCTCAGTGTGCTTGCTCTTGTTGTGCTGTCTGTCTGTTCCCTTGTGGACTCCTCGGTATGCTCTCTCTACTTAATGGATGGAGAAACCGTTTTTGTTACAGGCCTTGTGCGTGTCACTGTAGTTCTCGTTCTGCTCTGCAGCAGACAGCTCCTTCCCAGCGCAGAGGGGGAAGCATTTAACAAGCATGTACTGCTATGGACAGCTACACTATTTTACGTCGTGGCCTCAGCCCGTGCCTGGCATGGAGGGAGGCTCAGGGAAGCGTGAAAGACTTGAATGGATTGGCAAGCCTTTTTCTAATGCCATGCTTTCTGCTTATCCCTAGCAACCTGTAAATGCTGGGCTCATGATGGATATGTGACATTGGTGGCTGAATTTACATGGCACCTGGTGGCTTTTCACACTCCCCCTCATGCCTCTCTGGAGACTAGGATAGGACAGATGGCCACAGACACAGTATTCTCAGCTCTGCACCCTCTCTTCAAATCACAGTTGAGGGAAAGTTAAGTTCTGCAACAACACAGTTTGGTAATGTGATTTCATGCTGCTAGTAAGTTGCCTAACACTCTGGATAGATCACACCTCAGCAGCATTCATTTAGCAACAGCCTAATTCCATGTAGGTGGCTGTAGTTCTACCCACCAAGCCGCTACCCCTTAATAAACTGAGACTGGTAAGGTTAACTCCCTGAGCCAGGCAGATTCTGGGTCCAGAATTAATCATCCTTTTCTCATTAACATCCTTAATTCCTTCTCCACTGAGTATAGACATCTGCTTTTAAAATGTTAGGGATGGCCGGGCGGCGGTGGTGGCGCACGCCTGTAATCCCAGCACTTGGGAGGCAGAGGCAGGCGGATTTCTGAGTTCGAGGCCAGCCTGGTCTACAGAGTGAGTTCCAGGACAACCAGGGCTACACAGAGAAACCCTGTCTCGAAACCCCCCCCCCCAAAAAAAAAAAAAAAGTTAGGGGTGGAAACATTCATGATGGTTTAGTTTCCTTCCTGTGTATGGGCTTGAAGAGACTAAGGCCAGAGAGACTGAACAGCTTACTTGGGGTGGGACTTAGTGAAGATCTGAATGAGACCCAGGGCTCCTGGTTTCTATTGGGTCCTACTGCCTGCCCTTCACTTCTGTCTTAAGAAAGAGAAAGCTTGCCGGCGGTGGTGGCGCACGCCTTTAATCCCAGCACTTGGGAGGCAGAGGCAGGCGGATTTCTGAGTTCGAGGTCAGTCTGGTCTACAGAGTTAGTTCCAGGACAGCCAGGGCTACAAAGAGAAACCCTGTCTCGAAAAACCAAAGAGAGAAAGCTTGCCAGGCAGTGGTGGCGCTTGCCTTTAATCCCAGCACTTTGGGAGGCAGAGGCAGGTGGATTTCTGAGTTGGAGGCCAGCCTGGTCTACAGAGTGAGTTCCAGGACGGCCAGAGCTACACAGAGAAACCCTGTCTCGAAAAAAACCAAAAACAACAACAACAACAACAAAAACCCAAAACACAACAACAAGAGGAAGAAAGCAAGAGAAAGCTTTATGGTCTATTTAATTAAAAGTGAACAAAGGTAGATTTTTTTTCATACTAGAGGCCCCAGCCTAGATTTAGGTCTAGATTTCTCGATTTTAAAAACTTCCTCTTAAGCCGGGCGGTGGTGGCGCACACCTTTAATCCCAGCATTTGGGAGGCAGAGGCAGGCGGATTTCTGAGTTCGAGGCCAGCCTGGTCTACAGAGTGAGTTCCAGGAGAGCCAGGACTACACAGAGAAACCCTGTCTCGAAAAAAACAACAACAAAAAAAACAAAAACAAAAACAAAAAAACTTCCTCTTAAACCAGGTGGTGGTGGCTCAAGCCTTTAATCCCAGCACTCCGGAAGCAGACGCAGGCTCTCTGAGTTTGAGGCTAGCCTGATCTACAAAGCCAGTTCTAGGACAATAAGAGCTACAGAGAGGAAACCCTGTCTTGAAAAACAACAACAACCACAAAAAAAACAACAAACAAACAAAACAACGAAAAAACAAAAAGGAACAAGATCATCCCCCACCGAACAAAACAAGCAAACAAAAAAACCCAGTCAAAACAACAAAATTAAACTTTTTCTTACCAGACTTTGTGGGACACACTTGTTATCCCACCAGTTAGGAAGTTGAGGCAGGTGGGTTGAGAGTTCTAGGCCAGCCTGGTCTACATAGCAAGCCCTGTCTTAAAAACAAAACAGCGAACCGGGCGTGGTGGCACACGCCTGTAATCCCAGCACTTGGGAGGCAGAGGCAGGCGGATTTCTGAGTTCGAGGCCAGCCTGATCTACAGAGTGAGTTCCAGGACAGGTTTCTGAGGAGAAACCCTGTCTCGAAAAACCAAAAAAACAAAACAAAACAAAACAGCACTACCCTAAATAATTGTGTTGCTTGGACTGCTTTCCTTTCCTTTCCTATTCACCATTTTTCTCATGTGTCAGTTCAAAATGTATAGGGCCCGAAAGAGTTAATGCTCCTCTTAGAATAGCCTGGCGTCTCCCAGGAAGTAGCAGAGAAGCAGGATGTGGCAAACCAGTGGGTGAGTGAGAGCCCTGCTCCTTGGAAGAAAAGGAAGTGGGAGAGGCTAGAGGAAGATAGGTCCTTTCACCTCTGCTCTAGCTGTGGTTCTTCTGAAGCTAAGCAGACCCAAAATGACCAAGGCCCTGAGAATGCAAGTTGTGCTTAATTTGGAGTTGCCTATTCTTCCCACAGCTACTATCTCAAGTTTGATGTGCAGTGGACTGTTGTTTTTTGCTTTGTAACTTCAATCACTGGTGCATTCTCACCTCCCTATTTCTCTTTTTTGGTTTTTTGGTTTTGTTTTTCGAGAGGAGTGTTTCTCTGTGTCGTTCTGACTGTCCTGGAACTCACTCTGTAGACCAGGCTGGCCTTGAACTCAGAAATCCGCCTGCCTCTGCCTCCCAAGTGCTGGGATTAAAGGCGTGCACCACCACCACTGCCCGGCGCTAGGTCTGTTTTTTAATTACCTCTGAGAATGTACACTGGTTGTAATTTAGAATCTAAGAAGTTAGACAAGTGTACAGCTTTGGAAAGTCACTTCTCCAGTGCATTTACCTGTGTATTCATTCAGAACACATTCCTACCCATTCTCTGTAAATGCTCAGAGCAGTCCCCCCTCCACAGGGCAAGATTGTTCTCCTGCTTGCTGTCAGAGAGCTTGTCCTGACCAGATGCCTAGCTGCCAGCAGAGTCAGCCTTAACCTTCTGCCTTCCTCTTTCATCTTTTGCTTAAGGCCTTTGTTGCAAATTCCTCGCTTGCCTTGTTAGACCCAGTGTGTCATTCTACATGTAAGCTTGCAGATCTTACAAGTAGATAGACCTGATAGATTCAGAATCCTCTTGTCCCTATGGTAACTTTGGATTTAGGCAGCACTTGACTGATTAAGGGCATAGTCTTTTTCAAGACTGATCTTATTTTAGACACCGACTGAGAGTTCCCAGGCTACTTGTACTTTTGATGAAGTGACTACAAATTCAGGGTTCTTTACCTTCTCAGGTACCAGAATTTGCTAGAGTAATTATAGAATGCAGGAAAGTACTGATTGCTGTTCTCATTACAATTTTATTATATCAAAATTATAATAATCAAGACCAGTCAAAAGAAGAGACACAAAGTTAGGCCTGGGAGAGCTGCAGAAAGTTCAACTGCTAGTGTCCTCTGCTGTGTCCACGGAGCACATCACTCTTGGGCACACTGATGTACAATATGCACAGATTAGTGTTTACCAGGTAAGTTCATCTGAGTCTCAGTGTCTGGAGCTCCTTGTGGGGCTAGCTTCATCACTGGTTCTGTGACCAATTTCAGTCTCCATCCTCCTGCATTCTTTGCAAGTTTTGTTGATGGCTTATTTAAAAGCCCAGGTCACTAGTTGCATGTTTGGCCTACCTGCTATGGCCAACCCTTCTCCCTTGTTATCTCTTCAGTAGACTGGCTGCCTAGGGACCCACCCTGAGTCACCTCAGCATAAATCATTAGGCCATACTGTGAAGAACAGACACACCTGTTACTCAGGAATTGCATGGATTTATATAGGCTGCCTCCCACAGAGGGCAAAGTCCAGCCAAGTTCATTATACAACAATCCCCTCCCACAAAGCTATCTCCTCCTCATTTGCTAGAAATCTAGCGTCACACCTCTCTCTCTCTCTCTCTCTCTCTCTCTCTCTCTCTTTCTCTCTCTCTCTCTGTCGTCCACGTGGTCACATAGTCGTGCCAGCTGACTTCAGTCTGTCCATCTATCTTCTCGTCCTTGTTCACTGGGTACTGTGCTCTTTGCCTTCCCAGTCTCTAAGCTCTGTGGTGCTTCCTACTGGACCTGGTCCTCAATACAAAATTCACTTTGCTTTCTTACTTCAGAATTTGCTTTTGTACCAGCACTCTGGAGGCTGAGACAGAAGGATTGCCATGAATTTGAGGCTAGCATGGACTACATAGTAAATTTCAAGCCAGCCAAGATTATAGAGTAAGACTGTATCTCAAACAAAACAAAAGAAGCAAAAACAAACAACAACAACAAAAACCAACCTGCCTTCCCCAAAACCCAGTTTGTTATTAAAGAATAAACTATATATTATAACCCCATGTGTATAAAACTCACTATAGCCAGGTATGGTGCATATCTCTACTTCTAATAGTTGGTAGGTAAATGCCAGATGACCAAAGATTTCATGGTCCTTTCAGTGTTGATAAGGACTGTAAATTTTTCAAATTCCTATTTTTTTTAAAGATGTATTGATTTATGTATATGAGTACACTATAGCTGTCTTCAGACACACCAGAAGTGGGCATCAGATCCCATTACTGATGATTGTAAATCACCATATGGTTGCTAAGAATTAAGCTCTGGACCTCTGGAAGAAGTCGGTGCTCTTAACTGCTGAGCCATCTCTCCAGCCCTCAAATTCCTTTTTTTTTTTTTTTTAAAAGATTTATATATTATTTAGATGAGTGCACTGTAGCTGTCTTCAGTCACACCAGAAGTGGGCATCAGATCCCTTTACATGTGGTTGCTGGGAATTGAACTCAGGACCTCTGGAAGAGCAGTCAGTGCTCTTAACAACTGAGCCATCTCTCCAGCCCTAAATTTCTATTTTTAATGATGTTCTTAAATGCTTTAACCTTCCTTGTAACCCACCAGAGGTAGTGGAAAAGAAGGGATATGGGGGAAGTGGACCTGTTTAGAAAGGTTCTTTGGAGCAATTCTTGTCTGTGTTGTCTGGAGATTGGCAATTTAGTTCACAGGTTAACAGGCAGCAGCAGCTCAGTCCACTTGCAAATACTTCACAGATACCCCAGCAGTCCAGTTTGGTAGAGTTGGAATAGCAAACACAGATCAGCAGCCACGACCTAGGCTCCAGTCAGCAGGAGGGGCCGACAGGAAGTGAAGATCAGCGAAGATGAGAGGCCCACAAGCGGTGCCCAGCTAGCTCTACAAGCAAGCCTAGCTCGGCCTCCATCACTGTCATTTTTATACTCTCTCCAAACACCGGGTGTCTTCCATGGGTCCTGCCTCAGCAAGACACCATTCTGCCAGTCAACCCAAGTCCTCAGAAGCTGCAAAAAAGCCATTCAAAAAACCGCCAGAAGTTTTTTGGTGTATTTCTCTCTATGGAGTCCCAACAAATGCAGCTCAACTATGCTAAGGCGGATCAGTACATGTGTGTCATTAGCAAAGAATCTTTTATCATATGTCCTTTCTCATTCTTGCTTTATCAGAACATCCTCTCTCCTGCGTTTGCTTCAGGGAAACGTTCCTTCAAGAGTTGTCTTAGTCTTTCACCTGTGTCCACTTCAGCTAAATGTTCCTTCATGTGTTTGCCCAGCAAAGCACCACCCAACCAACTTTCCAAAGAACCCTTAAGTTTTCACTTAACCTCTGAGCTATACTGAAGCTAAAATGAGGCTTGTTTGTTTTTGGTTTTCTTTGCCAAAGTTTTGATTTCTTTTTTCTTTGTTTTGGGGGGGTGGGCAGTTGAGACAGGGTCTCTCTACATAGCTCTAGCTGTCCTGAAAGCCACTGTTTAGACCAGGTTAACCTCAAATTCATAGATATCTGCTTCTGCCTCCCAGTGCTGGGGTTAAAGGCATATGCCACCATGTCCAGTTTGCCAGTTTGATTTTTTTGTTGTTGTTGTTTTGGGTTTTTGTTTTGTTGTTGTTGTTTTGTTTTGTTTTTGTATTTTGGGTTTTTTTTGGATTTGGTTTTTTCGAGACAGGGTTTCTCTGTATAGCCCTGGCTGTGCTAGAACTCACTCTGTAGACCAGGCTGGCCTTGAACTCAGAAATCTGCCTGCCTCTGCCTTCCAGAGTGCTGGGATTACAGGCGTGTGCCACCACCGCCCAGCAGTTTGATTTTAATAACTAAGTTTTTCTGGGTCCCAAATGTTACTTCTTCCAGGTAGGTTTTACTCTGTTAGGCTGGCTGCTGTTAACTTGGAGGCCTGACATAATTTTCTACCCATAGTTGAAGAAATCCATATCTAAGCAATCACATTTGGACTGCTAGTCCTGATAGTGAGTGAGCTGGTTGAGACTGTCAGAGGTGATTTGTCCTTAGGGATGAGACTTGTGACTCTGTGTGTGCTTTGGTTTGAGAGAATGGTTTCTTAGTAATAGACATGCCCCTGTGTGTAAGGGAGAATACAGATGGAGAGAACTGAAGACTTCTCAAAGTGGACCACTATTGGACATACAGCTTAATATTATTTAATTTTGGCTTTTAATATTTTTTTTTTTTGTGTGTGTGTGTCTGTCTGTCTGTCTGTCTTTGTGAGCTATGCAATGAGATACAGGTGTCCAAAAAGGCTAGAAGAGGGTGTGGGAACCCTTGGAGCTGGATTATAGACAGTTATGAGCTACCCGAGCGGTGTTTTGGGAACTGAACTCAGGTCCTCCAGAAGAGCAGCAAATGATCTTACATGCTGAGCCTTTTCTTCAGCCTTGTTTTTTGTTTGTTTGCTTGTTTTGTTTTGTATTGTTCGGGAGACAGTGTCTCTCAGAGCCCAGACTGGTCTTGAATTGTCTGTGAAGTCAAGGACAATCTTTAACACCTGCTCCTCCTGTCTCCAAGTACTTGACCCATTTTATTTTTTATGGATAAAACTTAGGATTTCATGCAAGCACCTTAGCAAATCAGCTACATTCCATCCTAGAGATAGATTGTGTCTGATGTGTTTCTTGTCTCCTCAGTCTACTTCTGAGCTCTGCTGTATTAGACCTTTTTTCTTAGTTACAGTTTTATTGCTGTGGACAGATACCATGACCAAGTCAACTCTTATAAGGACATTTAATTGGGGCTGGCTTACAGGTTCAGAGATCAGTCCAGTGTCATCAAGGCTGGAGCATGGCAGCATCTAGGCAGGCATGGTGTAGGCAGAACTGAGAGTCCTACTTCTTCATCTGAAGGCCGCTGGAAGACTAGCTTCCAGGCATCTAGGATGATGGTCTTAAAGCCCACACCCACAGTGACACACATACTCCAACAACGAGGCTATACTTCCTAATACTCCCTGGGCTGAGCATATACAAACCATCACACCTTTCTTCTTCAGAACTTGACTGCCTGCTACTTACTGTATTATACAGTCTAGGATTGTAGTCACGTTGTATTTTTACCTTCTCCCTAATTGAACAGCTGTGTGCACCAGGAGTGGTGGTGCACTGCGTGAATTCTAGGCAGACATGGGCTACAAAGAAAAACCTTCTCCTTCCCCCAACACCCACCCCCTAAAAAAAAACAAACAAACCAAACTGGGGGATGGACAGATGGCTCAGCAGTTTTAGAGCACTGGCAGCTTGATTCCCAGCACCGACATGGCTGCACAAGCTGTCTGTAACTGTAGTGAAGCAGATCCAGTGCCTTCTCCTGCCCTCAGGGGGCACTGCGCACATGTGGTGCACAGGCACACACACAAGCAAAACAGCACATAAAAAGAAATACATTTTTAAAAGTCCAAACCTCAAAACCTGGCAGTTTACTTCACCGAGTGCAGAGTCTCTCCTCCCTCCCTCCCCTCTTCTCCCTCCCCCCTCTTCTCTGCCTCCTTCTCCCCTTCATGGGCCCCTGTAGCTTACACTGTTCTCAGACTTGCTATTAGCCAGGGCTAGTCTTGAACTCTTTTTTTTTTTTTTTGTTTATTTTTTTGTTTTTGTTTTTCGAGACAGGGTTTCTCTGTGTAGTCCTGGCTGTCCTGGAACTCACTCTGTAGACCAGGCTGGCCTCGAACTCAGAAATCCGCCTGCCTCTGCCTCCCTGGGATTACAGGTGCTGGGATTATAGGCATGTGCCACCACGTCCGGCTTAGTCTTGAACTCTTAATCCTTCTGCCTCCAGCTCCTTGGTATAGGGATTACTGGCACATGAGCCACTAACCATGCCTGGCTTGCTTAGGGAGTTTCTAAGGGTTCTTAGATTTTCTGTGTTTTTCTAAAGCTATAGTCAGTCAGTCTGTTCTTCAGAAGCAGGCAGCCCCACCTTCCATAGAGCCAGACTCATGTGCTTCTCTGAGGATGAGGATGTGTGCTTCGGGGTTTCCATCTGGGCTGCAGTTGGTCTTTTTGCTTTTACTGTCCTGGGCCCTCCTGACTACCCGTCTGGCCTTTACAGCCTCCACTCTTTCTACTGCTGCTGCTTCTAGGCCTGGCCTCTGCCATGTCTGCCTCTTCCCCACACCCTCAGAGTATGTCAGCCTGGGAGTTCCTCTCACATTTTATAGAATCATTATACCTTTACCTCTAGAAATAAGTCACTAATAGGAAAGTACCTGGCATCAGGGATGAGCCAGGGAGGTTTTGTCTGAAAGATAGGAACTCTTCATCATGGTTGGAAGGAAGAGTCAAAGTTTGATGTTCCAGATCCCTCCCATGGAAGGGTTCCATAATTGTCCCTGATCTCAAGTGAATTAACAGGTATGCCATGCTCTAGTATTTGAGACACCCATCTTTGCATCTAAATTTTACTTTTTATCAGATTATTGTTTGGCTTTTTGCCATCCATTTGTTGACGTTGCCCCTCCCCCAGACTTTTAATTCCTTTCTGTGCTTGTTTAGAAGAGTGACCATTTAGGAGTTATTTCATTGGTGTTACTTTTGTCCTCCCAGGTA
>OZ030012.1:67328290-67330790 GCA_964023405.1 Apodemus agrarius | reverse complement strand
AGAGGATGCCAAAGAAGAATGGAGGGTTGTGTTTCTTCCTTGACTGGCATGTCTGGGGGACACCAGCACTCTGATGTGTAGCAAGTCCTGTTTTGTCACTTGTTTAGACTGGAGAGTAAAATGAGATGAAACACAGTGGATACTCTCTTTATCAGTTCACAAGATTAGACAACCGGCTTCACTGAGCCTTCTTCAGTGCTCTCTATGAAACACTGATGTCCGTGGCGTGCCATATGCTTGGCTGGTGACTGCTTCCTGCCATGCTCACTTGATTTCTGGTTCTCAAGCCCATTTTTGCAGTTTTTGGCTTGGTAGCTCAATTGTTTACATCAGATAGATTGATGTAAATCAGATGAAATGCAGCTACAAGTGAAATGCTTTCCTGTTTGTCTTTCTTTAAAGACTAGGTAAAAGCTAGGTAAGGCCACGTTGCTGTCACATTAGAGGAACAGTAAGACTGGGGGAATGAGGACTTTTGAGTTTGTAGACTGGACATGTGCCTACAGTTGCATTGTATCTCGAGGAATTAGGACTTGGAAATCATACATGATATTTGGCGTTCTGGTTCATAGAAGACCTTTATTCTCAGTTCTTTATGAGTTTGTGGCTATCCTGGTCTACATAGCAAATTCCAGGATAGCCAAGACAACAAAGAGAGACCCTGTTTTGTTTTGTTTTGTTTAAAAAAAAATCTGGAAATGGATCCTTACTCAGAGGGCCTCATTAAAGAATGAGTTGGGCGGAGGAAATGGCTCAGTGGGGAACAGTATTTACCAAGTAAACCTGAGGACTGAGCTTAGGTCCTCAAGAACCCACGGAAAGTTGATTCGTTAGCATGTCTGTGATCCCAGGGCTTCTGCAGTGGGGTGAGGAGGGCAAGCAGGATAGCTCTGGAAGCTTGGGGCCGGCTCGTCTGTCCTGTGCAGCTAGGGAGTGACTGCCTTCAGCAAGGTAGAGAGTGGGCTAGAGAGTGAGAGACCCCTGAGCTTGTCTTCTGACCTCCTCCACAGATGTCCTGTACTCAGACAAACATACTCACGTGAAGAAGGATTAAAGGAATGTAGGCGTGTACTATACAAAAGTAAAAAAATTAGGTGTACCTTTTATGGATGGTGATCTAACTTTTTTGATTGCTCTGCTTCCTAGACCATATACTAGAACAGAAGGTTTCCACTGCTGTGTTCCTATTAAAAGTGGGTTCTTTTACAGTTGAAAAGGTTTAGTGAATTTTATTTTATGTCTTGTGAAAATGATTAAAATTCATTGTTTTGATTTTGAGGTAGGGTCTTGTTATGTAGCCTCAGCCAGCTTGTAAAGCTCACAGTCATCCTGCCTCGGCTTCCTGAGTACTGAGATTATAGGTGGTCACCACACCTGTCTCTCACGAGGCTTTTAAAAATGATGTGGATTTCTGTGTGTCTGAGTTTGGGTCCTTCGGAGATGGAATTACAGGTGGTAGTAAGAGCCTGAGGTGGGTGCGGGGACACCAGTGTTTTCTAGAAGAGCAGCAGCAAGTGCTTCTAAGGTCAGAGCCGTCTCTTAGTGGCTTGTTTTCACTCTTACTAGATTCTTGGTTCCTCTTGTAGACCTTTAATATACTGAGAGAAATCTAGGGCCCTCATTTTTCAAATGAGAAAGCTGTGTTGTGAGGTAAAGCAGGGTTGACAGTGAAGGCCTAGGGATGACTGAAATGGGCAGAGCCCCAGCAAGTAGAACTCTCCCGTCAATACCTTCCTTGGGCCCCTTGTGGGCTTGGCCCCAGAGTGTAGGCTGCAGGGCAGTGTCTCTGTGTTCCACTGGTCTGTGCTGACCTGGTCCTCCTTTGGGCAGGACCAACCTGGAGGCCTTGCAGAAGAAGCTGGAGGAACTGGAGCTTGATGAGCAGCAGCGGAAGCGCCTCGAGGCCTTTCTGACGCAGAAGCAGAAGGTGGGAGAACTGAAGGATGATGACTTTGAGAAGATCAGCGAACTGGGGGCTGGCAATGGTGGAGTGGTCTTCAAGGTCTCCCACAAGCCATCTGGCCTGGTTATGGCTAGAAAGGTGAGTTTATCGGGGTAAATAGTTAATTATCAACTGGGAGTCCGAATGGTAAAAGAAAGGGGGTATTACTTAGAACTTTTCTGTGCAGTTAGAGTGAAAACTTTCTGCCTGTCAGACTGTGAGAAATAAGTACTAAGTTCTACTGTGGTAATCAGCATCCCTAGTCTGGGGAATAACCATGATGACCCTTCCACTTACTGTGCTATAGGAAGGACACTATATCCATACATTTGTCAAGTGCAAAAAGGAGCAGTTTTTTACACCTAGTTCTAGTGATTGATGCTCAGGCCAAAGCTGAGGTTCATGGCTTCAGTCTTGACCCAGTCCCCTTGTATTCACCATTGATTATCTCCCATCATGCAGCTGCTGTGTAGAGGCTATGTTCTTCCATGTTTTCCAGCTCACCAGGTTCTCTCTTCTGTCCATGTTTGTATTGTGCTGTTCCTTCTAGCTTTCCCA
>OZ030012.1:67085790-67325790 GCA_964023405.1 Apodemus agrarius | reverse complement strand
TTTGGAAGGTTTATAATATACTTTAAGAGCAGACTTAGGGCCGGCCGGTGGTGGCGCACGCCTTTAATCCCAGCACTTGGGAGGCAGAGGCAGGCGGATTTCTGAGTTCGAGGCCAGCCTGGTCTACAGAGTGAGTTCCAGGACAGCCGGAGCTACACAGAGAAACCCTGTCTCGAAAAAACCAAAAAAAAAAAAAAAAAAAAAAAAAAAAAAAAAGCAGACTTAGGATGGGGGGGGGTTAAAGAGAGCACCTCCCCCCCCCTACACTAGAGAAAGGTAAGAGCAAGTCAGTGAGTGGGTGTTTATGGGCCAATTACATGTGTGGGAGCTAGTGTGCAGGCCCTTCTTTTTCTTCCCAGTGATGGTGATCATAGCAACAACATAAAAATGTTCATGCTTGTTGGGCATATAGTATATCAAGTATCGCAAACAAATTAACAAACAAATTAATATTAAGCAAATTAATATTTTATTACATTCTCATAGTCTCCTTTAAAAAGACATTACATTTATTTTGTGTGTGTGTGTGTGAGTGAGAGTGAAAGTGTGAGAGAGAGAGAGAGAGAGAGAGAGAGAGAGAGATGGTTTTTTTCCTTCTATCGTTTGGTCCTAAGAATCGAACTTAGGTTGTTAGGTTTTGAGGCAAGCACCTTTACTCACTAAACGATCTCACTAGACCCACAGCCCTATTTTTATTTCACCTAGTGAGGATGTTAATACATAAAGAAACTTGATCTCTTACTTTGCACCTAGCAAGCAGTTAGTAAGTCCTGTTTAGTCCAGTGCCTGTACTTGGTTGACTTCACTGCCTAGAAATGAGGGACTGGGCTTTTTCTGTCCTTTAAGCTTAGGATTGTCAGTTTTGTAGCTGATAGAATGGCATGGGAACTCTGGGAATCAGTTGTTTATTTATATCTTCTTCCTTACATAAATATAAATAAGGATATTGTCCTGTTTGCCACCATGTTCTGTTCCTGCCATCCTCCTCACCCCCATCTGCTCCTTTAGTGTGTTGGGGATTGAATATGGCACCTTGTGCATAGTTGGTAAATGCTCTTCTCCTAAGCTGTATCCCAGCTCCATCATTGAAAGTTCAGAGTATATCCTGACACTGGTCCACAGCAGACAAATAAACCATTTGTCTTAGTTAGTCTTCTGTTGCTATGATAAATATGATAAATACCACGACCAAAAGCAACTTGGGGAGAAAAGAGTTTATTTCAACTTTTACCTCCCAGGTCACACTCCACTATTGAGCTTAGTCAGGGAGGAGCTGATGCAGAGGCCATGATGAGTGCTGCATCCTGGCTCACTCCTCCTGGCTTCTTCAGCCTGCTTTCTTTCTTCTTTTTTAAAGATTTATTTATTTATTTTATGTATATACAAGTGCACTGTCGCTGTCTTCAGACACACCAGAAGAGGGCATTACATCCAATTACAGATGGGTGTGAGCCACCATGTGGTTGCTGTGAATTGAACTCAGGACCTTCGGAAGAGCAGCCAGTGTGCTCTTAACCACTGAGCCATCTATCTCTCTGGCCCCTTCAGCTGCTTTCTTATAGCACCTAGGACCACCAGCCAAGGAGTGGCACCGCCACAATAACCTGGTCCCTCCCACAGTCATCGTTCAAGAAAATGCACTACAGGCTCGCGCCAAGACAGTCTGGTGGAGCTATTTTCTTTTTTCTTTTTTTCTTTCTTCCTTCTCTTCTCTTCTCTTCTCTTCTCTTCTCTTCTCTTCTCTTCTCTTCTCTTTCTTTTCCTTCCTTCCTTCCTTCCTTCCTTCCTTCCTTCCTTCCTTCCTTCCTTCCTTCCTTCCTTCCTTTCTTTTCTTTTCTTTTCTTTTACCACTGCCCAGCTGGTATTTTCGTAATTAAGGTTCTTTCTTCTAAGCACTGGGCGTGGTGGCGCACGCCTGTAATCCAAGCACTTGGGAGGCAGAGGCAGGCGGATTTCTGGAGTTCAAGGCCAGCCTGGTCTACAGAGTGAGTTCCAGGACAGCCAGGACTACACTGAGAAACCCTGTCTCAGAAAACAAACAAACAAAAAACCCAAAAAAACAAAACAAAAAAAAAAAAGGTTCTTTCTTCTAAAATGACTGTAGCTTGTGTTCAGCCTGACATAAAACTAGCCAGCGCACTAGTTAATTGTGACCTTGAGTAGACTTCCTGATCTCTCAGTTTCCTCATTTGTAAGGTGGCCATGATTCTGTTTTTTTGCTGTGCAGGTCAGAATGACAAATGTCAGCCTGTCAGTATGCTCTCCAATTCAGAGTATGCATTCTGCAAGTCCTGGTTCCTGCTTTATTCCTGTGAGGCTGGCAGTTCAGAGTCAGGGAGTCCACACACTTGATGGCTCTTGTGCTTTTAGCCTGCCACAGTGACTGATGTCTACTGTCCCCATTTCCTCTGACCTCTAGACCTAGATTCTCAGAATGGTGCCTGGTCTGAATGGACGCCCCTCCTCCATCTAAGGAGTCTGCTGCTCACTCCTGCCCCTCACCCTGTTACACATACCATGGTTTTGAATATTTGCTTTTATGATCAGGAAGGGCCACATATACTGTTGCAGGCATCCGTCATGGTGCCATTTAGAACTTGGATCCTGGAACCAACATCTGCATGCCTAAAGGTTATGAAGAAAGTTCTCATTCCTTTTTACTCCAACAGGAAGGAGTACAGCATGTCTTTGGGAAGCACAGGAAGTCTTCTGGGCTGCCTGCAGCCCCTGCGTCTTAGGACTATTTAGATAGGGTCCCATTATTGGCTTGGAAGTTATGTAAACCAGGCTGGCCTTTAATTCAGAGATTTACCTGAACCGGGTGTGGTGGCACACACCTGTAATCCCAGCACTTGGGAGGCAGAGGCAGGCGGATTTCTGAGTTCGAGGCCAGCCAGGTCTACAGAGTGAGTTCCAGGACAGCCAGGACTACACAGAGAAACCCTGTCTCGAAAAACAAAAAAAAAAAAAAAACACAACAACAAAACAAAACAAAACAAAAAAAAAACCCCGCCAAACAGAGATCTACCTGGCTCTGCCTTCTGATTGCTGGGATTAAAGGCCATGCCACCAAGCCTGGTAGGACTCTTATCCTACCTTTCTACCTCTTCCTTCCCCCTTAACCCTTTTTTAAGGCTCTCTTTATGTAGCCTTGGGTTGCTTGTAACTTACTATGTGAACCAGGCTGGCTTTGAACTGTAATGATTTTCCTGCCTCTGCCTATTGCTTACTGGGATAACAGGTGTGTGCCACTGTGCCTGACTCTGGGCCTTTGGGTTTCTTGTACTCTTTGTTGATGTAGTCCCCCACCCCCTTCTTCATTCTAGCCCAAAAAGAGTTTTGATGCAACTAGAAAGGGAAGAAGAGAAGTTGAGTCAATGCTGATAAGCCAGAAACAGGAAGGGCCAGAATAGCGTTCTGTCCACTTAGGTCTTGCTGATATAATAGAAGGTGGAAGGAGGCATAACCAGTTATAATAACAACTAGCTTTCAGCTCGCTTATCAAGGACTTTGCCAAGTCCTTTTCACATTATGTAAGTTATTAATCACGTCACCCCCATCTCATGAGATGGATTGTCAGCCCTCTCAGCTGGCAGGTGGTGATGGTTAAGTCCTAGGAGATTTCATAGTTGGCATAAATCATATAGCCAGTGGGTGCCATAGTCTAATAGATTTCATACTCTCCCCTCTCTGTGCAGGTGCTATACTCATAGAATTCTGCTTCTCAACAGAGAAGTGACTGGATGAGTTCTCTAGGGGCCCCTCTCTGAGCTTACACTGTTTCCATGGTTTCAGGCACCTGTAGCCAGACACGATTTATATTAGTTAATCAACACGGGTCCAGCATCATAAACACTTACCTTTAGTGCTTATGATGTGCGAGGTGTCACATGAATTGCCCCGAGAGCTGGGATGGTCGAGCTCTGCACAGGCTGGTGGCTGTGCTCTACATGATCTCAGTTTAGCCATCGGAGCTGCTGAGCACCAGGTATGCCATTTCAAGCCCACTTTGCTGAAGCATTGCAAGTTCTATCCCTAGTTACCTGCTAGTTCCATTTACCCAAATGTCTCCCCCTAATATGGGAGCCAAGAGGCTGTTTGTGGGTGAGTGGGGCTGCACTCCTGGAGGCTTGCTTCAGGAGCTAAGGTTAGGCCCCAAACATCAATAATGGGCCTAACCGGCCTGGGTCAGGACTGGGACTTGGAAGCAGAAACAAGGCCCTCTCTTTAGTTGCTCTGTGTAGCCGCCTGCAGCTACTGCGAACTGGGTTCCTGAAAACAGAAGCTGAGGGATGAATGGGGAAGGACGAAAAGAAACAGTATCAAGACTAGGGTTACCGATCAAGGCCGAAGTTTAATGGAGTTCAGACAATTTAACAGTTTTGGAGGAGCCCCTCCTCCCAGAGTCCTGTGTGGCTTCTTTTTTTTTTTTTTTGGTTTTTCGAGACTTGGTTTCTCTGTGTAGTCCTGGCTGTCCTGGAGCTCACTCTGAAGACCAGGCTGGCCTCGAACTCAGAAATCCGCCTGCCTCTGCTGGGATTAAAGGCGTGCGCCACCAACGCCCGGCCTGTGTGGCTTCTTTGGGTGTTAGTTCCACTGCTCAGGAAGCTGGGCAGGTCACCTGCTTAATTCAGGAATTCATACTTCTGCAGGAACTTCACCTTCACGCTGAGCACTCTTCCTCAGGTGGGGCAGAATTGTGAATAGTACCGGGATCCCTGCTCAAAGGCTGGGAGAGGAGTTCACCTTGACCAAGTCAAGTTCCTGCCATGTGGCCAGATACCCCAATATGGCTCTGTACATTTCCTCCCTTTTTATTAATTTGAAAAAAAAGGAGGTAGAAAACAAGTGGATAAACATATCCGTCTAAAGACGGTGGTCGTTTACCAATGAAGGGAAAGAATTGACCGTGATTCCTCTTAAATATTGTATGGTGTCTTTTTGCAGAGGCGGGGAAAGCTCTGATAAAGAACAGCATCTTTTCCTCCTTTCATTTTATTTGTTAGTTTTTTTCTCTTTGTAACTCAGTGCTTTGTCCATGCTGGGTACCGCTGAGCCACACCCCTCAGCCCTGGACCAGTGTTTATACTAGAGAAGAACTCAGAGAGTCCTGAGAGTCTAGACAGGACTCTGTAGCAAGTAGCTGTTGCTGGAGGTCTATGCAACCATAATACCCACAAGAGGTCTTCTTTCCCAGCCCTGGACTCTCAGGATCCTTCCTTGGTCTCTGACAGGCTTTCCTTGCTGCCAAAACTGGTGCCACTTGCCTCCAGGGTGGGATCCTGTGAAGGACTCTGCTGTGTGGTCACATCCCAACTTCTAAAGGGTTTTTGATTGGTCCCCACTGCCACAGTCTGTTTGACATTCTATATCATTAACAGGCAGTTCCAGCAGGTGATTAGTATATGTGCTGCCGAAGCGAGCACAGCCAGCAGGTGATTAGATTCCAGGCGTCTAGAAAGCTGAAGGAATTTCACATTGCACAGTAGCTGTCCCCTCAGTTCTTCAGCTAGCATCTCCCCATATCTGCTTCATCAACTGTTGTCCAGCTACCTACTGCTCGAATGGTTTTTGAGATGCATTTTAAAGTCAGTTTGTGTCATTAGCATGCGCTGTCCATTTTCTGAAACACTCAGCCAGGGATTCAGCTCCCCTAGAAATAAGTCTGAATTTTGAGAGCCAAGGAAAAAGGCTGCTCCCTCACCAGAACGGAATGCTCTTGTCTGCAGAGAGGAGGGTTTCTGCTCTATTGGTAGCTGAGCAACCAGGGAAGAGGGAGTTGGAGTTGATGGTTTTGAGGCAGGAGTAAAAGCTTTTGAGCTATTATTTTCATAAAGCATTTGTCTCTTCTATAGAAAATCATCACAAAAGTACCATTGACTTAGTTAATAATTGGCTTCTAAAAATAAGCACCATGTCAGCAGTGGTAGTCAGTGATCGCAAGTTCTTGGCAACGGGGAAGCAGCACTAGCGTGCTGCAGGGTTGGTTGCAGAGGGCTGGTCCTGATTAGCTGGTGCTCCCCGCATGTTGTGAGCTCATTGTGATCCTGGCATCTAGGCTTGTCACTCTGGAGGATAAAGGGAAGGAGTCACTGTGGCTTCTTTTTCAGAGCTTAGCTTAGATTAGCTTGGCTTTGCTTTCTTTCCTTTTGAAGTAGGGGAGTATGCACTGTATACTCAGAGTGATCGCTCTCTCTGTTTCTTCTCTGTCTCTCTTTTCCTCCTTTCCTTCCTCTCTCTCAGCTGATGTTCTCATCTTAAAACACCAGGAGTAGATTCCTTCACTTCTGCCTCTATCAAGTGTCTGTTTGCTAGATGGGAACTCGGCCACAGCTGGCCATTTCTACCCAGTCTGATCAGCCCTGCGTGTCTCATGTGCCCATGGTAAAATAGAAACCCCATGGGAAGGTCGTATGTATTAAGTTAGCTGGGTTGCCCTCTGTCCTATGCCATGGTTACTGTCATTTGAAAGGTAGTTCTGTTTGCTGCCTAAATAGAGAAAGAAACATGAGAATCACCTGGTTAGCTTTCTGCCCTACTTGAATCCATTTCACAGAGCAGCTTTGTTTCCTTGTTTTATGTGGGCCTTTCTTGACTAGGTGAAGCCATTCAAACTAAGGCGCCGAAGCCATATTCAGTTAGAGGCACATTAGAAGTAGCTTGTTAAGTTTTCTGTTTTTTTCCTGTTGGTAAAGGAAACAGAGATGCCTGGCTTTTGTAGGAGCCTGCTGACTTGGGGGAGGGGTTCCTGAGATATGGTTGTCCTGATTTAGCCCGAAGGGGCTGGTAGCACCGAAGGCAGCCAAGTCGCAGGACCAGTTTGATGGCATGAGCTCAGCATGGTCACAGCCTGAATAAAGGAAAGTAAGTGTATGTGTAAAGGGTGTTCTCCCTGCTTCCACTCCCTAGAGACTGCCATAGTGAAGTTCTAGGTTGAGGTCCAGAATTCGCTACTGTACTTGGTTGGCTCACCCTACCAAGACGCTACAGTATCCATTATGATCAGAAGTCATTTACTGTCTGCCTGCCTGCTTGCTGAGTTACTCTTCACTTTATGCCCTTGATACAGGGCCTCACTGTGAACCAGGAGCCAGGCTGGCAGCCAGCAAGCCCCAGTGATCCTCCCGTCTCTTCCCTGTTGGGGTTACAAGTGTGCACTCGGCCATGCCTGGCTTTTTATATGTATGCTGGTGATTTGAACTCAGGTCCTTATATTTGCATAGTCAGCACTTTTTCTAGGTTTGACCTTGACCACAGCTGGCCATTTCCAGCTGTGCCTATCCACATGACTGCACAGTATCCCAGGAATGTGAAGCTGGTTAGTGTCTTGGCCTTCAGTTTTGCCGAAATATTCTGTGCATTTCTTTCCTTGTTCCTTTCTTTGCTTGGTACAGAAACCCAACTTTTTTGAGTATGATTTTAGTGATAACATTGTCTACTGCATTGAGTCAGAATTGGCTTCTCCCTTCTTCAGTGTGTTTATAGTATTTGTTTTACACAATTCTGAATTTATTAGTTAAAATTTTTAAGGATAGAAGCTAGCGCTTCTTATATCTTTACCCCTTTATATTTACCATAGACCATAAAATTTTGTAGAATTTGTGATTGCCTCCTGTGACATTTTTCTTTTTTCTTTTAAAGATTTATTTATTTTATGTATATGAGTACATTGCTCTCTTTAGACACACCAGAAGAGGACATCAGATCCCATTACAGATGGTTGTGAGCCACCATGTGGTCGCTGGGAATTGAACTCAGGATCTCTGGAGGAGCAGTCAGTGCTCTTAACCACTGAGCCATCTCTCCAGCCCTCTGACATTTTTCTATTGACTTTTGTTGATTGATTTGTTAGGGAATACCAGATGTCAGTCAAGTAAAATAGTAGTGCTAAAGCAACTAACAGTGGTGGTGGAGATATGATTCAGACATTTAGAACATTTGCTGCTCTTGCAGAGGACCAAGGTTTGGTTCCTAGTACTCAAATGGTGGCTTAAGCCACTGCTAACTTCATTTTCAAGAGATCCAGTGCTCTCTTCTGGGCTTGAAGGACATTTATTCATTTTACTTTACCCGCATGTACCTGTGTGCACCACATGCATGCATAGTACCCTCAGAGGCCAGAAGAAGACTACATTGGATTCCTTGGCACTGGAATTAAAGATGGTTTTGAGCTGCCATGTGGGTTCCGAGAGCCAAGCCAGGGTCCTCTGTAAGAACAAGTGCTCTGAACCATTGAGCTGTCTCTCCCAAGATCCCATTTAAATTGTAAAAGAGAGAGTGTGTGTGTATGTATGTGGGTGCACTCGAGTGCAAGGATGTGTACATGCATACATGTGAGGGACAAATGTCAGCTGTTGTGAGTTGTTTCCTCTTTCAACTGTGGCTCTGGGCACTGGATTCAGGTCGTCACCATTGAGCCATGGTGCTGGCCCCAAATAGCTAACTAATATATCGGGTTTTTACTGTGCGCATGATTATAATAGTACCCTTATAATTATTCACAGCATTTTGCAAGTTGCAGAACCTGTTTAGAGTCCACTAGCTAGTAAGGGGCAGAGTTAGTGTTTAAACTTTTGGCAGGTTGACTTTAGAGCCTGCACAGCTGACAGCTGACAGCTGACACTGTCTTTTTTTTTGTGTGTGTGTGTGTGGTTTTTTTTTGAGACAGGGTTTCTCTGTGTAGTCCTGGCTGTCCTGGAACTTACTCTGTAGACCAGGCTAGCCTCGAACTCAGAAATCCGCCTGCCTCTGCCTCCCAAGTGCTGGGACTACAGGCGTGCGCCACCACGCCCGGCTCAGCTGACACTGTCTTACACTGTCACTGTAAAGTGAGACTTTTTCATGACCAGCGTATATAAGTCTTTTGTTTAAAGACGCTCACAGGATTTTGATCATCTGAAACCTGCCTGAGTTCTTTGATAGCTGGGTGAAATTGAAGGATAGTAATTTGTTAAGCAGATGTGTTGCATGTGAGTCTTACTTTCTTTTGGATTTTAATAGTTGAGGTGATAGAAACGTCGTCACTAACTGGTCTGATATTCTTGTTCTTAGGATGGTGGGTCCTTGGATCAAGTTCTGAAGAAAGCTGGAAGAATTCCTGAGCAAATTTTAGGAAAAGTTAGCATTGCTGTGAGTATGTAATAGAGTTTCTCTTCTAGAGTGACGAATTGAGAGGAAATAGGTAAGAGAGGAAGGTCAGTCAGTGAAGGAGTTTATTTCAAAACCACACTTACTAGAACAGTTCCATAGAGGGAGCTTGAACCCTGTCTTTCTGTCCCCGCGGCTTCGTGGGGCCTGTACTGCTTCCCTAGTGCAGGGGTGACAGGCGGGCACCTCCACACCTAGTTTTATGCTGTGCTGGGGATCCACGTGGGTCTTTGTCACGCAAGGCAAGTGCTTTACCCATTGTACTAAATCCCTAGCCCTGATGTTATGTTAAAACCTGTGTGTGAAAGACAGGACAAGGTATCTTTGTTAGTAGCAAAAACAGGTCTTTCACATTGGTAGTTTAGAAAAGGATCTTTCACTGGGTGTTTTGAAAACTTACATTGGCCACCCTTACCTTAGGCTGACAGTAGTGCTTTATAGAACATGTGATGTGACTGCTTTATAAGGCAGATATGTTGTTAGTGGAAATTTTTAAGAAGAGCCATTGTTTTTCTAAGCCAGTTCCATTTCAGTTTCCTTTCTTTTTCTCTTCCTCTCCTCCAGGTGATAAAAGGCCTGACGTATCTGCGGGAGAAGCACAAGATTATGCACAGAGGTGAGAAAGGATTGCCAGATGTTTCATTCTAAATTACAGCTGAAATCTGAAAGTTTTCACATCTTTTTAAAATGTGTTTAGTTTTGTTTTGGAGTAAAAGCTCTTTATTGAACTGGGCATAGTGCCTTTAGTCCCTGCACTTGAGAGGCAGGGGTAGGGAGCTCTGTGTTTGAGGCAGCCAGAGCGATATAGAGTGATCCTATATAAAGCATTATGTCACTGACATGTCCTTTATGGTGAGACAAGGGTCTGTTATGTAACCCTGGCTGATCTGGAACTCACTGTGTAGACCAACTTGGCCTGAGCACTCACAGATCAGCCTGCCTCTGCATCCCATGTGCCTGCACATCATGGACGTTTACTGATGTAATCTTTGTTCTGTTTGTTTTAAAAGAGTTATTTATCTATTTTATGTATAAGGATACACTAGAAAGCCGGGCGTGGTGGCACACAACTGTAATCCCAGCACTTGGGAGGCAGAGGCAGGCGGACCAGAGGCACCCTGGTCTACAGAGTGAGTTCCAGGACAGCCAGGACTACACAGAGAATCCCTGTCTTGAAAAACAAACAAACAAACAAACAAACAAACAAACAAACAAATCAGACACTCCAGAAGAAGGCATAAGCGCAGTCACTAGTGCTCTTTATGACTGAGCCATCTCTCCAGCCCTGTTTGTTTTTTGAGACAGGGTTTCTCTGTGCAGCCCTGGCTGCCCTGAAACTCCCTCTTTTTGTAAGGCTTTCTTTTCAGGCAGATTCTGTTTAGTGAGGGCAGCATGGACCTCACCAGCCACTTACTCGGCAGGTTCTGGATGTGCTCGGTTCCAGATAAAGCTTTACCTACTCTCCCTGTCCACACCAGTGCTTGGCCCTCTGATGGGCTTTTAATTAGGTCTGCTGACAGAGGCTTCTGTTCTCACCTGGACTAGTGCTTGTGCCAGGGCATTAAAGTGCTCTGCTTGGCCACCATAGGTTACATGCTTTCTGTTGGTCACATAGATTGATACCTAAGCAAAACAATTTGGTATTTCAGAAGGAGAAGATTATAGTACCGAGGGAATTTGTTAATAAGTGTCGAGGAGAGGAAATGGATATTGAAAGCAAGCAAATGAAATGTAGGGTGGAGCATAGTACTAGAACATGTTCTTAGCATGGGTGAGGCTGGGTTCAATTCCCAATATTTTGGACAAAAGGAAGTAAAAGGTTTTTCCATGACAAAGTAAGCCTTGAGTCAAAAATACAAGCAAACAAACAAACCCAACAATTCCTAACAGAGGGTCAAAACAATAATGAGGCCTTTCAGCAGGAGTGAACAGATAGCTTATAGGCCACATTGTCCTGCTTTCTTTAGATTTGTATGGTTTGCAAGCTAAGGATGATTTTTAAAACTTGGTGAGGTGTGACAGTTGCATGCAATTCAAATTTTAACATCCCTAGCCAGGCATGGTGTCACATACCTTAATCCTAGCCCTCGGGAGGCAGGGCCATTTAGATCTCCATGAGTTCAAGGCCAGCCTAGTCTATATAGGAAGTTCGGAACAGTTAGGGCTACTGGAGAGACTCTGCCTCAAACAAATAATTAGCTTAATGTCTATAACTAAAGTGCTGTTAGAACACAGCCACATTACTTGCTTAAGTGTTCTCTGTGCCTGACTTGAGGCTGTATTGGTATTTTCAAACAGTCTCTTGTGAAAGAAATGACTCATTCTAAAATATTTACTCTCTAGTTCTTTACTAAAGAAGCTTCCTATTGAGGCAGTGAAGTGGGTTGATAGTCTTTTTCTGAAGAGAAAGGGAGAGAGGGGGATAGAAGAGGGGAGAGGAGAGAAGTGGACCTGAGAGGAGAGGAGGGATGGGAAGCTGTGATCAATCTGAATGTAAAGAAAATATAATAAATTAATTAATGGGGAGAAAAGCTTCCTGACAAGTTAAGAGAGGGAAGAATTTCCTTGGAGAATGTAAGCACAAAATTAGCCTTTCAGCTTGTTTTTGTGAGTTCTTGAAGAAAGCTTTGCATTCTGAATAGGTGGTATAGCTGGGAGAGAAGATACTTTTTTGTTTTGTTTTGTTTTTTTGTTTTTGTTTTTCGAGACAGGGTTTCTCTCTGTAGTCCTGGCTGTTCTGGAACTCACTCTGTAGACCAGGCTGGCCTCGAACTTAGAAATCCACCTGCCTCTGCCTCCCAAGTGCTGGGATTACAGGCGTGCGCCACCACGCCCAGCTGAGAAGATACTTTTCTTGACCCTTGAGCTCTGGGAAGAATTCCTATCTGACCACACTTTAATGCAGTCTTTGCTTTTTTTTTTTTTTTTTTTTTTTTTTATGTCGGGACCATTTTCCCAAAGTCAAGCGAGTAGCTCATAGGAATTGTAGGGATGGGGGTGAAAGAGTGGTCTATACCACCCGCCAGCCATTCTTCCCACCCACTGCCACCGCTTAGCAGGGCCTCGTTGTTATCAGGATCTCAAGGAAGCACTGCATGACTCAGATCTATGCAGAGTGCACACCACTTCGACTGTGACTTAATTCTGCTTTGGGGCTGCTTGCTGATAAAGAATAATAAACACAACAAATCGCTTTACTTTTTAAAAGTTTAGATCGTTCGTGTGTGTGTTCATACCTATGCCACATTATCACAGCATGCACAGAAAGTCAGAGGACAGCTCGCAGGTCAGTCCTTTCCTTCTCCCATGTGGTTTCTGGGGAAGAACTCACATTATTAGCCCCGGAGGTTATGCTTGCAGTACCTTTGCCTTCTGGGCCGTCTCCCTGGCCTGGAGAATGTCAGTGCATGCTTAATGCTTTCTTCTCCATCTATCGGGTAGAGCAGCCTGAGGCTTGTCTGCTCTTTATGTGCCCACTATTGTATCTGCAGTCTGGCCTGAGAAAGCAAGCAGCAGGTTTTTATTTGTTGGTTTTTTGTTTTTGTCTCACTATGTAATTCTGACTGACCTGGAAATCTCTGGCTTAAAATTCACAGAGATTTGCCTGCCTCTGCCTCCCAAGTGCCAAGTGCTGGGGTATACTTGGGACACAGTGGGACACAGAGCTAGGTGTATCCTTGACTGCTGTCCTGCTGACACCCGCTCTAGCAGAACTCCTGAAGTCTAGGCTAGAGGTCTATGGAAGTGGGGTTTTCAGAGCCTTCGTTTTCAGTTCCTAGTCCCTTGTGAGTGCCAAGATTCTCCAGAACATCACAGGGGTGCCAGCAAGTGCTTCCAACAGAAAGTTAGTTGTTAGCAAAAGCCAGGATTTCAGCCTCTAAACTCTTCACTTCAGACTGTCACCCACCCATAAGCCAGACCAGAAGTGGCTCAGGTCTGGTTTGTCTTGTTTTATAAGCTGTTTTTTGTTTTTAATTATCTCTTGTTTTTCTTTTCTTTTCTTTTCTTTTCTTTTTTTTTTTTTTTGTTTGTTTTTTGTTTGTTTTTTGTTTTTTTTTTGAAACAGGGTTTCTCTGTGTAGCCCTGGCTGTCCTGGAACTCACTCTGTAGACCAGGCTGGCCTCGAACTCAGAAATCCGCCTGCCTCTGCCTCCCAAGTGCTGGGATTACAGGTGTGCGCCACCACGCCCGGCTTTTGTTTTTCTTTTTTTAATCTCTCCCTCCCCCCCCCCCTCTCTCTCTCTGTGTGTGTGTGTGTGTGTGTGTGTGTGTGTGTGTGTGTGTGTGTATCTTTACCAGCCTCTTATATAATGTGTTTCTAGATGACTTTTGTCCCTTGTCCTGCCCACCAGGGTTTTTCTGACAAAGTCAAGGTGGCTTCTGCCTCCCGCAGCCACCTGGCATGAGTGCTCCCAGGCGTCTGTTTGAGAATGCCCTCCTGTGTGCACAGTTTTAGGAGGCTGTCCTTCCTCCTTGTCTCAGCTCTATGGTAAGAGCTTCAAGGTGACAATGGAGTACAGGGAGGGGACCTTCTTTTGCTTCTGTCTAGACTTCTCTTCCTTAAAGATGGGAGGAAAATGGCTGATTTTAGCTGAAATCTAGTGGCCTGGTTTCTCAGCTAGAAACATGAGTCTTATTCTCTCTGGAACTGTCCCATGAGCTAATTCCATAAGGAATGGCATATGATTTAACCTCAGTTCCCTAGAGCTAGGCGGGACCAGATACTCGAAGTGGGTTTTCCTCCTTGGGAAGAGTCATTAAGGGGGAGGTATTTGAGGTAGCTTTGAAGTTAAATCAAAATTGTACTTGTGGTTGTGGCCTGGAAAGGCATTCTAGGTAGAATAAGACTGGCATATGGAGTCTTTTGTGCAGGTAATAAGTTTTCTTGAACCAAGGTATGGGTCGGGAACTAAATTAAGAAGTGGTTCCTGGGCCGGGCGGCACTGGAGTTTATTGTGGCTCCAGGAAGCAGCAGAGTGTTCCTGAACAGGGTGACGGGCTGGTTTCTAAGGCTAGGGCTAAGGCAGTCTGGATAAAGGAGAGCAGTTCTTTAGGAGTGCCGTAGCCAGTAACACAGAATACTAGAGAAGGAGCGAGGGAGTCGGAATGGCGGAGAGCACCGTAAAGGGGCAGGGGGAGACATGAGAGAGAGGGGTAATAGATTTTCTGAGCAGGCCCTAGGAGTAGAGGGCAGGTAGTAGCTGGAGGGGTGGTGTTAGGAGGACTTGGCTCTTGGTCCTTTTGGAAGCAGTGTCACATTAAAGCTGGGGGAGAGGGTGCGGCAGCTGTGATTGAACCTGCTGGTCATGAGAGCCGTATCCTACTAACAACCCTGTGGCCCCAATTTGTCAGTCTGTTATTCGGAGAGGAATTGCATGCCCAAAGAAACTGGTTTGATATGGAAGTCTCATTACCTGGTTATTACTCTAGAGGTGGTCTTATTAACTACTACAAAAACAAGAGGGAAGGCAGCTCATAAGACCTGGCACCAGGCCGGGAGTGGTGGCACACGCCTTTAATCCCAGCACTTGGGAGGCAGAGGCAGACGGATTTCTGAATTCGAGGCCAGCCTGATCTACAGAGTGAGTTCCAGGACAGCCAGGGCTATACAGAGAAACCCTGCCTCGAAAAACAAAACAAAACAAACAAAAAAGACCTGGCACCATAGAGGTGTCAACATGGAGGAGCAACATTAGAGTCATTCTCAGCCTGAGGCTAGGAACCATGTTAATTAGAGACTTCAAGTTTTCTTGCTGAAGGTAAATGCTGACTGGCCCCACATAGTACCAGCCCTAAGTGCCCGCCACTCAGTGGTAGCTACAGCACTGAATCTCCTTGGAGTTGTTCCAAACTGTGTCTTTCCCCAGCATCCTAGTTGCAGGTAAAACTTCATAGAAGGTTTTTCCAACTCTACCATTGGCCCTTTGCAAAGCTGTCGCTAATTTCTCTGTCTTACCGCTTCCATTTCTTGGGACAACCCAGGATCAGGTGAAACTCTGGCCAGTGATTCTCTAATGCTAGCATTTTGGAGTCAGGGTCAGGCAGGTCTCTGAGTTTGAACCAGCCTGCGTAACAGTGCAAGTTCCAAGCCAGTTCCAGCCAGGGCTAAGAAGTGAAACTTTGTCATGTGTTCCCCTCCAACCCCCACACCTCGTTAAAACCCAAAATACAAACATTTAACATACGGTTCTAGACTGCGATGAGAAGGTAGTTCCTGTCCTCACAGAGGTTCTGGTTCAACTTGGAGAAGCAAGACTATAGTAAAAGTCAGATTAAAGACTGATGAGTGAATTGATGTAAAGGCCTGGGATTTGCATTGAGGTGGTGGGTTTCCTTTCACCCTGTCAGTAAAGGGCTAGGATTTCAGGAGCAGAAAGTGAGCTGCAGTGGAAGGGAGTGGTGAGCACATGGTTGCTGATCACTCTCTGTGTGGATCTCGACTAAGCGCGGACTGACCCTGTCCTTAGATTGTTAGTCTCTTAAGTGTTTCTTTAAGGACATGGCCCTCTCTTAACTAAGGATTAACTAAGGTAGGTAAGTGGCCTCTTGACCTCTGGTCTGGACCTTTTTATGATGCCTGACTTGGGTGGAGCCTGGGTCCACACAGTAACATCACTCACTAGTCATCATTCCCACCCCACCCCCATTTAAGGCAAATAAAATCAAATAAGGTCTCTTATTTTTCTCCTTCTCCTACTGAGCAAAGTAGGTTGAACATGTCAAAATGGATTTTTAGCTAATTTTCCTTAGTGTATGATTGGTATGCAGGGTCCTTTTCCAGTCAGCAGAGAGCTGATTGGTTTTGAGATAAGCCTGCTTTTCTTCTAAAGTAACAGAAATAGCACTTAATACAGGTCTCCTGGTTGGTTGGTTTTTGGTGTGTCTGTGTGTGTGTATCTCCATGTTTTGTTTTGTTAACTTGACACAAACTAGGGTCATCTGGAAGGAGGGAATATTAAATGAGAAAATACCTCCATAAGATGAGACTATGTGAGCAGCTTCTCTGACTGTCTCTTCGTCTCTGTCTGTCTCTTCTCCCCTCCCCCACTCCTGGTGGTTTTTTAAGATAGGGTTTCTCTGTGTAGCCCTGGCTGGCCTGGAACTCACTTTGTAGACCAGACTGACCTTGAACTCACAGATCCCCCCGCCTTTGCCTCCTGAGTGTTGGGATCAAAGGCGTGCACCACCACACCTGGTGATCTTATTTTCTTGATGAGTGGTGTAGGAGGACCCAGCTTACTGGGGATGGTGCCAGCCCTGGACTGGCAACCCTGACTGGTATAAGAAAGCAAAGGAGCAAGTCAGGAAGTAGTGTTCCTCCATGGCTTCCTTCAGTGACGTGTGAGCTGACCTGAGAGCTGCTTTGGATCATAGTGTTTACCACAGCAGTAGAAACACAACTAAGGAGGGTGTGTGTGTGTGTGTGTGTGTGTGTGTGTGTGTACCCACGTATATGTGGGTGTGTGCATATGGTTGTATGCCTGAAGGTGTGGAGGAATCAACATTAAATGTCTTCCTCAGTTGGTGTCTGCTTCATTTTTTTCAGACAAGGTTTCTTACTGGACCTTGGAGTTCTCTGATTTAGCTAGCATGGCTGGTTAGTGAGCCTCAGGGATCCTACTGTCTGCCTCCAGAACAGAGATGACAAGTGTGTCCTATTGGGACCCACAGGTCTTCATGCTTGGCAAGCATTTCACTGCCTGGGCCATCACCCTAACCCCACCACACGTGTCTTTGATGGGAAGGCTACTTTTTTATTTTTGCCAAGGACCTTCATTGTGAATCCTTAGTTTCCTTGTCAATGGAATGGGCCTCTGCCAGATGTTGCTGTAGAATCATAGAGATGAGAAAACAGGGACCCAGGGTTGGAAGGATTTTTCTGTCCTTCCTGGACCCCACTTACTCTGCTCATTGAATGTGACCCCTATACATCTTGCTTTGGCTTTTCTTATATTCTGTTTCCAAAATCTGTACAACTACTCAGAATGGCATATACTATAAGAAAGGAACCCCAGACTCGGTAATGGGTCAGTGACATGATTTGTATGCTCATTGCTTTTAGACTGGGTGAATGGTGAGTTGGTGAGAGGGTACAAGAGGGTAGAACTTGGAAGCTTTTCAAAACCTATTGTGTCTTGGATAGGAGAGAGAAAATCCTTTAAATGTGTTTTGCTGGGCTTGGGTATGAAATCTTGAAAGTGGAGGGAATAAAAATAGTTGCTGGTTAGGGCTTTCCTCCGGGGCTCTGCCTGCTGCTTGAATTTAGCTATAACCAGGTGGAAGACACCTTGAAGGCCTCTTCAGTTCTGAGTCCAGAGAGGTTAATGGGTTGGAACTGGGAAGCAGCGTGTGGTAACCAGAGGAGGTAGGGTTTCTCTCACAGCTGGATTTCTAGGATTTCAGCCTGTCCCAAGGCAGATTGGTTCCCAGAAAGGCTCATTGCCACAGCCAACTACAGCTTGCTAATGGCTTTGCCAAGCCTCAAGGCATGCCTCCTGTGGTTTGTGAGCTCTGTAGTCAGGGCTCTCTCTAGTTTGGCAAGAGCATTCCATTAGGAGTCTGGAATTCAGATCCCAGCCTTTCCTCTTAGGTTGCCCTGCTGTTGTGACAGGGCTGTGGTTTTCATCTGCTGCTGGGAGGAGCAAAGGGAGAGTGTTCAACAGATCTGGGCCTTCAGCTCGGCCTTTCCCAAACTCCTAGCCTGCCCCAGCTGTCCTCAGGTGGCCCTGCTACATCCATTGTTTCTCAGGAAGTGAACCTGGGGGGAAGCTAGAACCTTTCACCAGCACTCTGGGGAAAGTTTAGGTGGGAAAAATTTACATTTACAAGTAATGGCTCTAGTTGAAGGCTTTGGAGTTTTGTTTTGTTTGTTTTTCTTTTAAATCTCTGCTGCTCAGCTCTCTGAAGTCCTGGGTAGCCAGGGGAAGCTATTCCATGAACGCTAGGAGTAGACTCCTGAGTCAGTGCCTTCTGCCATTCTCCATAGTAGGGAGGGCTTAAGGCTCTACTAAGCATGCTGAGAAGGAGGTCAGGTCATTTGATATCCAAAGTTGCTAATTTTTAAAAATCTCCATAGGGATTGAAAATGTAGCCGGGTGGTGGCGCACGCCTGTAATCCCAGCACTCTGGGAGGCAGAGGCAGGTGGATTTTTGAGTTTGAGGCCAGCCTGGTCTACAGAGTGAGTTCTAGGACAGCTAGGGCTATACAGAGAAACCCTGCCTCGAAAAAAAAAACCAAAATCAAAAAAAAAAAAAAAAAAAAAAAAAAAAAAAGAAAAGAAAAGAAAAAAGAAAAGAAAATGTAGCTCAGTTGGTAATGTTTGCCTAGATTTATCACCAACACTACTTAAACCTGGTATGCTGGCCCACATCCTTATTCCTGGCCCCAGATATTTGGAGGCAAGAGGATCAGAAATTCAAGATCATCCTCAGCTACATAGGAGAATTAAACCAGCCTGGCTTCATTAGACCATGTCTTAAAAATGAGTAAATAATAGTAAATACAATAGCTCATTTGCCTTCAAAACAAAAATTTCAGTTCTTACTCTCTAAAGTTCTGTCGCTTTTGGATACAGCCTTCATCACAAATGAGCCTGTCTGGCCTCTGTGTCCCTCTGCTTGCCCCTCTCCAGGGCTCTTCCTTCTTCCTTCCATTCTCTCCTTTCACTCTCTTGGCCTTCACCCACACCTGTCTCCTGCCAAGCTCTTCCTTCCTCCATGCCTTGCTCATTAAGTTACATCTTAGGGAGTGCAGCTAAAGCCAGGCGGTGGTGGCGCACGCCTTTAATCCCAGCACTTGGGAGGCAGAGGCAGGCGGATTTCGAGGCCAGCCTGGTCTACAGAGTGAGTTCCAGGACAGCCAGGGCTACATAGAGAAACCCTGTCTTGAAAAACCAAAAAAAAAAAAAAAAAAAAAAAAAAAAAAGGGAGTGCAGCTAAAGACATCCCTTCCCCCCCTACCCCGCCCAGAAAAAAAATAATAAAGGAACCATAGAGTAAAAAAAAAATAAAGGATCTGCATTTTATGTAGATCCTTGTTTTAGCAGGTAGGAAGTATTTAGAGGTTAAACTTGCCATTATGTGCTTTGAACTGTGGTTATTTTGGTGTCAAAATACTTTATCCAGTTAGTTTTACATAAAACTTTTGTTGTTTGTTTGTTTGTTTTCCTTTTTGGTGCTAGATAAAGCACTCTTTCTCTGAGCTGACCCCTTTGCCCTACTCCTTGATCTGTTTTTTTGTTTTGTTTTGTTTGTTTGTTTGTTTGTTTTTTAAGATATTCCCCATTGCTAAAGAGAATTGGCCAGATGGGGCAGGAAAGGGAGCACCGTTCAGTTCAGTATCCTATGGACCTCCTAGCAGCTTGGGGGCCCAGTGGTTACTTCACACACAACCCCACTTGGCTCACCAACACCTGGCCCTGAGGGGTTGGGAGAGAACTAGAGGCTTTGATAAGCTGTTGAGCCGTGCTGGGCCTCTCCTGTGACTCACCTTTGAGGCTTCTGCTGGGCCCAGGTGGGAAGAAGCTTAGGTAAATCTCCCATGTTGGGAAGGGGACTCAGAGACTCTAGACACCAGAAGTGGACACTAGAGGGCTGGTAGAAAGGAAGTCATTTCAGATGCAGGGAACAGCAAAAGGGAGGTGAGGAGGCACATACTGGGAGGATTAGGCCAGGCCAGCCTGGATTAGCATGGGGGAGATAGGGAGATAAGAAATACTGGAAATTTTGCAGAGCCAGGAAAGGGGGCTTTGTTTGCACTTTGTTTCAAGGCAGATGGGAGCCATGGCAGTCTGTGTATAGGGCTGTCCTGGAGAAGGTCTAGGTGACTGTATACAAGATACAGGGTGGGAATCTGGGGAGAGGAAGAGCGGGAGCAGCTGCAGCTCTGGGAGGCCAGACCACACTGCCCTCTGAGATTGGGAAATGACTTCATTCTGGCCTTGTTCAATACCGCACACTGTGTCCTGCCAGAAAAGAGTTCTCTGGGTTAGCCAGGTGGGGTAGAGTGAGGAGCATGCTCTGGCTGGCACTCTGGCAGCATACCCTACTGCACTAGGTCTCCTCCCTGGGCACTGGAGGGCTTCATGCAGTATATCTGGCTCTCAAGGCCTGAAGGGTAAAGCCTCTCATTTTCTTCAGCCCCAGTAATCTCTGCAGATGGGTGGGTCTAGGAGGCTGAAGCTGGAGTTCAGAAGCACATAAGGGGGAGCAGGGTTATGTAAGCTCAAGTGCAAATGCCTGCTTGCCATGTGAATAGAAATCAGATGCAAAAACGGCTAGAAGCAGCTCAGCCTGAGAGCAGCAGCTGCAGCCTGGAGGAAGAGAAAGCAGTGCCAAAGAATGCAGCCATCATGGAGGGGGTGCTCTGAGCTAAGCAGGGCGGGGCAGCTCCCTCTGGGGATGGTATGTGTGTACTGTGTCTGTGGATACGGTCAGAGAAGCCAGGACTTGCCAAAAAGTACAGGTAGCATAGGTGGTAGGGCTCCAGCCAGTGCTCCTCTCTTGCTTCAGCTCATACCTGAAAGGCCGTGGGAAACATTGGGAAGGGTGAGTGAGGGACCTTGGGGAGAAGGCTCATGTTAGAGGGCCTCCCATGCCCTGCCTTACCAGCCCTACAGGCGCACCATACCCTTGGCTCTTCCTAAATTGCTCCCGTATCCTGAACATGTGACCTCTGAGGTCTGTTCTGCACTCTGTAAGCTGTGAGAGAAAGAACAGCTGGCCCCTGCCACCTCCCTGGTATTAAAGTAGTTCTCCAGTAGAAGACCACGCAGGTGTGCCCTCACACCCTGCACAGAGCTGCTTTACTCTGCTCTCACTTGGCTGTGGTCTACACTCATTGGTTGATTTATCTCCTAACACCAGTAGCATGTGCACTGGATGCTGCAGGGAACTTGGCAGCGAGCCCCTGCCCTTTCTGGGGTACTGCAGGGCACCTGTTTGAGGCAGGTGCTCAGTAACAAGTAGGCAAGACTGCTGAGGAGTGTAGTCATAGGATGCAGACAGAGGGCAGTTTATGCCCTGTGACTTTGAATAAACCCTGGACCCTGATACATTTAAGATTCCTCCTAGTGCCTGAATGATCTCTGAGGGTCTCTGTAGGAGGCGGAGTTGGAGAGAGGTTTCTGACTCCATAGAGATGCTAGACCTGGATCCAACTCCACTGCTTGGGAGCAATAGTGAGGGCTGGGTCTTGGAAAGGTCACACTATGGTGCTGAGTGTAGATATGCACATTCAACAGGTTTGTGTTAGCTCGGGATTTACCAAGGTAAGACAGACTTGAGAGCTCTCCTTGCCTTGCTAGAGCTGGTGTGTAATGATGCTGAAGACGATAGGGCTAGCCAGCTCCGGGGAAGGGCTAACTGGAATATTATAGGGCTGTCTCTCCTCTGTCCCCAATCTTGGGAAGGTTTTTAGAGTCTTTAAGAAGAAGCAAGTAAGCCAGGCAGTGCTAATGCATGCCTTTAATGCTAGCACTCAGGAGGTAGAAACAGGTGGGTCTCTGAGTTTGAGGCCATCCTGGTCTACAGAGTGAGTTCCAGGACAGTTAGGACTATAAAGTAGTTTTGAAAACTATCTCGAAAAACTTTTATTTATTTATTTATTTTTTAATATTTACTTATTTAATATATACGAGTACACACCAGAAAAGGGTATCGGACCCCATTACAGATAGCTGTGAGCCACCATGTGGTTGCTGGGAATTGAACTCAGGACCTTCTGAAGATCAGCCAGTGCTCTTAACAGCTGAGCCACCTCTCCAGCCCCTCGAAAAACTTTTTTTTTTTTTTTTTTTTTTTTTTTGGTTTTTTGAGACAGGGTTTCTCTGTGTAGTCCTGGCTGTCCTGGAACTCACTCTGTAGACCAGGCTGGCCTCGAACTCAGAAATCCGCCTGCCTCTGCCTCCCAAGTGCTGGGATTACAAGCGTGCACCACCACGCCCGGCTCGAAAGACTTTTTATGTTTTTTTTTTTTTTTTTTTTTTTTTTTGAGACAGGGTTTCCCTGTATAGCCCTGGCTGTCCTGGAACTCACTCTGTAGACCAGGCTGGCCTCGAACTCAGAGATCCGCCTGCCTCTGCCTCCCAAGTGCTGGGATTAAAGGCGTGAGCCACCACCGCCCGGCTCGAAAGACTTTTTAAAAGAGTAAATAACATAGCTGGGTTTGGAGGCATGATCTGTGATTCCAGGACTAGACGCTGAGGAAGCCATACATTCCTTCATCTTCTTAGTCGCACTGTGTCTTGCTAGGAGGGGCGCCTGAAGTACTAGCCTTTGAATCCTCCTCCTCTTCCCCTTCCTCCTCTTCCTCCTTTTTTCTGCTTCTTTTGGTCTCTATGTACCCCTGGGAACTAGCTCTGTAGACCAGGCTAACTTTGAACTCAAAGGTCTGTCTGCCTTTGCCTCCCCAAAGCCAATGTGCCCTGCTTCAGACTTTGACATTTTGACTGGTGATGATGCTGACTCCTTTTGGTGAGTCATATGGCCAGTTCTGAGTCCTCAGAGAATAGACATCTATTATCTACTGCCTTTGGAGTTTGCAAGTCAAGGATTGCCTGGATTGGGGCATGTGGTGTGGTCTAGAGAGCACGGATCTTTCCCCTCCCCAACCACCCTGCGTTGCCTCTCATTTCTTGTTTTCTCTTCTTCACAGATGTCAAGCCTTCCAACATTCTAGTGAACTCACGTGGGGAGATCAAACTCTGTGATTTTGGGGTCAGCGGGCAGCTAATTGACTCCATGGCCAACTCCTTCGTGGGCACAAGGTCCTACATGTCGGTATGAACTAAAGTTCCCTTTCTCCAGTGTTTCTGCAGGCTTCATTCTTAGCATCAGCAGCCACATATTATGGACCATGGAGCCATACGTTTGCACTGTATGGTGATGGAAAGGGATTGAGAATGAAGGATGAATGACAGTGGGCCTCTCGGGGAGAGCAGGTGTCTTCCTCTCACCAATGTTCACATGTAATTGGGGTCTCAGGCTCTGAGACAATCTCAAGAGATCGTGCTGTCCTGGCTCCAGAGTCTGGCTTCCTTTCTGAAGAGACTTGAGAATATATCTGCCATCTTACTTGATTGTCAGACCCTCAAACTGAGGATACTTGGACATGACCACACTCTACCTGGCTTACTGCTGGTCCTTTCATCCTCTAGTGGCCCTGCTTAGAGAATATGTTTGACACCCTTTCGCCCATTCTGCCTCTGTCCTCACTGTTTACTGAATGTCTGTGGATCCTTTACCGGCCTGGCATCCAGCTCCTTTTTAGAGTCTGCTCTAGCTCAGCCAACATCCTATCTTTGGTAGTCTTCTCTCCAGAGCCCAACTGTCCCTGGCTCCCACTGTCACCTGAATACTGCATATAGCTGTCCCATTGCCCATGGTCATGTTATCATGGAGTCTTTCTCTTTCTTGTACCATGAGCTTTAGCCCAAGTTTCTTTCCTAGGGTCTGGGAGGCAGGGGTCTGGCACATTAAGGGTATTAGGAATGTTGGTGAGTGGCTGATGTGGTGATGTGGGTTGACTGAATGAGAGAGGGTTTTTGGATAGTCCATTTCTTTTTTCTTTCTTTCTTTTTTTTTTTTTTTTTTTTTGTTTTGTTTTGTTTTGTTTTGTTTTGTTTTGGTTTTTCGAGACAAGGTTTCTCTGTGTAGACCAGGCTAGCCTCGAACTCAAATCCGCCTGCCTCTGCCTCCGAAGTGCGCCACCACCGCCCGGCTGGATAGTCCATTTCTAAGTGTAGCAGGAAAAGGTAGAAATCTGTGGGGAGTGCTTCAGAGGCAGTGCACAGAAGAATGAGAGTAAGGGTAGTTTTATACAACCAAGGGAAAAGTGCAGGTCCAGATGGTGAGGATAGGCCTCAGACCCGGAGTGTTTACTGCACAGTCACATCCTTAGGGTCTCAGTCCATCCCATCAGTAGAGATAATGGTCCTCTGCAGGAGGTGAGAATAGCTAGAGCTAGGAAGCCAGCATCCCCTCCTGCTTAGGTAGAGGTTATGGCCAGCTCCCCATTGCTCCCTGCTGGTCTACACCTCCACTGTGACTCAAGCTACTGTCAGTATCACAGCACCCTTACCTCACACCCCCTTTAGTATCTATAGGGAAGTGCTAATGCACACACACCCTCCCCTCCCCCAAACTCCACTGCCTACAGGGGAGTTCTGCTCTTTGCTGATCTCTTCTGTAGATGGGGAGGCTGAGCAGCTTGCACCTGGGGACACAATTACCAGTTCTCACGTTCGTTAGGCCTTGGAACTTACTGATCCATGATTTCGTGGCTGGGTTTATGTTGGTTATATGGCCAATTTTAAAGTAGTCCATATTAGAGTCGGTGGAAAAGTTCATGGGAGAAGCTAGTTAGGTGTCTAAATAAATTCACTATAATCACAGTGAAAGTTTTTGTAGGGTTTGTGAAATAAATGTCTGATAAACTAATGCTCAGTGTGCAGCCGGACTGTGTTGTTTTCTCCCTGCTGCTTGTCCTTTGTCAGCACATGATTGTGTAGAGTTCTGCCCCGTCTGAAGGTTTTCTTTCACTTGGTCCCTGCTGTGATACTGGAAAGGGGAATGGAAATTTTGTTGTTATCACTGTTACCAGTTAGCAGCAGTGATTTCTGAATAAAAAAATTCCCATCTTATATAGGGAACCTGAGGTTCAGTATCCCCATAGTGCATAAGTCTCAGAGTTGGAACTCATGATAAGCCTCTCATGTGTGTTTGAGACAGACTACTTACGTGTGAAGGTCAGGGGCCAGACTGGGCAAAGCAGTAACCAGGGCCTGACTCTGCGGATGCTGCCAGCTGAGGCAGGGTCCGGGAACAGTGAGGAGAGTTTAGAGCTGGAATAAAAGGAGGCTACATTCAAGAAGCCAGAGGAACTCTTAACTGTGTGAGGAATCAGAGTAAGGGACACCAGAAGGTAAAAGCACCGAAGCTGCCCCAGGGGTCTACCCAGAGCAAGAACTAACCATCTGCCTCTCCCATAGCCCGAGAGACTCCAGGGGACTCACTACTCTGTGCAGTCGGACATCTGGAGCATGGGGCTCTCTCTGGTGGAGATGGCAGTTGGGAGATACCCCATTCCTCCTCCTGATGCCAAGGAGCTGGAGCTGCTGTTTGGATGCCATGTGGAAGGAGACACAGCCGAAACGCCACCCAGGCCAAGGACCCCGGGAAGGCCCCTCAGCTGTGAGTGACTTGCTGTCCTCCAGTGAGGACTGTAGGGGTGGTCCCTTACTGTTAGGGACTTCCGGGTAGATACTTGTTTCTGGGTATCATGCTGGATCCTGTGGGAGTAGTGGGGGTACTTGGGTGGGTGTAGGAAACTATAGTTCCTGCCAACAACACCTGGCTGTGATCCAGGTACTATGCTTAGAATTTACCAATATTCGTTTGCTTTTTAACAGTGCAGATTTTAAATTACGAGATTTACATAACAAAATCTCTGTGTTAAAAGTATACATTATAGTTAAGTGGTTTGTAGTATATACTTCTCTGTTGTACAGCCACCACCACCACAATCTCTTTCTAGAACATCCTCATCACCCCAGAGCATCTTTCCCCATTACTATTACTCTCCCCTTCCCCAGCCCCTCCCTGGCAATCACTGATCTACTCCCTTCCTGTCCCCTTGGATCTGCTTAGCATGTTCTAGTTTTGAAAGCAGTTTGCTAATGAGCACTGCTATCATCTCTGCTTTAGAGAAGAAACTGAGGCACAGAATGCTTTCCTTGCCAATGCCACATAGACCTGTGAGAAGTGGTCAATCTGTCTGCTAAGCTTAAACCTTGCAGCAGCACATGCTTCTGAGTGGTGTACACTGATGCCTGGCACTTGACAGTGTTCTTTCACAGCCTTTTCCTTTTTATATTTTGGGGGGGGTATTTATTTATGTTTTTGAGGTACCATGTAACTTTACAGTGATGAGAACTCTGTTGATGCCAGCCCTGCCTGACTCCCAGAATTTGCTCCCTGTCTTTGCCTCCTGAGCGCTGTAGTTAATACATGTTCCACCACACCTAGTTAGCCTTCTCAGTTTTTTGTGACTTCTGCTGGGTGTTCCCATCAGACCAGGGATACCTGGTCTTTATCCTGATAAAATCCATGTGGCTAAATGTGTGTAGGAAGGGAGAGGCACCAGTATTGATAACTAACCATAGGAGGGGCTTGCTTTTGGTCTTAGGGTAGGAAAGGAAGAAATTCATGCTCAGGGAGAATTAAAAACAAGTTCAACTAAGTGTGGCTTAGTGATAGAGCCTGCCTAGCATTGGGAGGCTGTGGGCTCTACCTATAAAGGCCAAGCCCAAATATAGGCCTGCACTCATTTAGTAGTAATGTTATTGGCTGCTGTAAATGTAAGGAAGGGAAGATTTGCTATTTGGTTCTCTTCCCAAAGCCCTGTACTTTGACTCAGTAGTCAGTTAATTTGCCTGAGGTCACACATCTAGATGATACTGAGTCCAGACTCATAGCCTGGCCTTCTGGATCTCCTCCATGTTTAGGCCTTGTACAAAGTGGATTTTTGTTTGTTTGTTTGTTTGTTTGTTTTTGTTTTTGTTTTTCGAGACAGGGTTTCTCTGTGTAGTCCTGACTGTCCTGGAACTCACTCTGTAGACCAGGCTGGCCTCAACTCAGAAATCTGTCTGCCTCTGCCTCCCAAGTGCTGGGATTACAGACGTGCGCCACCACGCCCAGCTTATAAAGTAGATTTCTATGGTCCATGATCCATGCTCGATCCTTTGACTCATATTGAGAAGTAGCCTCTTGTCTGTATCTATAAAGCATTTTCTTTTTCTTCTTTATAAATCTGCAGCATATGGAATGGACAGCCGACCTCCCATGGCAATTTTTGAGTTGTTGGATTACATTGTCAATGAGGTAAGTGCTGCCAGGTTTTTTTGACCTTGGTGTTTATTTACTCTGTATAAGAAAGTAAGTAGAGAGCTGGGGAAATGGCTCAGCAGTTAAGAGCATTGACTGCTCTTCCAGAGTTCCCGAGTTCAATTCCCAGCAAACACATGATGGCTCACAACCATCTGTAATGAGATCTGATGCTCTTTTCTGGTGTGTCTGAAGACAGCTACAGTACTCATAAATAATTAAAAAAAAAAAAAAAAAGGTAAAAGAAGGTGGCATACACCTTTAATCCCAGCACTTGGGAGGCAGAGGCAGGTGGATCTCTGCGTTCAAGGCCAGCCTGGTCTACAGAGTGAATTTCAGGACAGATATGCAACACAGAGAAACCCTGTCTGGGAAAAAACAAAACAAAAAAAGTAAGTAGTTTTGGGCTGGTGAGATAGCTTAGTGGTTAAGCATAGTGGCTACTCTTGCAGAGAACCTGGGTTCAATTTCCAGCAGATAGACGACAGTTTACAACCATCTGTCACTCCAGATCGAAGGAATCTGATACCTCTTTGGGCACTGCATGTATGTGGTGTATAGACAAAACATTTGGGGGGAAAAAAACCCTATACACAAAATAAAATGGGGGAAGAAAAAAACAATGAAAAGGAAAAACAACAAGGCAAAAAAAACCCACTAGTTATAAGTGTGTTGATGCACACCTGTGATCCCAGTCCTTGGGCTGAGACTGGAAACTTCCGAGCCTGAGGCAGGCCTCACTACAAAGTAAGATCCCTGTCTCAGAACGGAAGGTGGGAGTAAAAACTGTGGTTGAGTTGTTACATGGTATGGTCCTCAGGGTGCCTGAGCTTTGCTCTTGGAATTGTCAGCTCAGAGTCCCTTCTTCTTTTCCCAAGATCAGGAGCCTCCCATTCACCCACTGCTGCTTGCCTGTCTTCGTTCACTAGGCTGTCTAGTGCATGTACAAACATCTGAGCACAGGAGGTGTGAGGCGGAGTAGGGAGGATGAGCCAAAGATGGACGAGCAGGAGCCCCTAGTCTCCATGATGGCTAGGGGTAGCAGTGGGGTGCACTAGTGAGTGGAGAACTGCAACATCCAGACTTGGATTATTATTTTATGTGCTGTTAAAAGGCTGTGACTATAGAGATGAGGAATATCCATGACCAAATCTGTGAAAGCAGCAAATTACTTTTGGATTACTTTGTATAATTCCAACGCCTGAGAGGCCAAGGGAGAATTCCATGAATTTTAGGCTAGCCTGCACTGTAGAATGAGACAGTTTCAGAGTAAGGGGGAGGGGTATTTTGAGAAAAAAAAATATCTTCAAAAATGTATTATTATATGTAAGTACACTGTAGCTGTCTTCAGACACACCAGAAGAGGGTGTCAGATCTCATTATGGATGGTTGTGAGTCATTCAGTATGTGGTTTCTGGGATTTGAACTCGGGACCTTCAGAAAAGTAGTCAGTGCTCTTAACTGCTGAGCCATCTCTCCAGCCCCAAGAAAAATCTTTTTTTTTTTTTTTTCTCTTTTTTTCTCCCTCCGTTTTTTGAGACAGGGTTTCTCTGTGTAGTCCTGGCTGTCCTGGAACTCACTCTGTAGACCAGGCTGGCCTCGAACTCAGAAATCCACCTGCCTCTCTGCCTCCCAAGTGCTGGGATTAAAGGTGTGTGCCACCACCGCCGCCTTTTTTTTTTTTTTTTTCCTGGAGACAGGGTTTCTCTGTGTAGCCCTGGCTGTCCTGGAAGTCACTCTGTAGACCAGGCTGGCAAGAAAAATCTTTTTAAATGTATATGCCTATTGTAGGTGATTAAAAAATTTCAAACTCTTGGCTGATTTTAATATGAAGAACCAGACCACTTGTGAAGTTATTTATAAGTAAGTTTCCATTAAGGAAGGATGAGACTTGCCCCAGTCTTTGCTTAAGTGTAGGCTGGGCAGTACAGACTCGAGAAGCCCACTGGGCCAGCATTCTGCCCTGCAGCAGGAACAGCCTTGGCAGTTGAGAAGGGGTCAGTGCTGACGTGTTTCAGAGGCAGCACTGGGCTCAGATAAGGCCATCACCTATGCTTGACTTCAAACAGTTATAGGCAACCTTCTTGTACCCTGCTCTGAAAACAGACCCTTAAAAGCACAAGTGGGCCTATTGCTTGTCACAAACCTAACAGAATACCCTGGTCACCACAGAGGGTATAAATCAGTGAGTGCTTTTCTGCCCATCATGGAGCTGTTTACTTCTCTACTATGTGCAGAGCAGTGCAGGCTGGGCCATCTGTCCTCTGCCTGCTGAAACCTGTCTGGCTCTGGGTGGGAGGTCTGCCTGGACCACCAGTGCAGCTCTGCAGCTCTGCACACTGCTTTGCCCACAAGCGCTCACAATGTTCTCACTCTGTCCTTAAAGCCAGCTGAGGTGGGCAAACCTCTGCCCACTTTACATAGGTAAGGAAACTGAGGCTCCAGGATGGGCTCGCCTCTTCCCCAGTGCTTGCTTTCACCTGCCTCTTTCCACTCCCTGACGCGAAGAGCCTTTGTTAGCACCCCGTCCTTTCTTGCCTACCCCCTCCTGCTCAGGAGGAAGACACTGGCCTTTTGGGAGCCAGCTGTTTTCTCTTGAATGTTCCACACAACCTTCTTAGCAGCTGGGACAGTTTGCAGGGTGGGGCTTGTCCTACAGAATCTGGGTTGCGGTTGACCTCAAACCGACTAAGCCTTCAGGGTGAGGGAGGGTTTGCTGGGCTTTTTAGCAAGGGGCCTGTATTTAGTTGTTTCTGTAGTGCTGCCTCATGCATGCCGTGGAAGCTCTACCACTGAACTGAGAAATTCCTGCAGGACTAGTGCTTGTTCCATTTGCCTTAGATAGGGTCTCTTGTAGCCTGGAGAAGTCCCAAATGCCTCAGCCTCCCCAAGTGCTGGGACTAGAAGCAGGCACCGCCCAACTCAGAGATCCTTCTACTTCTGCCTCTGGTATTTCTTTCGAGCAGCAACATCTTGGGTATATCTCAAGTGCTGCTCCTTCCAAGAAAGCTGCTGGCACAGGTCATGTAAACCGACAGATTTCCTAGAGGTAGTCTCACTCGGGATCCTGTGCTGCGCGTGGGCAGTGTCCATCCACACTCAGCCTGTCAGCTAATGCTTTATTAACCTTTGACTCTTCCAGGGTTCAGAGAGGGGGTTTTGTGGAGTCTGCGGTACTGTCAGGCCAGAGAGGTGCCTCCTGGTTTGGGCATCCATGGGGCTTCTGCTGTTGGCACCTCCAGGCCAGCCAGCACTCGTACACCACACTTACTTTATATCCGAATACCTACACTCAGGCTTCCAGAGCTAAAACACAGCCTTCTGTAGGAGAGTGAACAGACTGAGGGGAACTTGGTTTGTTCTGTCAAAGTGGTAGAATACTTGAATTGGTCCCAACAAGGTGAGCCAGGAGTAGTCCCAGGCCACTTGCCTGATGAGGGCAGCAGAGGTCAGTGGCATGGTGGGTGTGACAGGGCAGGAATCAAGAGTCTCACGTGTTGACATGTTTGCAGCCTCCTCCAAAACTGCCCAGTGGAGTATTCAGTCTGGACTTTCAGGATTTTGTGAATAAATGGTAAGTGTATGCTATGTTCTGAGGGAAACCCCCCCCCTCCCCCAGCATCACCCTGTCTTCTCTTGATTAACCCTGGCTGCTGCCGTTGTGCTGCTGGGACTCTCCCCTGAACTTCAGGGACCGTCCTGTTGCTTTCTGACTTTAATTCAGCAAGACTTTTGCATGCTTAGATGTAATGATGGTGTGCCTATAATGGGGGATGTGCAAGGTTCAGGCACCGGCCCTCAGCCTTCATAAGAGGATATAAGTAGTTTGACTGAGAAGTAGTGCTCCTCTTTATTTTCTTTTCAGCCTAATAAAGAACCCTGCAGAGAGAGCAGATCTGAAGCAGCTCATGGTGAGTCTTACACAGCCTGCTTATTCATCTAAGCCATTTTCTGCCTTTCTCCACTCACTCCGTCCGGTTTGGGGCTTCACAGTGCCAGGCGTCAGTCTCCTCTGTCCTCCTATGAGTTACAGGGGCACCTGGGATCTAGTTCTGACTGGTTCACCTCACATATCCAATATCCTGAATTCCTCTCCAACTGGTTCTAGTTTGAGGGCAGTGACACATGCATGTGATACTGTAAGATCCAGACAACTCCATGCTCTGTGTCCTTGAGTGTAGTGTACCTTTTAACAAGTTGTCCCAGGGCCACACAGCTCATGTGTGGCAGAGGAATCTTTAGGCTGCAGTTGGCCTACTTGCTGCACAAGAGCGCTAGAGGCCTTTTCTGAGTGTTCCCAGGCCACCTCACCTTTCCTTCCTGGTCTTTTTGTTTGGTTTTTTTTTTTTTTGTTGTTGTTGTTGTTTTTGTTTTTTTCTTTTTCAAGACAGGGTTTCTCTGTATAGCCCTGGCTGTCCTGGAACTCAGAAATCCACCTGCTTCTGCCTCTCCAGTGCTGGTATTAAAGGCGTTCACCACCATTGCCCAGCTCTTCCTGGTCATTTTTAACAAAATTTTCTTTCCTTGTGCCCTACACAGGTACATGTTTTTATCAAAAGATCTGATGCCGAGGAGGTAGACTTCGCCGGCTGGCTCTGCTCCACCATTGGGCTTAACCAGCCCAGCACACCAACCCATGCTGCCAGCATCTGAGCCTTTAGGAAGCAGCAAAGAGGAATTCTCTGCCCAGTGGCATGCCATGTTGCTTTCTGGCCTCTCCCATGCTTGTCTATGTTCAGACGTGCATCTCATCTGTGACAAAAGATGAAGAACACAGCATGTGCCAAATCATACTTGTGTCATTTTTAATATCATTGTCTTTATCACTATGGTTACTCCCCTAAGTGGATTGGCTTTGTGCTTGGGGCTATTTGTCTGTTCATCAAACACATGCCAGGCTGAACTACAGTGAAACCCTAGTGACCTGGGTGGTCGTTCTTAATGATGTTTGCACTGCTGTTCATCATGACTCACTAGCTGGCTGCCTGTATTGTCAGGATTCTTGGACCCTTGGTACTTCACTCTGGCTGGTGACCTCAGTCTGAGAGGGAGCCTCCTGAGACCCTTCCCAGGCAGTGCACGCATGGAAAGCATGCTTTGCTGCTACCGAGATGAGCATCAGAACCTGTGCATCATGGTCTTTCCTTTCCTGCTTTTGCTATAGAACTCAGCAATTACCATCAAAAAAATCTAACCAGAGCCCATCACTGCCATGATAGCTGGGGCTTCAGTCTGTCTACTGTGGTGATTTTTAGACTTCTGGTTGTATTTCTATATTTATTTTTTAAATATACTGTGTGGGATACTTAGTGGTGTATGTCTCTGAGTTTGGATTAGTGTTTCTAAATTGGTGGTTATTTTGAATGTCACAAACGGATTAAAGCATCAATGTATCAAGAGTTCTATCTTTCTTCTAGTCCAAGTACCAATGCTATTGTAAACAACGTGTATAGTGCCTACAAATTGTATGAAAACCCTTTTAACCACTTTAATCAAGATGTTTATCAAATCTAATCTCTTATTCTAATAAAAATACTATCGAGTTAAAATAAAAAGAACAAAAGAGATTTCTGCTTTTGTGGCATGCCTTTCAATTTCTCTATAGGAAATGAAATGATTGTGGTGGTTTAACCATGGCCCCCATAGACTCATGTGTTTGAATGCTTGGCCCATAGGGAGTGGCACTTGTGGGAGAAAGTGTGCCATTGTGGGGGTGCACTTTGAGGTCTCCTATATGCCCAGGCTCTACCCAGTATAGAACATAGCCACTGGATCAAGATGTAGAACTCAGCCGGGTGTGGTGGCGCACGCCTGTAATCCCAACATTGGGGAGGCAGAGGCAGGCGGATTTCTGAGTTCGAGGCCAGCCTGGTCTACAGAGTGAGTTCCAGGACAGCTAGGGCTACACAGAGAAACCCTGTCTCGAAAAATCAAAAGAAAAAAAAAAAGATGTAGTACTCTTGGCTCCTTCAGCACCATGTCTAAATGCCATGCTTACCACCATGATAATGGACTAAACCTCTAATACTGTAAGCCAGCCCCTTAGAAGAGTTGCCATAGTCATTGTATCTCTTCACAGCAATGAATCCAAAGGATGATTTAGCCAGAAACTGAGGTAGGGGAAAATATTATACTGTCTTCTGAGGATTTCTGTTGCTGATATGAACACTGACTAAAAGCAGAGAGGAAGGGGCTTATTTTAATTTACAGCTTCAGTCCACCATCCAGGGAACAAGAAGAACCTAGAGGCAGAAACAAGCCGGAGGCCACAGTGGAACCCTGTTTGCAGAACCTTTCTTATACTGCCCAGGGCAACACTGCTCACAGTAAGCTGGGCCCTCCTCCTATGTCAGTCATTTAAGGAAATGCACAAGCTTGCCCACAGGCCAATCTGATGTGAACAGTTTCCCAATTGAAGTTCCTTCTGAAACTACTCTAGCTTGTGTTGACAAAAACTAGCCAAAAATGCCATTAGCAAGAGCATACTCAACTTTAATCCCAATACTTGGGAGGCATTGAGACTGGGTGGATATTGGGTGGAGCTGAGACTGAGGCTGGCCTGATCTATATAGTGAATTCTAGGACAGTGTGTGGAGACCTTATCTCAAAAGAAACAACAAAACAAACAAAAAAGCAGGGCAAACAAAGTGCACGCTGATCAGATCTATGCAGTGTGCTAATGGGTTTCCTGCAACTTCAGTCTCTGTACCGACTCTTCTCATGGGCCAACTTTTACAGTGATTCCTACCACCTTCCTAGGACCTGTGAATGAGCAGTCTCTACACAAGGGAAAACCATAGGTGGGTGTCTTAGGGTTTTTATTGCTGTGACAAAACACCCTAGCTAAAGCAGCTTTGGGAGGCAGGGATGGCTTACACATCCTGAATCACAGGGTACTGAAGTAAGCCAAGGCAATGGAGGAATGCTGCTCACTGGTTAGTGCAGCACCCATGTCCGCCTTCCCACCTCAAGAAGAAAATGCCCTAGAGGCTTGCCTAAAGCCCAATCTTAACAAGAGGCAGTTTCTCAGTTGATCCTTTCTCTTAGATGACTCTGTCAAGCTGACCTAAACTAGCTAGCTCAGTGGTGTTAGGAACCTGTCTGAGCAGAATTGTAAGCTCTTTCTCATAGAGCACTCCTTATTTCCTGTAGCAGGGCCTGCCTGCAGTTCCAGCCATGCTCTCAAGAGGTCCTTGCTGGTGTGAAAGCCTTCATCCTGGTCTGGTCAGTCTGCTATATTATGCTAGGAAATGGCTTCACTATTACAATTAACTACACCTTCCTGAAGAGAGAGGTATTCTCAGTGATGATCCTGTCATGCTTTAAGGTGGCTGTCAAGTCAGAAAAACAAGATGCAGAGCCCAGGAATATTCTTACTTGTAAGAGTACTGTTGTACGGCCGGGCGTGGTGGCGCATTCCTGTAATCCCAGCACTGGGGAGGCAGAGGCAGGCAGATTTCTGAGTTCGAGGCCAGCCTGGTCTACAGAGTGAGTTCCAGGACAGCCAGGGCTACACAGAGAAACCCTGTCTTAAAAAAAAAAAAAAAAAACCACCACCAAAAAGATTGCTGTTGTGCAATTGTAAGGAACAGTTTGGATACCAGCACAGTACAAACTGGGTACCCCAGAAACATTTGTAATTCCGGCTTTGAGAGATTAAACTTTATATACACATGTACTTACACATGCTCATACACAGCAAAGTAAAGCCTTAAAACACTAGCAGCAGTCATGTGCAGGTGACATGGTTCTCTGGGCTTGTTGCCCAGCATGACAACCTAAGTACAATCCTTGGAACTCATATGGTGGAAGAGGAACCAACTTCCTCTGACCTCCATATGCACATAGTGGTAGGTACACGTGTCCACACATACATAATGCACATGCAAAAAGGCCATCTCATCAATATTCCTTGGTTTCTTCTTTAGGAGAACATCTTACACCAAACCAGTATATATACTGTGTTGTGTAGGGAGTTGTCAGCATGGGGGTGTATATGATGTATTTGGTGTGTGTTAAGGAGGTGTGCTAATGACCAGAGGTTGCTGTAGTTTTCTTTTTCTGTATTAATTTTCTGAGACAGGTTCTATGTAGTCCTAGCTGTCCTGAAACTTGCTGTGTGGACCATCAAACTGGCCTGACATCCTGCCTCTGCCTCCCTTGTCATGTTCCATGTGACTGCCCCTGCTAATGACTGAATTAGGTCAGTTTGTATAGTGTTTGCTTTCTTCACAAAAGAGATGGAATAGAGTGACCAGCTGATCTCACTTAGCCTAATACTATGGTGATTAACCCATGATAAGACCTTGCACTGTGTTTTGTTTTGGTTATAGCCCAGATTGGCTTCAGAGTGGACGGCAATCACTCTTGCTAGAGCATCTCAAAGCCTGGGATTGCAGGTATGTAAATGCCAGAGTTAGCTAAAGCTCTGTATCTTACTATGATCTTTTACATAATGTTATCTACTTTTCCCCATTCCTCTGGTAGTGAAATTGAACTGATTTATATATCTCAGCAGAAAAAAAAAACATTTTTTGCAGCTTGCTATTTAAACCCTTTCCACGTGTGCTGGGCTTGAGATGTGCTGGGCCTCTGCGCTCATTCTAACTGTTCTTCTCAGACAGGTGTCCAAGTGAATCAACACTCACTGGTTCGGCTGGACGGGCTGCCAGTGTCCTTCAGGGTCTGTCGGCCTTCCTATCCCCAGTGCTTGGGTCACAGGCATGTGACACTCTGCCCATGTTTTTACACAGATTCTGGGGTTCCAAACTCAGGTCTTCATATTTGACCTTTCATACTTTATCGACTTCCATTCCTTTCACATAGGCCCTGCAAAATGACTTTAAAGAGATTAAGCACCCAAGACTTAGTTTAGTTTGTATAACTAAGCCTGCCCTTGTGCCCCCTTTATGAATCAGATTCTTCTTCCTCCTCCTCCTCCTCCTCTTCCTCCATAGGGCTCCTTGTGCTCAGCTTCAGTGTGGTCTGATTGATTGATGCTTCGTTGTCTACATGTAGTGACATCTGTGTAAAATAACAGCATTAGGATTACTGTATAGCCTCAAAACGGGTTGGAGAAATGATTAGCAGTTAAAGTACTTGTTGCATGCAATGTGATGGTGGTGTACACCTCTAATCCCAGCACTCAGGAGGCAGAAGCAGGTGGATTCCTGTGAGTTCGAGGCCAGCCTGGTCTACAAAGTGAATTTCAAGACTGCCAGGGCTACACAGAGAAACCTTGTCTAGAAAAACAAAACAAACAGAAGAGTACTTGTTTCTTTTTCAAAACGATCCAAATTTGAATCCTCATATCCATAGCTCACAAGCCCCAACTTTAGGGTATCTGATACTTCCATGGATACTAACATGCACTCACACACACCTATAAAAATATCTTTAAAGTTAAAGTTTAATTTTAGGTTCATATTTTTATGACTGAAAGAACGCTTTCCTGTTTCTGGTTTCTCCCATTACTGAAAAGGGGTAAGAATGCTTCATGTTAACCAAAATGTTAAATGACCTAAACCACCATCAACAAAGTAACTGTGTAGACTACATAGCTATAAAGAATTCTCAAAACATGGTATATTTAGGGAGAATGTATTGGCTTTGTTGAAGGCAGTTGGTAAACGTGAGTAGGGTAATACCTGTGCCTCATCCTTAGCCCTTCCTTTGTACTGGAACTCACACTCACAGAGCAGCAATCATGATATTCCTAAAGAGCAGAGTTTCTAAACAGGACATGAGTGCACATGCCTGTAGTCCCAGGGAGAGGGAAGACCATAAGAAGGCTAGCCTGGGTACAGAAGATACTGCTTCAAAACACCTTGCCACCTCTACCACAGCAACCACTGCTAGTTTCTTGGGGTTGATCTGAATAACTGGCAAGGATGGAGCAATTTGAGATCTGGGTAGGCTGGGCATATTGATGTACACTAGAAGAATAGAAGCTGCCTGAAATTGACAACGTATAAAAGACAAGCTATTGACTGGATGATTAATGCAGATTAGCTAATTACTGAACTATAAATTATAAGGGGCAGGAGATGCAGCTTTCTGGTAGGGTGCTTGCTTACCTTGTATGAAGTCCTAGGTTCAATGCACAGTAAATTTGCCCATGCCCCCAAATATTTGAAAGATACGTCCCACGGTCCTTTGGACTTGGTAATAATGTGTCATACAGCATTTGCCTGCCCGAGGGGCTAGGGCACAAGGGGACTCTCACCATCTGGAGGTCTGTACTTGACTAAACTTACATCATAGAACTGTTCAGATGCAGGCTGAGAAGACAGTGTCTCAGTCCTTCCTCGAGAATTAATCATTGATTGAAGGGCTAATTCTTCAACCTAGAAAAGAAAAGTCAAAGACATTTCACTGAGTATTCTGCTGGGTTACCATAGTGAGTGAGTTCCACTAGATGCCCTATAGGTTGGCATCATGAGAAAGAACTGCTTATAATCCCTGAACTGTTCTAGAAGGGCAGGGGAGCTTTGCCTCCCCTGCCTTTTTCTTTCCCTAAGATGGGATCTTAACTTTGTAAACCTGGCTGTCCTACAACTTGATAAGTAGAAGAGTTGGCCTTGAATTTATAAATATCTACCTGCCTCTGCTTCTGAAGTGCTGGGATTAAAGTCATGAGCCATACACTGAGGTTAGACAAGTAGGAGGCAAGGGGGTCCTAAGTTTAAGGCTAACCTGAGCTACACACTAGGTTCAAGGCATGCCTGGGGTACACAGGAGAGTCCACTTCTCCCCCTCCCTCACTGTCACCCCAGGAGACAGCTGGTTCCACAGACATAGATGGATGTCCTAAGTTTGAGCTTGTCTACTCATTAATGAGAAAGTGAAGGCAGGGGATAAAAAATGTACGTGTTTCCTGGAGCACCAGGGTACCTGCATTTGGGAAGTCATCTTCAACAAACAATCATTAGGTGCTTGTAAGAGGTATTGTTAGAAAAAAGTGTGGGCCTTTTATAAATGCCCTGAGAAAAGGTGCATATCGTTTTTTTATACAAGTTCAGTTCATAAAGGGCTTCTCTAATCCTCATGTCACTTACATTTAAAGATCTTGCCCATGAGTGCTGAGCAGAATTTATCACGATCATTTCACAAGGACCAAATTACCCCTATGTCTGAGACGTGATCACGGCGGCCCTAAACCGGCATCGGAGTCATCTCTTCCCAGATGGGTTACTGGGAACTCTAGGGGACAACTTTCTTTCCAAGACCTCATTCATACCGCAGGCGGATCTGAGATTCAATACTAGCTTTACGACACTAAAACCCTTTCTAGTGCAGATAACAATATTAGCCAGCAGCTGAGGCGTGAGCTGGCGGGTTGGGTCGGGGCGGATGAGGGCTTTAGGAGCTAAACCTGCTGAACACCTAGTAGACCGAAGCTCTACCGCCGCGCTCGTCGGACGCTCACGAGGGGTTAGAGCTGGAGGTCTACACGCTCACCTTGAGGCGGTTGAGTTGGTCATGCAGGGCTGCTTTTAGACGCAGCAGGGTCTCCTCCTCCTTGCGGAGCTCTTGCAGTCGACTCAACATCCCCTTCCACCTCCTTAGGAGGCAAGCTGCCTTCTACTGGGCGCTCGGCGATGACGTCACTTCCGGTCGCCTACATCAGCGACGGACTGCACACATGCTTCCTTACAGCCATTTGCTGAAGGCCCAGTAGATCGGAAAACAAAGTAGATCCGGGATCGGAAAACAAAGTGGAATTCCAAGGAGCATGGAGATTCTTCAGTCCCTTGGTAATCCCTCACAGTAAAACTGGGCTTCAGAACAGCATTCGTCTCGGTACTTTATACTCTGCAAAGGGCAGAGTTTTGCAGGCAGGAACCAAAATACCACCAAATAATTAAGCTTAGTAGAGACAGGAATGCTAAGCGCAAGAAACCATGTTTTAGGGCAATAGTTTTGCCCGCGTTCATTGTATCTGCTAGCAATTTTGACCAAATCAAGTCCATAGTGATGGCAATTCTATGACGATTAGGTTTATACTTAGCAAATGACATATAAACACCACCCTCATGGACACAGTGGCCATAATTATGGCAGGCGCACCATTTTCTTTTACTATCATGCCCCCTAGTGGCTAATTACAATATTCACAGGATTTGGCCCCTTGCTATTCCTAATCATGCTTCTCAGATGTGCCTAAAACATTGATACTAAATAGAATGGATTTCACTGGAGGTTAGACCAACCCAAATTCAATTTGTAGTAGACTACAGTGTGGATCAGCTTGAAGAATGAAATTTTATTAAAAATAATTTGTTGAGCCAGGCGGGTGGATTTGAGTTCGAGGCCAGCCTGGTCTACAAAGTGTGTTCAGGCCAGCCAGGGCTACACAGAGAAACCCTGTCCCAAACAAATAAGAAATAAATAAATAAAAATAATTTGTTTTTAGTCCTGATGACCAAAGCCCATGAAATACCACCTCTTGCCAAAAGGTTCATTTTAAAGGTCTTGGAAACATCCACAATCAAGAGTCACACAAAGGTTTGTCACTACATCTTGATTTATTCAAATAGGCTGTCAATATTCGCTCTCTCTGGAATTTAAGGAATTTTAGTAGTTTATGCAGCAGGCTTTTTGTCTTCTGCAGGAGGCTTCTTCTCTGCTGGTTTCTTGGTAACCACCTTCTTCCCCACAGGCTTCTTTAGCTTCTTGACATCCATGGCCTTCTTCCCTTTCTTGTCCACTGCGGCCTTCTTGTCTGCAGGGGCCTTCTCTGCCCCAGTCTTCTCGGATTTGGCTGCCAGCGCAGCAGCCGCTGCCTCCAGCTTTTTCACCCGAAGTTTGTGCTGCAACAAAAGCAAGTAGGACACTGAGAGTCTCACTGTCAATGGTTCCTATCCTTCCCACAGCATTTGAGGAGGTAGAAGCAAGTGGACCTCTGTGGGGGGCAGCTAGGTCTCAGGAGAGGGGGCAACCAAATCTTATAAAAAAAAGTTGACACAGCAAACTATGACTTACATTTCTGGCCTGGCGAAGAATGGTATTCCTGCGCATAGTCTTTGCGTAAGGGTTCAGCTTCAACATGATTCTCAGGTTCTTCAGTGGATTCTTCTTCAAGACTCTGCGATGAATCTTCTTGCTATTAAAAGGGTAGAATTCATTAATCAACACGCGTCCCTTTTAAAAGTCACAAGAGGTTGTATCAAGTATTATAAGTTTCAAAACTTTACCGTGGTGCTCGGAGGGCTCTTTGGATCTCTGGGCTTTTCAAGATTCTGCTAAGGTCTGTGTTCATCATCTTGTGCATGGGAAGGCTGGGGGGGGGGGGGGACACACAAAAGAACCCTTAAGAAGTCCAAATTCTCATCTTCTAACTGAACATAAAGCATTAAAAAATGTAACTTACGCCGGGCGGTGGTGGCACACGCCTTTAATCCCAGCACTTGGGAGGCAGAGGCAGGCAGATTTCTGAGTTCCAGGCCAGCCTGGTCCACAGAGCCAGGACAGCCAGGACTACAAAGAGAAACTGTCTCGAAAAACAAAACAAAACAACAAGAGGAAAGAAAATGTAATTTAAATGTTTCAACTCTCCAGATCCAGAATAAACATTTATATTTTCATTCAGTAGTCATAGGTGAGACACATTACTCCAAACAATGGAAAATGTAAAAAAAAAAAAAAAAAAAAAGCCTTGAAAGTAGAACTTAGAGAGAATGCAGGGCTGGAGAGGTGGTTAGGAGCACTGACTGCTCTTCCAAAGGTACGGAGTTCAAATCCCAGCAGCCACATGGTGGCTCACAACCACCCTCAGGGAGATCTGGATTGTCTGAAGACAGCTACAGTGTATTTACAAATAATAATAAATCTTAAAGTAAGAGAATATAAATGTACACATTAGTCACTGACGTGCAATACTGACGTGTAATAAGTATGAGAAAACTCACTTATAGTTGCTCTTGAGGGAAGCAGCCTTGCGCCAAGTGCCATACAGCTCATCCAACTTCCGGAAAGCACTTTCAGTCCAAATGCAGAAACGCCCCACATGCCCACCAGGAGCAAGTTTCAAAATGTTCAGCTTGCTTACATTAAGCAGAGTAATACCTTTAAAGGGAAAGAAGAATCAGGAAACCCGTATGCACTCAACAGGAGAAATACAATTTCTATGGCTTACTGAGAACTTAAAAGCTCAAGCCACCTTGGTGGGTATAACTCACTCATGTAGGAATCAGAACTTCCACAAAATCATGTTGTTTCAGAAACACGGACCATGAAGCGGAATTTCATCATAACCACAGCTGAGTGAGCTTGCATATAGAATAGGCAGATAAAACCTGTATAAGAATTTACCAGGGATGTTTCTGAAGGCCTTGATGATACCATTATCTTCGTTGTAGATGATGCAGGGTCCCCTGCGCTGGATCCGCCGTCGGTTTCTCATTTTGCCCTTGCCAGCTCTCATTCTCTGAGAGGCGTAGACCTATAGAGTGAGGAGCTTTAGTATTCTGATGATATAAGCTTTGCATACCCTCAATCTTGGCAAAACAACGAAAAACCATTTCAGCAGGCAAAGGAATTTTCAGCTACAACTAATGCTGTTTTATCCCTGAAAGCACAACTTTGTTATTACTCTTTCACGCAAGTTATGAGTTGCTCAGCAATAATTCTCGTCAACCTTCTGATTCAGCTTACTGACAGCAGGCAACTGTCACTGAAAACAGAGTAAGACGCAAATTACAACATCACTGCAAGAAAAAAAAATGACAGCAAAACTGAGACTCCTCCATGCTATCTTTTAAGATATACACAAATAAGTACTTACATGTACACAAACACATATACACTAGAGATAGGTTACCTATAGAGTCCCTGATCAACCCAACAACCACTATCTTGGGATCTTTGAAGTTTCTATAATCAATACTCAATAAAAACTGAAGCCTGCCCATCCACCCATTAGACCTAAGTGTATATGGTGAACCCACCTTTTTGATGTCATTCCAGGCTTTAAGTTTCTTAAGCAGCTGAACAGCCTCCTTGGTCTTCTTGTAACCCTCAACTTTATCTTCAACCACCAAGGGCAGCTCAGGGACTTCCTCAATTCGATGACCTAACAAAACCAATGTAATATTTAACAGCTAATTCTCACCTTCTCCCTCACCCCAAGACACTGTTCCAAACTGAAAAGATCCTGTCTATGCCTCCAGTGGCAGAAGTCTCAACTGTTTGCACCACACCACAAAATAAAATACCATGCAAACTCTATCAAATCAGAATTTCCACTAATATCATGTGTTTCAGAAACACGGACCATTACGTGGAATTTCATCATTTTGACAGTTAAACATGGTAAGATTTGATAGTTGCCACAAAGATTTACTATATGGATGTAAGAAGTGACCTTAGCAGAGAAATAGAATTCAGAGAAGGAATTTACTTAGGTCCAAGTTAAAACTAAATGTCACACCTTTAGACATCACCAAAGCTGGTAAGGCTGAGGCGGCCAGGGCAGAACAGATAGCATATCGCTTTTGGGTTGTGTTCACTCTGCGGTGCCAACGACGCCAGGTCTTGGTCGGTGCAAACATGCGGCCCCCACGACACATCTGTTTTCTTTGTCAAGAGTTTAACATTTCTTTTTAAATTTAGAAATTTAACAAGGTTATTACTTGCTCAGTAACAATATTCGTCAACCTTCTGAACCAGCTTACTGACAGCAGGCAACTGTCGCTGTGAACAGAGTAAGACGCAAATTACGACATCACTGCAAGCATCCCAACATCGTTGCCTAGAAATATTTATTGGAGACACTAGTTCTAAACATTCAAATTAAATAGTATTAATACAAGCCTTCAGTCCAGTTGGTCAATTGCCAAGAGCACTAATCAAGGATACATTTCCAAAGGCACCCTGGCCAGATCGGTGGGTCCCACCACCTCGAACTCTTGGAATTCGAGCCACAGCTCTGCCAGTACCCCAAGACTCAGCACTGGTTTGATGGCCTAAAATTGGCAAGAACAGAAGGTTTAGGTACTAATTTATAACAAACCAACGACTTAAATTTATGCACAGTAAAGGCAGTATCAGAATAGCCATGGAAAAATCATGTAGTTCAGAAACACGGACCAATGGAATCTCATCATTTACTGCAAAGGAGCCCTCAAGTATATGCGCGCGTGTATATACACACACATACCTGCTAATTCACTGACGGCATAGGGCTGTCTGTTGTTTTTCCTCAAGTTGGTGTGAACAAAGTTCACAATATCTGGTCGAATGGGAGCTTTGAACACAGCTGGCAAAGTGACATTCTTGCCAGATGACTCCCCCTTTTCAGAGTACACCGATATGAGGGGGCGGGCACAAGCCTTGGAAGGAATGAAAAAAGTAAAACAGAGTTAGAAGCAAACAGATAAAGGACTACCTGGGGGAAGAACTGGGGACCAGAAAGGCAGGAGCACAGAGAACCAGCACATGAAATACAGAAAATGCCCCAACAGAACCATATCATGTTGTAATAATGGATTCACTTGAGAAAAGCTAAGAGTACTTATATTGACAACATTGGAGGCAAACTCTTCCCATCTTTAAATGTCAAGAGCTCGAGAAATAAAAGACTGAGCCACTGACTGGGGTTATATACATGCCACGCTTTGGATGCAGTTTAAGGTCAGTATGGCGTTGCAGGAGACCCGAATTCAAGAAACACAGACTAAAATACCAGTGGGTTTATTTATCATTTCAATAGCTTTACATCGAAAGAATGCCCACAACCTGAAAATGTCAATTTTATAAATCTAAAGCAATATAATCAAAGCAATGTTTCAAGACAGTTTAATGAGACCACGTAACTTCAGCAAAGCTAGCCTACGCAATGTTCCAGAGCCCTACTCAGACTCAGAAAGGCGTTGATACTTTACTCAGCATTTATCTCTGCCCTATCTCCCATGTGCTCTTCCAGATTCCAGACCATCTCCACTACCATTGCTCCCTCAAAGTTATCACAAATAGGACAACCTATTTAGTCAATTTAACGATGAATCTCAGACCTGTCTCCAAATCCTATCTTACTGTAATCAGACCAACCTTAACACATCTACTAAATAAAGCAAAACATTTGCACAAAAATATACTAACAACTGCTATCTGTGAACTGTCTTAAAGCTCCAACGTCTAGATTACATAAATTAACGAAGACCTGCTTTCCCAGGAACTATTTCAAAGAGCCATAGGCAATCTTTCTGGGAAACATGAATGCAAATTTCCTTCAGCCCTTTTCTTTTATGACGGATATACAAATCCATTGGACTGAAAGCACATGACCGGTCAAGCCTGCGCTGAGTTGTCATCGGCCGACCCCGAACCCGACAAGTTTCCGGGCACCAAAGAGTTCGGCTTCCAGAAGCCTTGTCTTAGCAGTAAAGAAAGCGGAGATCCCACAAGTTCCTATCATCCACCCTGCGCTGTTGCCCACGTTGCCTCTAAGATGGCTGCCGCAGCGCCCACAACTCAGCTCCGGCCAGAAGAGGTGCTAGGTGCCCTTTCCCTCGTCTCCTCTCTGCAGACCCGACGTCCTAAACCTTCACGCTCCGCCATAGGAGCCAGAAACCAGGAGAAAGTCCCGAGTACAAGACTTCCACTCACCATGACGGGGAGAGGAGAAGTCCACGCTCCTCTCTACCCGGCTGCTCCCACAGGAAAAGGAAAGACTGATCACTTGTACTCTATATATCCTTCCACTCCTCTTCCGCATCCTGCCTCCAATAAAAAACAACTTAGAGACACAAACTATCTTTCTGCTCCACTGAAAAATTTCAAAAAGGAATATTTTTATATGACGTGTGTTAAAATTAGTTGTTGGTTTTTTTTAACGTTAAAAAGAGTGATTAGAAAACAGGGACTCTTTTTCGCGGAATAATTCGTAACACCGTCCAACTCTCGCGAGATGTTTTTCTCCTCATCCCGCCCACTTCATCATAACTCTTTTAATCCATTCTTTCCCCCCAATAGAAATGGTAAAGTTTCGGGAATTATAAATTGAAGGGACGCTCTACTAAATTAAAACAATGTGTTTCAATTGAGTACAAAACAGAACTTAAGGAGTAAAGTAGTTCCGGCGGGGCGGGGTCATGGCCTCTGACGTCGGCGTCTGGGCGCGCAGTTTAGTTTAGCTTCTCAGCCATGGACCCAGGCCACGGCGGGACGTGGGCGCGAATGAACCGCGCGGCAGAGGAGTTTTATGCTCGTCTTCGGCAGTGAGTTGTGGTTGAGGAATGGGATGGTGCTTGTCCCTCCCGGCCTTTGTATCCCCGCCCGTGTTGTTTGTCACTGCTGAAGCTTTCGCCCCGTGCGGCCTCTCCTGGATCTGGGACGGGAGAGGCGGCTCTGCTGGGCGGCGGGTCGGGCTCTGCGGAGGAGACCTAGGCCACCGCTAGCCTCCCAGGGAAACGTCAGTTCTTACCCAAGGCAGGCAAGGATACAGAGAGCTAGATGTCAGCCTGCCTCAGGCTTTGCCTCCTAAGAAAGCTACAGAGTTCAAACCGACCCTCTTGCCTCCTGATGCTGAGATAGAGGCGTGAGCCCGGCCAGAATTGTTCCCTTAGTGAAATGTGGGTCCAAGAGGATTCTGTCAACTTCCACACCCTGTAAGAAAATCCACGTCAGCACCTCAGGTCGGAATAACCCCAGAGGGTGGCCAAAATACACATTGACGGACTCAGCCGCCAAGATTTTTGATTTCGTAGACCTGACGTGAGGCCCAAAACTTATCTTTATAAATTCTAGGTTGAGGGTGTTGCTGGCTGGGTATAGCTCATTATTTTCTAAATAATTTTTAACTGTCATTATTGCCCCTCCTCCCGTTTACAAAATCAGTAATAATTTTTCACTATTATAAGAAAGAAGTATATATGCTAATATATTTTGTATGTTAGATATAAACATGTCATAATATACTATAATACATGTAACATTATATGTTTACATATTATATGTCATGTATTAATATTAGATATTACTGATTAATGCGTAGTCTTATTAGTGGCCTAGTTGTGGCAATAAAACCACATCATGCCAGGCGATGGTGGCGCACACCTTTAATCCCAGCACTTGGGAGGCAGAGGCAGGCGGATTTCTGAGTTCGAGGCCAGCCTGGTCTACAGAGTGAGTTCCAGGACAGCCAGGGCTATACAGAGAAACCCTGTCTTGAAAAAACCAAATTAAAAATAAACAAAGAAAAGAACTGGTGTGCTTTTGTTTTCTAACAAAACTTGGGTTTAAAAACAACCATAAAGTACTTAACACCATGGGAAAATATCACAACAGTTAAAACAACTGAAGTTCTTTGTGTAACCCTGCATGTCCTAGAACTCGATCTGTAGAGTAGTCTGGCCTTGGACTCCCGAGATCCGCCTGCCTCTGCCGTGGGTGCTGGGATTAAAGGCGTGCCCCACCACTGCCCGGCTAAAACTAGTGTTTTTAAAGAAGCTAATAATGTCTTTGAGCTCAGGAACTTCAGTTGTTTTAACTGTTGTGATATTTTCCCGTGGTGTTAAGTACTTTATTGTTTTTAAACCCAAGGTCTCTGAGTTTGGACCTTGGCCCCATCTCCAATGTGCTGTCATTACAGGCATGTACCATTATGCCCAGTTTTTGAGGTGCTGGGAATAGAACCCAGAGCTTCACACATATTAGGCAAGCACTCTTATACCCAAGTTATGTTCCCACCTTCTGTGTTTTTTTCTTTATCTTTTGGTTTTTTTTGGAGACCAGGCCTGTCTCTGCCTCCCAGTGCTGGGATTAAAGGCATGTGCCACCACTGCCCGGCCAAGTTTTCACTTATTTATCTCTCAACCCTGAGAAGAAATTACCATTCTGGGAAGAATGGTAACTCCAGAATTCCTTCAAGTTAAGACTTCTAAACCTAAAAGTCCAAGTTTCCTTCTTTTTCCTTTTCCCAGACTCCCAGCCACTTCTGTTCTAATTCTTCGCTGAGGATTGGAGGTCAGGGTCTTGTGCGTGCTAGACACGTCTCCTTGTTCTTGCCCATCTGCACTGCTCTGCTTTGGGCCATTATCATGTCTCTGAAATGGTACAAGTGATTCACAGTTCCTGCCCTCTGAGTTCTCAGTACCCTGTAACTGGTAGTTTACTCTAGATTCATTCAAGCCTGGTTTTGTTTGCTATCCCCCGTAACTAGCAAGAGTGTTTGATAAACAGTTGCTGAATGACCAAGCAATATCCTTGAATTATATGTAAAAGACAACCATCTTTAAGAGAAAATCACAATCTTGGACCAGAGAGATGGTTCAGTAGCCACCAAATCTTATGGCATTGGGCCCACATAGTGGGAGGAGAAAATATCTCACAAATTGTCCTCTGACCTTGACATCACACACTCACACATATACATGTTTAAATAAATATAGTAAATAAAAAAAAAAAAGAGTCTTGTGCAATATAACACAAGTTGACCTATCAGCTTATTTTTTTATGTTCCTAGGTCAGTTAGGTCAAGTATCAGATCAAAAGATTCAAACTATATCCTGAGATACCTGTTGGGCTCTTTCAGTAACTAAAGCTGCTTTTTCCTATAATCAGGCTGGTCTATATTTTGGTATTTCATCCTGCTAATGTTTTATACTTTGAGATCACTATTAAATACCTTATTAAGCAGAGCTGAACAGTTAAGGGCACCACTTGTGATCCATGGCTATCCACAGCTCCAGCTGTGGTGGACGGGTCCGGGGTCCTCGTCTACCTCTGAAGTTACACGCTCACCCCAAACCCCCTAATTAAAAGGGCACATCTCGGCTGGGCGGTGGTGGCACACGCCTGTAATCCCAGCACTTAGGAGGCAGAGGCAGGCGGATTTCTGAGTTTGAGGCAAACCTGGTCTACAGAGTGAGTTCCAGGACAGCCAGGGCTACACAGAGAAACCCTGTCTCAGGGGGAAAAAAAAAGGCACATCTCTCTCTTTTTTTTTAAGTCCTCAACACAAGGTTTCCTTTTTTAGTCCTCACTGTCTGGAACTCTGTAGATCAGGTTGCTTTCAAACTCACAGAGATCTGTCTGTTTCTGCCTCCCAAGTGCTGAAATTAAAGGCTAGCACTACCACTACCTGGCTAGAAACTTAAAAAAAAAAAAAAAAAAAAAAGATTTATTTTATGTATGTGAGTACACTTGCTGTCTTCAGACACACCAGAAGAGGGCATTGGATCCCATTACAGATGTCTGTGAGCCACCATGTGGTTGCTGGGATTTGAACTCAGGACCTCTCGAAGAGCTCAGCGCTATTACCGCTGAGCCATCTCTCCAGCCCATTGAAACTTTCTTAAATGATACTTAAATTTATATTAGAGGATTTTCTTTTTTTTTCTTTTTTTTCTTTTTGGTTTGTTCTTTTTTCGAGACAGGGTTTCTCTGAGTAGCCCTGGCTATCTTGGAACTCGCTCTGTAGACCAGGCTGGCCTAAGAAATCCACCTGCCTCTGCCTCCCAAGTGCTGGGATTAAAGGCGTGCGCCACCACGCCCGGCTATTTGTTTTTAAATTAATGAATCTGAGGGGATGGCTCAAGTGCTAAGAGCACTTACTACTCTTCCAGAAGACCAGCGCCCACAGCAGGCGGCCTCCAGCCCAGCTCCAGAGCCAGGCCCTCTTGAGTACTTGCACTTACACATTCTTTACCCACTTCCCTTACAAACGTACACGTAACCAGAAACATTTGTTTATATTTGTTGTATGTGTATGTTTGGCCTGTGTATATGCTTGTGGGCTGGTTCATCCCTAGTGCCTGTCGGGATCAGAAAAGGGTGTCAGCATAGAACTGGAGTTAGAGGTAAGGTTATAAGCCATCTTGTGAGTGCTGGGATCTGAGCCCAGGTCCTCTGTAGGAGCAACAGTGCTTAGAGTTATCTCTCTGGGTACCCCCACCCCCATTTTCCTGAGGCAAAGTGTCACTGTATCCCTGGCTGGCCTGGAACTCAGAGCTGCCTGCTCTTGTGGTTACAGCATGCCCCATCCCCACACCCCATGCCCACCCTTCTTTATCTTAACATAATTGTTTCCCTTTCTGCTGCTATCCTTAGAGCTGTTACAAGAACTAAGCTTTCCCCACTGATATGTAAATTAAAGTACTAGCTAATCACTGAGTTAAATGATAGATATCTGCAACTCTGTTTTTCACACATGGTTCTGCATTTCAGAGAATTTAATGAAGAAAAGAAAGGAGTCTGTAAAGACCCATTTATCTATGAGGTATGAGCAATTTATTTGGTTTTAAACACAATGATCCTAAAATTGTAGGGTTTTTTTTTAATTGTAGGGTTTTTAAATCAGGTTTTTTGAAATTATATATGATAAATTTCATTCTTTTAGGAGATGGTTCTATGACTATTTAGGAATACCTTCAGGAGTTCAGCTATGTCTGTTATCAAAGTATAGACTATTTCCTGTCCAAAAATGTGTCCATGTCCCTGTATGAGCATTTTCATATGCCTCTAGTTCCTACAACTGCTAATTTGTTTTCTCTGTGTAGATTTGCCATGGTTTCATGGGTTTGGCTTTCTTTGCTTTCTTCCTTTTTGTTTGTTTGAGATAGGTTCCCACTGTGTAGCCTTGGCTTTTATGAAACTCAATTTTTAGACTAGGCTGGCCTTGAGCTTAAGAAATCTACTTGCTTTGGCAGCCTGAGTGCTAGGATTATACACATGTGCCACCATTCCTGGATCAGCATTAGCTTTTTAAATAAATATATGCATTTGAGAGTCTTCCTGTTACTAAGTTTCAATAAAGACACTTGGGTGGTTTCCAGATTTTACAAAAATGAATAAGGTTGCTTATAGATTTTTTCAAGAATCTTGTCTGGGGAGCCGGGCGTGGTGGCGCACGTCTGTAATCCCAGCACTTGGGAGGCAGAGGCAGGTGGATTTCTGAGTTCGAGGCCAGCCTGGTCTACAGAGCGAGTTCCAGGACAGCCAGGACTACACAGAGAAACCCTGTCTTGAAAAAAACCAAAAAAAAAAAAAAAAAGAATCTTGTCTGGGTGTGGTGTCATCTAGCTTTAACCCCAACACTCAGAAGGCATAGGCAGGCAGATCTCTTGAGTTTGAGGTCAGCCTCCTCTTCAGAACTAGTTTTAGGACAGCCAGAGCTACAGCAGGAACCTTTCTTGAAAAAAAAAAAAAAAGCTGCTATGTATTAGATGTTCCATACTTAAATTCCTCATAGTTGGGAATATAAAACCTGGATTTATAAAACTCAAAAATTACCAGGAAGGGCAAAAACTGTGATAGAAAAGACAAAGGACATGAATCAGAAGCACAAGTGCAGTCTCTTTCATTGTAGAGTTCCCACTAAGCAAACTCAGCAAGCACAACCTCACAGAGTATGCTCTCTGAGTTCTTCCTGCTCGGGATCCATATTCATTTCCTACAGCTGCACTAGAAAGGGTTACAGGGAGGGAGGCAGCTTCAGGTTGAAGTTGATTCTCACAGTTTTGGAGACTAGAGGTGTGAAATGACAGTATAGGCAGGTTATGTTCCCGCTGAAGGCTTCCAAAGGCTTCAGAAGACAACCCTTCCTGGAATCTGCCTGCCTGACTTGTGGTTTTTAGTAGTCTTGGTGTTGTCCCAACACCTGCCTCCCTCAACACATGGCTTTCTCCCGTGTGTCCATTGTCTCTGAAGCTCTTCTGGAAGATTAGCAGTCATTGAGTCTGGACCCTACTCCCTAACTCAGTTCATTTCAGCTTGACTTGAGTACATTTGCATGTAAGGTCACATTCACATGAATTGAGGATAGTGCTTCTGGTATCTTTAAAGGACACGGTGCAGCCTGCAGTAACTGAAATTTAAAGGCTCCACTAACAGTGTCCGTGGTTCTTTGTCTGTAGGTGTCTTTGGCCACTTTGTGGGTTCTTTCTTCTACCCTTTCAAGCCCCTAATTCCAGATAAGAGGAAAAAAGGATAGAGAGGAAAGCAAAGAGATCCCTGAATAAAGTTGGATTGGAAAGGGGACAACATTATTATTAGACTACTTCCTGATGATGAGGGTCATTGAGTTCCTTGGGGTAAGTTTGATATTCATCATCAGGAGATCTAATTTCTTCTTGTACTGATGATGAAAATAGTCGGCCGGGCGGTGGTGGTGCACGCCTGTAATCCCAGCACTTGGGAGGCAGAGGCAGGTAGATTTCTGAGTTCGAGGCCAGCCTGGTCTACAGAGTGAGTTCCAGGACAGCCAGGACTACACAAAGAAACCCTGTCTCGAAAAATCCAAAAAAAAAAGAAAAGAAAAGAAAAGAAAAGAAAATAGTCATTGTGTTGACTATTTTCTGACATTTTAAAGGGTAATTTGATTGTACCATTATGATTTTAGGTATTGTACCAATATGATTTTAGGTATTCATTCTAAGAAAGTAATTCATGGATGTTTGCTGTCTATTGTTTTATTACAACACTTAACTGGAAACTACTAAGAAATAACATTTACAGAATTGCTATACACCAGCTATGGTCTTAGGTATCCACAGATCCTTAATAACAGGGAAAGCAGTTCATGATGTGAAACCATTAGAACATGTCATCTTTATATGTGAGTCATTCCTGGGTATCTATTAGACGAGTACAATAGTTGACTCTCCAGAACCCACATGAAGGTAGAAGGTGAGAGCAGCTCCTGCACACGTGCGCCCAAGAACACACACAGTCTTATACATACAGAATACATTTTTTAAAAGAAAAATAAAAAGCTGCTTTTAGGGTTTTGTACAATGTATGTATAGTATATTGGAAACAAGAAGATACTTCTTATGAACTAAATTTGTATAGTTTTATAGTCCAGTAGAAGAAAGGATAATAGTAAGTTGCTTTTTCTACCGTACATTATACTGTGATAGAGGAAGATGTCAGTGAAGGTATAAGCAGTGGGGGCTTTACAAGGTAGCCATTTTCAGGTGGACTTTGTTTGATGTGTGGATAGAGGGCAGATATAAGTAGGTTTTCTTGTGTATGTGCACACACATGCACCTATGAGTACATGTGGAGGCCAAAGGTCAGTAACTCAGTTGCTGTCCACCTTAGTTGTTGTGTGACAGGGTCTCCTAATCACTTTAGCACTCCTTACTTGGCTGTACTGACTGGCCAGCCAGCCCTCGAGGTCTCTAGTGTCTGTCTACCCAGAATCAGGGGCATGTATCCATGCCCTGGGGCTCAGCCTTACATGACTGGGCTTCAGCCACAAACTACCAACTGAGCCCTTTCCCCGGTCCATTTGGCAATCAGGTTTTCTTTTTCTTTTTTTATTATTTATTTATTTTATGTATATGAGTACACTGTAGCTGTCTTCAGACACACCAGAAGAGGGCATCAGATCCCACTGCAGATGGTTGCGAGCTACTATATGGTTTCTGGGAATTGAACTCAGGCTGTCTGGAAGAGGACTCATTGCTCTTAACGCTGAGCCATCTCTCCAGCCCCTTTAGACAGGTTTCTAAACATGAGAAATGACATGGCAAAATAAGTGAACCCTTTTTAAATATTTTGCGTAGTTCAAATTCCTTTTTTAGTAATTTGCATGTAACTTGTCTGTAGTAAAACACAGAAACACTGCAATCTGTATTTTACAGGCTGATGTACAAGTGCAGTTGATCAGCAAAGGCCAACCAAATCTTCTGAAAACTATTCTAAATGAAAATGACTCAGTGTTTCTTGTGGAAAAGGTGGTAAGTATTGGGCTTTGTGGTTAATTCTTAGTAGCCATATTTGCTGCTTTTGTGTGTGTGTGTGTGTGTGTGTGAATAATCTCATACTACGTGTTTTCCTATTAATGAAAGTGGACACATTCTTTTAGGAGTAAGCACAGTGCTTTCTACTGAAATATAATGCCAACCATAGATATATGTGTAATACAAATGTTCATAATAGATCCATTAAGAAAAAGAACAAAGCCAGGTGTGGTAGCCATGCCTTTAATCCCAGCACTAAGGAGGCAGAGGTAGGCGGATCTACAAAGTGAGTTCCAAGACAGCCAAGTCTACACAGAGAAACCCTGTCTTAACCATTAAGTAAACAAAGGAACAATGAATGGGGGTAGAGGGGCACTATGGCTGAGTGTGGCACGGTATACCTGTGACCCCAGCACAAGGACCTTATTTCTGAGTGAGTAAATAAATAAAAGGTAAAATGAGTACTCTAAACTCATCCCAGAAACAGGTTGTTCCGTTTGGGAAATAAAAGATGCTTAAGTATCTGGGCATAGTATCTCCCATAGGTCTCCTGCGGTATTGACCCTCAGCTCATCATACTGTGCCTGTTAGAGCACTTTTCTTCCATCATCAGATTCTCCTTTACAGGAAGCAACTTCTGTCAGGATCTTTGAGGGCTGAAAGATGACTCACGGTTAAGAGCGCCTGCCTCTCTTGCAAAGGCCCCGATTTGGTTTGCAGCATCTGCATGGCCACTCTATTGTCTGTAACCCTGGTGCCAGTGCTCTCAACTGCCGAGCCATCTCTCCAGTCTCCTGTGTCCTTATTTTCTAACACAAAACAGAATTGACCCTTACATCTAATTAAAGAAAACGTTTTTTAAAGGTTTTGGAGAAGGAAGAAACAAGTCATGTTGAAGAACCACAGTCTGAAGAAACTGCTATTTCTGATCTCTCTACTGGTGAAAATATTAGGCCACTGGCCTTACCAGTTGGGAGAGCAAGGTAAGTTGTCTTTTTTATAAGTGTAGAGTTAGGGATAGAGAATAGGATTTGAGTTGAAACATTGTTGGGGTAAGGATGTAAGGGTGTGTGTGTGTGTGTGTGTGTGTGTGTGTGTGTTAAACAAGGTTTCTCTGTGTAGTCCTGGCTATCCTAGAACTCACTTTGTAGACAATGCTGGCCTCAAACTCACAGAGATCCACCTGTCTTTGCAACCTGAGTGCTGGGATCAAGGGTGTGTTCCATCTTTCCCCAGCATGTGTGTCTCACGTGAGTTCTGAAGATGGACCTCAGGTCCTTAAGCTTGCAAGGCAAGCACTTTATCAACTGAGCTGTCTCCTTAGCCCCCAGCGTTTCTTGGTTTTTTTATTTCTTCATGCCTTTCATACCACCCTAAGATTTTTGTATTTACTTTTTGAAGTTGAATGTCCTAGAAATTCCTTTCTTAAATATTTGATAGTAAATTGTTTCTATCTCTTGAAAAAATAAAAATTTAGGCTGCATTGCTTTAGTTGATCTTTAATTTACATATATATATATAGAGAGAGAGAGAGAGAGAGAATATGCTAATTTCTGTATACCTTAAAAACCTGTTATTTTGATATGTCTACATTGTCATTTTCTCTTTCAATGATTATAGATTTTTATATATCCAAAGCAGTATATGGCACACGTGTATACAATATAAAATGTGCTGTTAGATTGTCCTGATTATATATATGACACATTTTTATATCTAATATATATCTTTAAACTTTTTATTTATTTATGAAGGTGTGTGTATATGTATGTATGAGAGAGATAAAGGAGGGGGTGGGCGTGATATGTGCATGTAAGGCCTCTATGGATGCCAGATGTATTGGATACCTCTGGTGCTGGAGTTAAAGGGAGTTCTAAGCTACACAATGTGGGCACTGGACACTGACCTCTGGTCTTCTGCAAGAGCAATACATGTTCTTAACTGCTAAACCATCTCGCTAGACTTGTAAGGGTATAAAGTATTAGAGTATAGAGTATGCCTAATTATTCATGCATTTTTTCTCTTCATTTCCAGATTGTTGTTTCTGTGAGAGCCTTCACTTTTTTTTTTTTTTTTTTTTTTTTAGATTAAAAAGAAAAATTGGAGAGTGGGTATTGCTGGGTATAGAACTCTGTGTTTCACACATGCCAAGCATGTGCTCTACCACTGACCCACACCTTACGCTTCAAAGATAATATGTGTTGCCATTTTATAATTGGTTTTCCTGTTCCTTGTTTTCAAGGCAGTTAATTGGGCTTTATACCATGGCTCACAATCCTAATATGACCCATTTGAAGATTAAGCAGCCAGTGACAGCCCTTCCTCCTCTTTGGGTGAGATGTGATGGTTCAGATCCTGAAGGTACCTGTTGGCTAGGAGCTGAGCTCATCACAGCAAATGACATCATTACAGGCGTTGTCTTATATGTGGTCACTTGTAAAGGTGAGTGCTCAGTCCCGGTCTGTTTATCTGCCTAGTTGTTTGTGGTATTCCTGGGCCTCCATGTAGGACGGGAGTGAAACGGACACTGAACCTCGAGCTTGTGCTCAACAGCAGGGAGGGGGCATTGTAGAAACTCACGGAGGTTTTATGCCTGCTTCGTTTGGGTGTAATTTAATTTGTACTTTTTAATTTAAAAATTACCTTTTTGGAAGGAGTGGGTTGAGGTAAGTTTCCTTGAACTCTTGAATTTAATTATTTTCTGTTTTAGCTTTAGTATAAAGCCCAATTATTCATGATTATACATGAATACCACCATACAGATTTTTTCTTTTTTATGTATATGAGTACACTGTATCTGTCAGACACACCAGAAGAGGGCATTGGATCCCATTACAGATGACTGTGAGTCACCATGTGGTTGCTGAGAATTGAACTTGTGACCTCTGGAAGAGCAGTCAGTGCTCTTAACCGCTGAGCCATCTCTCCAGCCCCTGATTTTTTCTTTTTTAAATATTAATTCTTTGTGACTCAGGCTTGTCTTAAATAAATGGGCTCAAGCAGTTGGGACTACAAGTCCATACTAGTATGCCTAGCTATTTAGTTTTCCATAAATATTTCTGAGTGTGTACATTTTTTTGTTCGTTTCTTGTAGAATGACATTATAGCCCAGTCTTATCTCAAATTCAGAATCTTTCTCCAGAGTAGCTAGGATTTTAGATATGAGTTTCCATGCTTGGCTTTAATTATATTCTTTTTAAAACAAGGTCTCACTATATGTAAGCCAGGTAGCCCCGAACTCAGTACATAGACCAGAGTGGTTTGGAGAGCAAAGAGATCCACCTGCCTCTGTCTCTTGAGTGCTAGGATTAAAGGTATGTGTTATCATGCCAATGTAATTACATTCTTTTGTTTTAATTAAAAATATTTTTTTCATAAAATATATTCTGATCACAGTTTCCTTCCCCCAACTTTCAGATCCCTCTCCTTTCCCTAACCACTGAACCCCACTTTTCTTTCTCTATTTAACAACTTTTGTTTGTTTTGTTTTGTTGAGGCAATGTCTTACTCTGCAGCTCAGGCTGTCCTGGAACTCTTACTCTGTAGACCAGGCTGGCCCTGAACTCACAGATCTGCCTGCCTCTGCCTCCCAAGTGCAGGGATTAAAGCTGTGCACCACCACCACCACTGAGCATAACTTTCTAGTTTTAACAGTATAATTTGCAATTAAATCAATTTCTTTCTTTCTTCCTTCCTTCCTTTCTTTGTTATCTCACGTCCTGTAGCTGATAAAAATTACTCTGAAGATCTGGAGAATCTAAAAAATTCACATAAGAAAAGACATCACGTGTCCACTGTGAGTATTTGTCTTACTGGCTTACTGACCCGGTGCTTAGCTGATCTGCGTCCTCGCTTAGCAGCATTCTTCTTTCTGTCTGTGACTAGATGTTCCTCTGTGGTGTCAGTGTTTGTCTTTATATCAGCCAGGGCACAGTTATCCCTTGCTGTCTGTGGGGTTGGCTCTAGGACCATGCTCAAGTCCTCAGATATGAGACCCACATACTGTATATGTGCTCCCTCTATTTGGCTAATGTTTGTGGCTTAAAAGAATTGTCTTATTTTTTTCATTCGGATGACAGTGGTGTATGTGGCTTTTTTTCTTTTGGGACAGAAATGGAGGTGATTTTGATAATGGTTTGGTCATGTGAAGTTGATGCTGTTGATCTCCTGTGCCCTGTCTTCAGGTAACAGCCAGAGGCTTTGCCCAGTATGAGCTCTTTAAGTCTACTGATTTGGATGACACTGTTACCCCATCACAAACTACAGTCACTCTGGATCTTTCCTGGAGCCCTGTAGATGAGATTCTTCAAACCCCTCCCCTGTCTTCAACTGCAGCTCTGGTAGGAATGGATTCTGTCTTCTCTTTAGGTTGCTCAGGCTTCTGAGTAGCAGATTACTTGTTTCTTGCTAGTGCTGTATACTCCAGCCTTGGCATTCACTGGACGTTAGGCTGTGCCACTCAGAAAATCTTGGCTAACTCCCCCTGAGGTCTCACCAGACAACTAATGCAGGTTTTTCCAAGTAAGCTGAGCTATCAGTTCCTTATAATCATGTTACTATGGAACTTTACTTTTAAGAGATGATTACAGTCTCTTTGTGTGGTGACTCAAGAGAAGTCAAATTCCTTCGGTTCCCGGCACAGTGGCCCAGGCCTTTGATCCCATCACTCAGGAGGCAGAGCCAAGAGGATCTCTTGAGAATTTGAGGTCAGCCGAGTCTATGTAGTGAGTTCCAAGACAGCCAGAGCAACATCCTGAGACCCTGTCTCAGAAAAGGAAAGGAGAGGAGAAGGAGAGTTAAGAGGAAAAAGGAGAGGAGAGGAAAAGGAGAGGAGAAGAAAAAGAAAAGGAAAGAAATTAAAATTGCTAATAAAAAGTTAAGTTCTCAAAATATTAAGAATAGAATCTATTGAACATCCAGTCAAAAAATAGATGGTTAAAGTGGTGAGGAGTATCATGATGAGATACTTTAAAATTAAGATTATAGCCGGGCAGTGGTGGCGCACACCTTTAATCCCAGCACTTGGGAGGCAGAGGCAGGCAGATTTCTGAGTTCGAGGCCAGCCTGGTCTACAGAGTGAGTCCCAGGAGAGCCGGAGCTACACAGAGAAACCCTGTCTCGAAAAAAAAAAATTAAGATTATATTTGGTGGGGCTGGAGAGATGGTTCAGCCATTAAGAGCCCTCACTGGCTGCTCTTCCAGAGATCCTGGGTTCAATTTCCAGCTCCCACATGACAGTTTATAACTGTCTGTAACTCCAGTTCAAGGGGATCTGACACACACACATACATGCAGTCAAAACTGATACACATTAAAACATAAATAAAAATTTAAAGAAAAGATTATTTTTTGTATTAGAGACTGTGTATAGTATAATAGGGAAGTATTCTCCCACTGACCTGTGTCCTCAGCTGCTAACCCTCTTTGTAAGATTTATTTCACTGATTTTTTTAAAATTTATTTATTTTATTTATATGAGTACACTGTAGTTGTCCTGAGCTGTGTTTGCACACACCTTTTATCCCAGCACTTGGGAAGCAGAGGCAGGAGGATCTCTGTGAGTTCCAGATCAGCTAAGATTACACAGAGAAACCTTGTCTGGAAAACCACTTAAAGTCTAAGGCTGGGGATATATATAGCTCAGTAATAAAGTACTTGGTCTCTATCCAGTCCCTAGACTGCATGGTGTGGGGATTTTTTAAAAGAATAGTAGGGGCTGAAGAGATGGCTCAATGCTTAAGAGCACCGACTGCTCTTCCAGAGGACTGAGTTCAATTCCCATCAACCACATGGTGGCTCACAACCACCTGTAATAGGATCCAATGCCTTCTTCTGTTGTGTCTGGAAAGCGACAGACAGTATACTCACATATATAAAGAATAGTAAAGACTTTTTAAGGAAAAGTTAAAAAGAGAGGTATACAGAATAATATGTACAACTTTGGATGTCAAGTATGTTTTGTAAAATATATATACACACACACACACACACACACACACACAGAAACCTTCATCATATTAACAGTGGTTCTCCCGGAGGGTAGGATTATGGGTATTTTTTTTTTTTTTTTTTTTTAGTTTTTTTGAGACAGGGTTTCTCTGTGTAGCCCTGGCTGTCCTGGAACTAGCTCTGTAGACCAGGCTGGCCTCGAACTCAGAAATCCACCTGCCTCTGCCTCCCAAGTGCTGGGATTAAAGGCGTGCACCACCACCGCCCGGCTGGATTATGGGTATTTTTATTTATGGTTTTCTTCTCCTGTAATAGGAATTTACTTACTTGCTTTTAAGGACTTAAGGTTGTAAAGCTATAGCTTCTGGGTAGACTACCTATGTGCTGGTTTAGTTAGTAGACTAACACACCAACTTATTGGAACTTTGTTTTCAGTGTGTCATAATGACAAGCAAGTATCACTGAGTTTTGAACTGTATATTTAAATTTTTTCCGCCTGTCCTCTTGGAAATTCTCTGAGGAAAGGCAGGAGACCACGAGAGGGAGGCAATTGTTTGTCTTCATGATATGGAGGAGAGCAGTGGCCTGATTCAGATTGTGTATCAGGAGAGCCAGGTCTGTAAGAGCCAGGATACGATGCTCTGATTGTGGTATAGACTTAATTCACTGGTGCTTTTTTTATAAGACATGCAATTGAAATGCAAGTCACAGTGACTCTTGGACAGAGAACATGGGTTGCCAATGAAAACTGATGGTCTTTGACACTTTTTAGAACATCAGAGTACAATCAGGAGAGCCCAGAGGTTGTTTGAATCATCTTCACAGAGAGCTGAAATTTCTCCTTGTGAGTATCCTTCTGGAATTTCTTTCATTGAATTACATATTGTCATGAAAATTGTTTCACAATAAGACTTTAATTTTCTTTAACATTTGTTCTAAATGTTATATTTCACTGTAGCCTTGACAGTTTACACAGTTATTTATATGACAGTTGTCTTCAAGATGAAGGGTGTGCCGCTTAGATAATAGCTACACTCCACCTTTTACTTCACTGGCTGAATTGTACAAAGCAGCACCACACTTAGTTTTATAACATTTTCATTACTCGTAAACGCAGCCTTGTATCCATAGTACTGTTTAGTTTGGCACTCGCTTCGCACCCTTGCCAGTCTCTGGCAACCACGAATGTGCTTATAGTGTTTCACAGCTTTTGATTGCTAAATAACATCTAATTTATGGATATACTGCATTTTGTTCATCTTTTCATCAGTTGATGAATGTTTCTTTTCTTTCCTTTTTTTCTTTTTTTTTTTTTTTTTAACTTGATGGCTATTAGGAATAATGTTGCTGTGAACATTTATGCAAATTTTTTGTGACCATGTGTTTTCTGCATCTCCGGTGAAATTGTTAGGTCATATGGCAACTATGTTTAAACCATACTTTCTCCAAAATGCATGCTTTTTTTGTTCTTGTTTTTGGTTTTTGTTTGGTTGGTTGGTTTTGGTTTTTCGAGACAGGGTTTCTCTGTGTAACCCTAGCTGTCCTGGAACTCATTCTGTAGACCAGGCTGGCCTCGAACTCAGAAATCTGCCTGCCTCTGCCTCCCAAGTACTGGGATTAAAGGCATGTGCTGCCACCACCCGACCTGCTTTCTCTAATACTTTATTTTTTGTCCTTTTGTCTGACCCCTTTTTGCCTTTTTAAATTATATTTTACTTATTTTGTGTATTTATTTTTAATTATATTTATTTACATATAGTGTGTTTTGTGCAGAATGTCAGAAGCCAGCTTGTGACAGTCGGTCCTCTCCTGTATGTGGATCATGGAGATAGATCCATGGTTATCAGGCTTGGCAGCAAGCACATTTATCCTCAGAGCCAATTCATTGGCCCTTACTGTACTAGTCAATTACAACCCTTTCACCTTTGACACACTGTTAAGATCATGCATTGGTTTTAAATAGAGACACTGTGGGCATTTCACACTGTGATTCCTTGTGATTCGGACCATCCTACACATAGCAATATGTTTAACATCCCTGACCTCCACCAAATTAAATATCTCAGTCATTCTGACACATAAAGGAATTGCTAACTACTTGATCAAGTCATTTTATTACAATGACAATAGTGGATATCATTTCTCCTTCGAAGCAAAAAACCTTGTGAAGTTCATCAGTCTTTTGCTCTGTTCCTTCTGTTCTCTGCTCTTTGTTCACTCCTCATGATTGGAGTCATTCCTCATGATCCTCCCTGTCTTCTTCCTTACTTATAGACAGTGGGCCCTGCTGAGTTGCAGCACACAGAACCCTCCGTTATCAGTCCTGTAGCTAGTGTAGCCTGTCTTAGTCAAAACTGCCTTTCCTTCACTGTGCTTAAATTTTGTGTGTGCCTGTGTGTGTGTAATTATATTCGGTTTGGATAAACTTGCTTTCAGTTTCACATTTGTGGTTTCATTGTTACCTCAAGCTGTATTGTATCCTCCCAGGCTAACATGTTCCTGAGAGCATAGCATTATAGTTGAGAATCCCAGTCATAGAACCAACCAGGTGTATATGTATCCTGCTACTGTTTGTTAATTACTGAAGCTTTCTTAGCCTTAATAAAATGAAGACAGTAGTAGTATCTGCCTCAGAGAGTTTTGTTGGGATTAAATAGCACACTATATACAAAATCCTATGACAATGCCTAGTGAGTAGTCAGCATTCAAGAACCTTTACCATCAGGCTGAAAAGAGAGCTTGGTGGTTAAGAGCACCCATTGCTCTTCCAGGGGTCTGGGTTTGATTTCTAGTACCCACATGGTACTTCACAACCATCTGGAACTCCATTACCAGATCCAATGGCCTCTTGGAGTTCTGAAAGTACTAGGTACTATATGTGGTGCAAAAAAACACTCAGATATGCAATAAAATAAATCCCAAAAACCAATTGTTCTAAAGAGCTGCTACCTTAATTGATACTATTAAATATATCCCTAAATATATCCCTATTAATCAGGGTATGATTTGGCTAACATATTTTCTGACTGTTAAATTGTTTTACAGGTTTTAGCTGATGGCATCAGGACTGGTGTAACTGAATGGCTCGAACCTCTGGAAACAAAATCTGCTCTTGAATTTGTGCAGGAATTTCTGAATGGTGTTTGTTTTCATAATTTGTTCTTGTCTGTTGCTTGTTTTTAATTGAGAACATATGCTTGCTATATTTAAATATCACTTGTCTCAGACTTTAGATAGCTTTGAGTTAGAATACATTAAAGCTGTGATTGGAGAGAGCTTTGGTTCTAAAATATCAAAGATAGATGTTATGTTGTAAAAATTATAAGATTATGCTTGAGTCAAGCCTGGCAGCACAGACCTGTAATCTATTTGTAAAGTTATTTGGGAAGCCAAGGCAGGAGAACTGTTAGCTTGAGTTGTAGAGTCAGCCAAGATAGGCAACTTAGAGAAACCTTGTCACAAAGTAAGTGCTGGGCGTGGTGGTGCACGCCTTTAATCCCACCAGGGAAGCAGAGGCAGGTGGATCAGAGTTTGAGGCCAGCCTGATCTACAAAGGCACTCCATGCCAGCCAATGCTATTACATTCAGAAACACTGTCCAAAAAGAAATACATACAAACAAATGAACAAACAAAGGTAAGAGGAGGGCTGGGAATGCAGCTCAGTGGTGGAGCCTTTGCCAACCATATTTAAATCCCTAGGCTGGTCAGGCTTCCGGACCGTAAAAGTGAGAATGCTGGCATGGAAGTTTATGTAGCATGAATAAATGAGTGTGTTTGAGATTGCAGAAGAGCGGCAAGACAGTATCTGAGCATCTTGCACGTGCCTGGCTTTGTTTCAAGCTCCTGCTTGAAGAATAGCTATCATACTGGTAGTTTGCTAAAGTCCCAGATGCCACTTGACAACAGGATTATAATGGAAATAATACAGAAAGCAGAAAATTAAACTCAACTTAATAAGCTTTTTATGCTTTTTAGACTTAAATAAACTGGATGAATTTGATGATTCTACAAAAAAAGACAAACAAAAAGAGGTAAGCAAGCCGGGCGTTGTAGCAAGGCAGAGGCAGGTGGATCTTTGAGTTCACAGCCAGCTAGATCTACAGAGCGAGTTTAGGACAGGCAAAGCTATACAAAGAAACCCTGTCTCATAAAACCAAAAGAAGGCTGGGCAGTGGTGGCGCACGCCTGTAATCCTAGCACTTGGGAGGCAGAGGCAGGCGGATTTCTGAGTTCGAGGCCAGCCTGGTCTACAGAGTGAGTTCCAGGACAGCCAGGGCTACACAGAGAAAACCTGTCTCCAAAAGAAAAAGAAAAAAAAAAATTAAACCAAAAGAAGGAGGCAGGGAGGATAAGCAATTACTATCAGAATCTTGCCCTGCTTTTGAACTCCCTTCCATGTTGTAGTATCTCAGGTCTCCTTCCGTCCTGTGTTTGTCTTTGTTGTTCAGCTGCAGAGAGTAGATACAGTTATGTTAATAATGCACTGTAGAAAGTATTGCTATAGTATACGAAAACAGCATGAAATGCTGTTACCACGCCATAATGTGCCATTTTGAAACTAACACAGTTTCTACCTGATGATAAGGAAATGGGGTCAGAGGACACTTCATAAATTTTCTCATGTAGGAAGAAAATGGAGAGCTTACTTTTAAGTGATATTGTTTTGCTGTTGTTTGAGGTTTAGTTTTGCTTTGAGACAGGGCTGTCAGGCTAGCTTCAAGTGCAATCTGCTGCCTCAGCCTCCTGAGTGCCGGGCTTTGTGGGTATGTAACTGCCACCATTTCTGATTAGTAATTACAGATTTAAAACAACTTCAAGACCCTAGTCTTTTACTCTATTCAAGGATTTCTCTTTATTAGTAAATGAAATTCTAAGGAAAATAACATTTCTATAATTCTTTGTATATCCTTTATAGCTCTCAGAATAGTGTTGAAAGCTTAAACTACTTCACTTTAAGAGTAAATAAATCAAGCCGGGCGGTGGTGGCGCATGCCTTTAATCCCAGCACTTGGGAGGCAGAGGCAGGCGGATCTCTGAGTTCGAGGCCAGCCTGGTCTACAGAGTGAGTTCCATGACAGCCAGGGCTACACAGATAAACCCTGTCTCGAAAAACAAAAAAAAAAAAAAAAAAAAACAAAAACAAAAAACCAAACCAAAACAAAACAAAACAAAAAAAAAAAAGAGTAAATAAATCGAGTGTTCTCTAAAGTTTGCTTCTGTTTTAGGCAGTGAACCCCGACGCAGCTGCAGTTGTCAGGTCTATGCTTGTCACAGTGCGAGGGGATCTCGACTTTGCTGAACAGCTTTGGTGCAAAATGAGCAGCAGTATGTATCTATCGGAATTAAAATGGGCTTTTTTGTGTGTATTTAAGGTTGTTTGTTTGTTTTAACTTTATGTGTATCTGTATTTTGCCTGTGTGTATGTCTATACACCACGTGAGGTCAGTCTGCTTGCATAGACCAGAAGGCAGTTTAGGTCCTCTGGAACTAGAGTTATAGATGGTTGGGAGCAGCGTGTGGGTGCTGGGATTTGACTTTGGTCCTCTGGAAGAGAAGCCAGTGCTCTTAACTGCTGAGCCATCTTTCCAGACCCTTTTCATGCCTTTTAAAATGCAAAATTTGGCTATGTTTTACATGAGATGTAACTATATTTACAGGAACCAAAACATACCTAAATAATAGTAATATATATTATAATATAATGTATATTATAATATATATTATGAAATTGTTATATATCTTATTATTTAGGTATGTTTTGATATTTTATAAATATATAGCTCATATAACAATTTTAAATATAGATAGATAGACAGATCGATCGATCTACCAAATGTGATTTGGCAATCTGAGCTATATCTTTCTCTTTTTTCTCTCACATTTTAAATCCCCCCTCTGACCGCTAAAGTGAATGGTTTTTGTTTGTTTCTTGTGTGTGTCATTAAAATTGACACCCTAATCAGTAGAGATGTGGAAATGATATCTGTGTGACTTGGTTTTTAAGGTGTGGTTTCATATCAAGACTTGGTGAAGTGTTTGACATTGATCCTACAGAGTCTGCAGCGTGGTGATATACAGCCATGGGTAGGTTGAATAGTGAGAGTAGAATGTTTTTCTCAATGACATATAGAAACCAAGCCAAACAGAGTGTGTTTGATAAAACACTGGATCAAACCATCTGTGTTGAGCCCAGCTCTGCTACCTTCTAGCTGTGTGAACATGGTCCCTTTACTTCTCTGTACCTCACTACCCTCAGCTACAGTGTGAGGGCTGGACTCTTCCTGCATCACTGTTGGGTAGGAACCTAATGTTATGTATCTATGTATACACAGCGCCTAGTGTCTAGCTTGGTATATATAAGCTGTTGATACTGTTAACTATTCTGAAAATGAATGTTTTCATAGGCTACTGCTAAAACTTCAGAACTGGGGTGCTCCTTTACAAAGCAGTTTTGATGATGACTTGAGATTCTCAAAATGTAATATGACTTCTGAACCAATAATACTTGTGTTAGGATCTCCCTAGCACTCACTGACAAAAGCATGCATCAAGGCCAGGCATGGTGAGACATGCCTGTAGTCCTACCATTTGAGAAGCAGAATGATCACAAGTTGGAGGTTGGGCTGTGTCATGAGATCGTGCCTCAAAAACAAACAAATAAAAAACCCAAAAAGTAGAGTTTTGTCCATCACAATACTTAGGGTTTTTTTCTTTTTTAATATTTATTTTTATTTTGTGTGCATTGGTGTCTGGCCTGTATTATGTGTGTCAAATCTTGGAGTTACAGACAGTAATAAGCTGCCGTGTGGGTGCTGAGAATTGAACCCAGGTCCTCTGCAAGATCATCTGTGCTTGTAACCACTGAGCCATCTGCCAGCCCAATAATTTTCCTCATAGGAGCCAGAAATAGTGAATGATGTATATTGTTAGGAGAAGTCTAAGTAACAATAATGTAGCCACATAACGTTACGTATAATAGCTGCTAAAGCAGTGTTGACAGATGATGCAGAATACACGTGACTTTATAAAATGTAAAATTTGAAAATAAATCATTTGGGACCAGCGGAGCTAAATTCTTATTAACAACCACTGAGAGAAACTTTACAAATAACTGTGCTCTTTGCACTTGATGAAATTCCTGTCACTGTATAAATCTTCCAAAGTGTGGTTATGTTACTTTTACATTGAACAAAAATACAAAATGTTCAAAAGAGCTTATTAGGAACCATTTTCAATAACTTAGCCACCAGTTCATGATAAAGTTAGAATTTTTGTAGTTGTCTGAGGCCCTGTGTTTGATCCCAGCACCAGGAACATAATCAGTGTGGTGCAGAGCAGGCACATGGGCCGCATGTGGGCAGTAGTGGTGTGAGTGTTTGCAGCATAGCTGCTGGGGTGCGACTCTGTCTGTGAGGTGTTGATGAGCATGAGCCTGCTGCATACCCTGAGTGCAAACCCTGGGAGTTGGTTTTTAGAAAAGAGCAAATGCAGAAGACTAAAGAAAGTAGCAGCAAGGTGTCATTTTACAGATTTTAAAATCAGTCTAATAATTGGTGCCAAAGTTAAGTGTGAGTTGATAGCCCTTTGAAATTTATAAATAATCCAGGTCAGGCTAAAAAGTCACTTTGTCATGTCAATAGACTGAGGAGCAGTTTATGTTCCTTCAGTCTACTTCACTGTGAGTGAAGACAGAAGTTTAGTATAGATACATGGTACTGCAGTCACCCAGGAGAAGTCTTAGTTGTAAGGCCTCACAGGACCAACTCTGACTCTCTCTGGTAAAGCTAAGCTTTCCACTTTAGGCCTGCCTTGACTGCTTTAGATTTTCAAAACACAAGTGAAATATGAATAGCTTTTCTTTTCTTGGTTTTTAAAAACTGGGGTATCCAATTGACTATATAGCTGAGGGTGACTGACTTTAAACTTCTGAAACACCTGCTCTGCCTCCTGAGTGCTGGGACTGCACACATGTACAGCCAACCCCCTGTTTATCCCGAGCTGCGCATGGACCCAGAGCTTTGGCACGCTAAGCAAGCACTCCAAAGCCACATTTCTAGCCAGGAGAGGCATCTTAGGAACTTGGGTTAACTTGGGAGCTTTTATTGAAAAAATTATAGTGTCAGGAGACTGAAAATGTATGATTCTAATTTTGAATTCAGTCTTACTTTGCCTATTATATTTATTTATACTTATTTAAGAATTTATAACCTTTTTTTCTATTTTTAGTTGCACAGTGGGAGCAACAGTTTACTGAGTAAGCTCATTCATCAGTCTTACCATGGGGCCATGGACAGTGTCCCTCTCTCTGGAACCACTCCACTGCAGATGCTTTTGGAAATTGGTTTGGACAAACTGAAGAAAGATTATATCAGCTTTTTTGTCAGTGAGTCCTTTTTCCAACTTAAAAGCTTGAAAAACTTGTCAGTTTTACCTATGGTTGACTATCATACAATCATTTCCTTTTTAATTTTATTTTTTAAAGATGTCTTTATTTTATTTATATGAGTATGTTATAGCTGTCTTCAGACACACCAGAAGAGGGTATCAGATCCTATTATACATGGCTCTGAGCCACCATGTAGTTGCTGGGAATTGAACTTAGGACCTCTGGAAGAACAGTCAGTAGTCGCTGACTCATCTCTCCAGCCCGCATTTTCCTTTTCTGAGCCAATTTCCCACTTGATAAATACGATAGATTAAATAGAACTGTAGATGTGCGGGGCCGTGGTGGCGCACGCCTTTAATCCCAGCACTTGGGAGGCAGAGGCAGGCAGATTTCTGAGTTTGAGGCCAGCCTGGTCTACAGAGTGAGTTCCAGGACAGCCAGGAATACACAGAGAAACCCTGTCTCGGAAAAAAAAAAAAAAAAAAAACCAAAAAAAACCAACCAAAAAAAAAAAAAAGAAGTGTAGAATTGCTGTGGTGGGGCACCCGTGAATACATATGGATGTGGAGAACGCCTTGCTGGAGTCAGTTCTTTTACCATGTGGGCAGCAGGCTCCAGCTTGGTTGTCAGGTTTGCTGGCAGTTAAAAGATTTTTTTTCAATACTTAATATTTGATACTTTGTTTATTAGGGGCAAGCTATGATCAGTTTCAGACTAAGTATTAGTATGAATTTATAATGTAATTGATGAACTATTTAGCTTGATCACCTATTTAATATATGAACTACAAACATTTTTCTTAGTTCTTTTTATTTTTAAAATATTACTGGATAATTCCTAAAGCTTGTTTACATATGTTTTTCTTGATAGGTCAGGAACTTGCATCTTTGAATCATTTGGTGAGTTTCTTTCTCTGTGTAGTCATAACTCACAGTTGCTAAGTACCTGTAATGTGCCAGCCTCTGTTCTAGGTCCTAGAAAGCACAGTGAGCCAACTGATGCCAGTGATTGCTGTTCCTCAGAGTAAACTGAAAGGGCTTGTTCCAGCCATTTCCTTTCTCTCTGTATTTATGCAACTGATATGTAGTTTTATTGTGTTGATGCCACTGTTCTACTGAAACTCTTACCTAGCTTGTCAGAGAATGTATAAGGGCATGTTTATTTTATATCCTCTTGACTCATTTGAAGGATTATTTGCTAAAAAAGTTGCAACATTCTTTAATGTATTGGCTCAAGACCAATCTCAGGTTCTATAGGATGCTCTCAGCATTTATCCTTGACCTTCCCCACAGCATGACAGTTTATTTCGGGGTGACAATGAGTGCAAGAACATCTCCTTTCCTTCTTGGTCTACTTAAACGTAAAGGCTAACCTGGGAGGGTTTTTGTTGTTTTGTTTTTTGAGACAGGATCTCACTATGTATCCCTGGCTGTCCTGGAGTTAGTTCACTTTGTAGACCAGGCCAGTCTCAAACTCAGAGATTCACCTGCCTCTGTCTTCACATGCTGATGATTAAAGCATCACCACTACACCTGATTCAGGGCAGGATTTTATAAGGAACAAATGATAATTACCTACTATATATATTATATATGAGCCTAGAACTTACAAACTGATGTGGTTTTATTGCCTTAACTAGGTAACAGACTATGCATTAATTGATAATATATATAAAATGATATAATATAGGGTATTATATATAACAATATATCGTGTACACTATGTATAACATTAGTATTGTATAATGCATATTATATATTTTACGTATTAAACAGTACATAGTATATTAGTATATATGCTAATATAGTTTGTATGTTAGATATAAACATGTCATAAATACTATAATACATGTAACACATGTAACATAATGTATTATATGTTTACATATTATATATCATGTATTAATATTAGATATTACTGATTAATGCGTAGTCTATTAGTGGGCTAGTTGTGGCAATAAAACCACATCATGCCAGGCAGTGGTGGTACACGCCTGTAACCCAGCACTTGGGAGGCAGAGGCAGGTGGATTTCTGAGTTCAAGGCCAGCCTGGTCTACAGAGTGAGTTCCAGGACATCCAGGGCTACACAGAGAAACCCTGTCTCGAAAAACCTCAAGAAGTTAGATCGCAAAGAAACAAATAACCCTATCAAAAAATGGGGCACAGAGCTAAACAAAGAATTTTCACCAGAAGAAATTTGGATGGCCGAGAAACACCTTAAAAGATGTTCAACATCATTAGTCATCAGGGAAATGCAAATCAAAACAACCCTGAGATTCCACCTCCCACCAGTCAGAATGGCTAAGATTAAAAACTCAAGAGACAACAAGTGCTGGCGAGGATGTGGAGAAAGAGGAACACTCCTCCACTGTTGGTGGGATTGCAAAATGGTAAAACCGCTCTGGAAATCAGTTTGGCGGTTCCTCAGAAAATTGGGCATGTCACTTCCAGAGGACCCTGGCATACCACTCCTGGGCATATACCCAGAGGATTCCCCTGCATGCAATAAGGACACATGCTCCACTATGTTTATAGCAGCCTTGTTTATAATCGCCAGAAATTGGAAGGAGCCCAAATATCCCTCAAAGGAGGAATGGATACAGAAAATGTGGTATATTTATACAATGGAATACTACTCAGCAATTAAAAATAATGAATTCATGCAATTTGTAGGTAAATGGTTAGACCTGGAAAATATCATCCTGAGTGAATTAACCCAATCACAAAAGAATGCACATGAAATGCAATCACTGATAAGTGGATATTAATGAGCCCAGAAGCCCTAAATACTCAAGACACAAATAGCAAGTCAGATGATTCCCAAGAAGAAGAAAGGAGAGGACCCTGGGCCTGTAAAGATTGCATCCAGTTTAGTAAAGAAACCGAGGGGGGAGGGGGAATTATTGGGGAACAGATTGGGGGGGGAGAGGAACTATGGGAACTATGGTGGGTGGGAACTGGGAAAGGGGAAAGCCTTTGGAATGTAAACATAGAATATAGAAAATAAAATAAAAAAAATAAAATAAAATAAAAACATTTTTGTTCAGGAAAAAAAAAAAAGAAAAGAAAAAAGAAAAACCAAAAAAAAACACGTCATGTTTGTAAGTTCTAGGCTCACTCAAGGGGAAAGAATTAAACAAAATGTACACTCCAGGATGCTAAATTCTTGGATGTTGTCAAAGTCTGCTTATCATTTCTACTGGATTATTTGGGTGGATCTCAGAAGTAGGACTGGAAGCTGCACAGCGGTGGCGCATGCCTTTAATCCCAGCACTTGGGAGGCAGAGGCAGGCGGATTTCTGAGTTCGAGGCCAGCCTGGTCTACAGAGTGAGTTCCAGGACAGCCAGGAAAAGAAAAGAAATAGGACTGGAAAGTTCAACAGTTTATGATACTGGCTTAGCTTGCCAAATTTCTTCTCCAAAACCTGTGCTGATGTATCAGTAATAGATTCAAGGAGGAGATTGTCAGGCACTTGGTTAGTTTCTCAGACTTCAGTTCACCAGGTAAGGAGATGTAGAGTGTTCTTGCAGATTAGCCTGGCCATTCTTGGTAATACGTAGTGTTGTCCTCCTTGGTGAAGCCACCTGGGATCAGCTTTTACGGGACACTGTCATTTGTGTCCAGTGTAATTGGCAAAGTCCTTGGTTGCCGGGTGTGGTGGCGCACGCCTGTAATCCCAGCGCTTGGGAGGCAGAGGCAGGAGGATTTCTGAGTTCGAGGCCAGCCTAGTCTACAGAGTGAGTACCAGGACAGCCAGGACTATACAGAAAAGCCCTTGGTTAAGGCTGATGGTAAAAGGTGGTGAGTTCTGTGCTGTCGCTGCCGTCCTTTCCCATTATCAGACATACAGGTTTAGATGTAGAGGAATGGCCGCTTCTTCCCAGGGGTTCAGCTTAGTCTTTGCTTCTTTCCTCTCTTGATATTTCTGTCTTCCAGGAATACTTCATTTCTCCAGCAGTAACAACACAGGAACAGGTTTACCGTGTTCAGAAACTCCATCATATTCTTGAAATATTAGTCATCTGCATGCTTTTCATTAAACCGCAGCATGAGCTTCTCTTCTCTTTAACACAGTAAGTATGTTGTCTTTTGGTTTTGAGGCATTGTCTCGTTTGTAGCCCAGGCTTATTGGTATGAGCCACCACTTAGCTACATTCTTAACTCAAAATGTTTTTATATAAGAAACCAGTCTATATAAATCTTTTGAAGGGAATGATTGTTCTTTGGCTAGAAAGAAAACATCTTTTTTTGGGGGGGGGGTTGGATTTGGGTTTTTTTGAAACAGGGTTTCTCTGTATAGCCCTGGCTGTCTTTTTGTTTGTTTGTTTGTTTTTGTTTTTTGTTTTTTTGGGTTTTCTTTTTTATTTGTTTTTTTCAAGACAGGGTTTCTCTGTATAGCCCTGGCTGTCCTGGAACTCACTCTGTAGACCAGGCTGGCCTTGAACTCAGAAATCCGCCTGCCTCTGCTGGGGATTAAAGGCATGTGACACCACCGCCCAGCGAAAGAAAGCATCTTTAAGTTTTGTGTGCAGTAGATGGAAGTTAGGGGTAGGTAGGTGGTGCTTATTAGTATATGGTTCTGAATTCATTCCTTCCATGTCCTGGTTAGTGGTAAAATGTTTCTCAAGACTAGAAAGCCTTTATCTTTTCTGACAGCTCTTATTCCCAAAAGAGATTGTTTTATCTTTTTAGATCCTGCATAAAATATTACAAACAAAATCCTCTTGATGAACAACACATTTTTCAGTTGCCAGTCAGACCAGCTGCTGTAAAGAATTTGTATCAAAGGTAAGGAACTTAATAATTTCTTTGTACCTTATGGGCAGTTTGGGTCCCAGTTCCCATAGGATTTCATGACCCAGTATGGCTTAGCCTGGTAGTTCCTTTCCCACTCTTGACACATGCCTTTTCTATTTCTTCTCCCAGAATTTGTGTTACTTAAGACTTTTGAGCATCTAGTCTTTGTTCTGTCAATTTATAGTTCTGTCACAAAATCACGGGAGAAGTAATAGGAAGAGATGACAGACGGAGAGACAGTGATGAGGCTGGACAGGCACAGCAGGACCAAGGGTGTGGTATGGTTTGACAGAGTTGTTGCTGTCATGCACTCTGCATGCCAGTGCTGTTCTTCCCGACCTTTCTTTCCTGTGTCTGCTTCTTAAAGCTTCTGTCCTACCAAAAGTTTATATGTAGTGATGAGTTGGTTTTTGAGATGAGGTCTTACTGTATCAGCTAGGCTGACTTTAAATTTTGTTATCCACTTCCAAAGTAAGTGCAATGCTGAGTCCAGCTACTAATGGCCTTTTTATTTGCCAGTTTAAATGAACATGTTATAGATACATTGGTTTTGCCTGGGTGTAGTAGCACATGCCTATACTTCTAGGACTCAGGTGGGTACTTTTCATGAGTTCCAAGACCAGCCTGGTCCACATAGTAAAGTTCTAGGCCAAACAAAACTACAAACTGAGACACTATCTCAAAAAAGGAGGGGGGAAAAAATCAAATAGGGCCGGGCGTGGTGGCACACGCCTGTAATTCCAGCACTTGGGAGGCAGAGGCAGGCGGATTTCTAAGTTCGAGGCCAGCCTGGTCTACAGAGTGAGTTCCAGGACAGCCAGGACTACACAGAGAAACCCTGTCTCAAAAAACCAAAAAAAAAAAAAAAAAAAAAAAAAAAAATCAAATAAGGGTGGGCAACATAGCTCACTTGGTAAAAGCCTTATGACCTGAATTCAACTCCTGGAGTTTACTTACATGATTAAAAGAGAACTGGCTAACTTCCACAGTTGTCCTTTGACCTCCACATGTACGCCCTGGCATGCATACACACCGCACACATGGACATTCTCACATGTACAAGTGTGGGTGGGCGGGTAGATGGATATATGGATGTTTAGAAAAGTGTGGGGTTAGAAGATGGCTTAGCTGCTAAGAAAATCACTCACTGCACAACCCTGATGACCCAAGTTCTTTGATCTTCAGGACTCATGTAGTGGCTTGTTTTTTGGTTGGTTATTTTTTTTTTTGGGGGGGGGGTTTTTTTTTTTGAGACAGGGTTTCTCTGTGTAGTCCTGGCTGTCCTGGAACTCACTCTGTAGACCAAGCTGACCTCGAACTAAGAAATCCTCCTGCCTCTGCCTCCCTAGTGCTGGGATTACAGGCATGCGCCACCACGCCCAGCTTATGTAGTGGCTTGTATATGTAATTCTACCTGTGTCTAAATGGGAGACAGACAGGAAAAGCCACTGGAACCCCAATACATCAGAAATAGTGACAGTGTGTCCTCAAAAAATAAGGCAGAAGCACAAAACTGACCCTAAAAGTTGTCCTCTGACAGGCTGTGAAACATGCTTGTCTGTACTCGCACTTAAATAAATCTTTAAAAGTTTAAAAAAGACATATTTATTATTAATGTGTATGTATATGTATGCTATATGTAGTTGAATACATGCCGTGACGTGTGTGGAGGTCAGAGAACAACTTTATTTTATTTTTTGGTTTTTTGAGACAGGGTTTCTCTGTAGCCCTGGCTGTCCTGGAACTCACTGTGTACATCAGGCTAGCCTCGAACTCAGAAATCCGCCTGCCTCTGCCTCCCAAGTGCTGGGAATAAAGGTGTGCGCCACCACTGCCCGGCTCAGAGAGCAACTTTATAGTCTGTTCGCCTTCCATCTCTTGTGTATTCTGGAGATCAGACTAAGATTATCAGCCTTCCATGTCTGGCTCAAGCACTTTTATCCACTGAGCCATCTTGAAGGCTCAAAATGAATATTAATTTTTACTACATTTATTGGTTTATTCATGTGTGTGTGTGTGTGTATATATATGTGTGTGTGACGTTGGGTGCTTGTAAGCTATGGCACACATGTGGAGATCAGAGGACGACTCACGGGGTCAGTTTACCCTTTCCATCAGGGAACTCCAGCTATCAGGCCTCTACCTGCTCAACCTTCTCTCCTGTCATGATAATCTTTTTAATTAAATGCTACTCTTTTATAATGCTGTTTTTTTCCTCTTATGTTTTATCTTTCAAATGACCATTAATCATGGAATTCCCAAGCCTCACTCTCTTTCCTTACTTTATCTTTTAGATAATTACTAATCTTGACTACCTTGGTGCCTCCCCCCAACCCCTGCACTGTTCTTTCTTTCTTTGAGGAAAAATAGAAGGATAGAAACTGTCTCACTGTTTAAGCTTGCCTAGAACTCTCTATGTAGCTAATGCTGGTCTTGCACTTACAGTGATTCTCCTGCCTAAGCCTTTTCATGTGCTAGAATTACTGAGTATACCACCACATTTGATTTTCAGTGTTTCTCTATTACTGCTAATTTTTTTATATATATACATATATATAATTTATTTTTAGTTTATGTTCATTAGTGTTTTGCCTGCATGTATGTCTGTGAGGGTATCAGAAGTCCTGGAATTGGAGTTAGAGACATGTCAGCTGAATGTGGGTGCTGGGAATTAAACCCTGGTCTTCTGGAGAGAGCAGCCAGTGTTCTTCACTGCAAAGCCAGCTCTCCAACCCTAGACTATTACTGCTTTAAAAAAATGTTTTTTTCTTTGAAATGGTTTTGTCTCTCCCCTTTCTGGACTGTACTTGTGCAGTGCAGGGATTGGGACCTATTTATATCCCTACTCAGTGCTTGTCACATAAGGATTTCACTGAATGACTAGAAGAAAGGAAGGAAACAGCTGCTATTTGGTTATTAGTAGTTTATTTATTCATTTTAATTTTCCTTTGGTATTTTTTCTTCAGTGAGAAGCCGCAGAAGTGGAGAGTGGAGATCAGCGGTCAGAAGAGGGTGAGGACAGTGTGGCAGCTGAGCGAAGGCTCCCCTGTAGACCATGCTAGCTTCCACAGGCCTGGTAAGTATGATATGTAGTAATTAAATCTTTAAGAGAGGAATCATTGTTACAGGTCTTTTCCTGAACTGTAGGTATAAAACTGACTTTAAAAGAAAATTTAACTTTTGTACCATTGTGAGTTTTAGAAGAATTCAAAGTATAGTAATAATTTGTGAGTGCTTTTTCTTTTTTCTTTTTTTTTTAAAGATTTATTTATTATATGTAAGTACACTGTAGCTGTCTTCAGACACTGGAAGAGAGTGTCAGCTCTTTTTACAGATGGTTGTGAGCCACCATGTGGTTGCTGGGATTTGAACTCAGGACCTTCAGAAGAGCAATTGGTGTTCTTACCTGCTGAGCCATCTCTCCAGCCCGTGAGTGCTTTTTCTTGTTATCCTGGATAAAAGAACCCTTACTAGGGCTGGCTCAGCGGTTAAGAGCACTGACTGCTTTTCTAGAGGTCCTGAGTTCAATTCCCAGCAACCACATGGTGGCTCATAGCCATCTGTAATGAGATCTGATGCCCTCTTCTGGTGTGTCTGAAGACAGCTACAGTGTGCTCACATACATGAAATAAATCTTTAAAAAGAAAGAAAATCAAGACCCTTTGCTGAATAAGGAAAAAAGTAGGGAACAGTGGAGAGATCAGTGTTGAGATGGGATGTTAGCTCTCTCTTCTCTCTCTTGATGCTGATACTTCCTCCCTAATGCATTCTCTGCAGCTAGAATAAGGGTTGAGAGTTCTGATACTCTCTCAGAGATTGCCCGTGTCAGTATCTTAGTTCTTCCTGTAATTAGCTCCTCCCTAGCTTCTTCAATAATCACCTTCCAAACCCTTATAGTCATGCATACTGACTGTGATGTCATCTCTTATTCATATGGGTCTTAAGTGGCCACATTGAAATATTCCAAAGATTTTCTGACAGAAGATTTCAAATTCCTTAATCAGCCACTGGTAGGAATATAGATAGTTATTCTATTTGATACTGTCTTAGTATCTTTCATTTTGCTCTGATAAAATACCCTAATGAAAGGAACTGAGGGAAAAAATGTTTACATTAGCCCGTGGTTTAAGGTGGGAAGTCAAGGCGTCAGGAGCTTAAAAAAAGCAGCACTTAGGCCGGGCATGGTGGCGCACGCCTTTAATCCCAGTACTTGGGAGGCAGAGGCAGGTGGATTTCTGAGTTTGAGGCCAGCCTGGTCTACAGAGTGAGTTCCAGGACAGCCAGGGCTACACAGAGAAATCCTGTCTCGGAAGAAAAAAAAAAAAAGAAAGAAAAAGAAAAGAAGCAGCCGCTTACACCGTATCCACTCTCGGAGGCTGAGCAATGGCGAGTGCATCATGCTGCTGAGTCCCTTTCCACTTACACCATCCAGGATTCCTGTCAGGGAGTGATCCTTTCCATAATTAAAGATGGGTCAGCCACATCACATAACGTAAGGAAGCCTCTCACAGACGTGCTCAGATGCCCATCTCCCAAGTGATTATAGATTCTCACGGTTTGAAATTAATACCAACCAAGATGTCTACCACCACTTGACCCCTGTCACCATATAATTTCCACCCTACTTTTGGTACTAATTTATATCTTAGTTTCTCTTCCTGTTACTTTAATAAAATACTCTGACAAAAGCAGTGAAAGGTCAATGATTTTATTTCCTCTCACAGATCACCACCTACCGTGGTAAGGAAGTCAAAGCAGAAGGAGCTTGAGTAGCTGTTGATAGAAATCCCTTGGTCGGCAGGAGAAGGCAGTGCCTGTGTGCTCATGTCAGCTTACTTTCCCCACTTTAAAGCCGTCCAGGGTGCCCAGCCCAGGGATGGTGGTCTGTACATACTGGGCAAGTCTTCACACTTGAGGTAACACAGTTAAGACAAGACCCCACAACATGCCCACTCCTATTTCCCAGGTGACTGTCTATCACAAATAGATAGACGTCCAGAAACCATTAAACTGAAAGAATTTTTCCTCGAAGCCATCAGTTAAAATCATGGCATATATGTGGTTTTATGTTTACTTCGGTTTTTTTTTTTTTCAGATTTATTTATTTTATGTATATAAGTACACTGTCACTTCAGACATAACCAGAGAGCATCAGATCCCATTACAGATGGTTGTGAGCCTCCATATGGTTGCTGGGAAATGAACTCAGAACCTCTGGAAAAGCAGCCAGTGCTTTTAACCACTGAGCCATCTCTCTAGCCCCCATGCCCTGTGCTTTAAGTATCTAAAGGGGGTTATAAATCAGCTGTGTGGGGGTTGGAGAGATGGTTCAGAGGTGAACTTGCAGAATACTTGTGTTCAGTTCCTAGCATCTACATCAGGCAATTCAAAGCTACTTATAATTCCGGTTGCAGAAGATTCAGTGCCCTCTCATGGTCTTTGTGGGCACCTTCACATACATGGTGTACATAAACATATACACACACAATTTCTGACATAATAAACCTTTTTTAGATTCCAGGTATATAAAAAAGAAAATTTGCCGGGCGGTGGTGGCGCATGCCTTTAATCCCAGCACTTGGGAGGTAGAGGCAGGCGGATTTCTGAGTTCGAGGCCAGCCTGGTCTACAGAGTGAGTTCCAGGACAGCCAGGACTACACAGAGAAACCCTGTCTCAAAAAAAAAAAAAAAAAAAAAAAATCTGTATAACAAAAAAAAGTTCAAAGGCCAAGCAACAGACATAGTAAACTAGAAAATCACATGTATAACATGTGTTCAGGAGAAGAACATGTCCTAATATACTACAAAAAAAATCTTTGTGATTGCTTAAGGCAGAGGCAGGTAGATCTATGTTTGAGGCCAACCTCGACTATAAAACAAGTTCAAGGACAGCCAGGGCAATGGCAGTGGCGGCACACGCCTTTAATCCCAATACTTTGGAGGCAGAGGCAGGTGGATTTCTGAGATCAGGGCCAGCCTGGTCTACACAGTGAGTTCCAGGACAGCCAGAGCTACACAGAGAAACCCTGTCAAAAACAAAAAGGACCACCAGGGCTACACATGGAGATCCTGTCTCAAAAACTAAAACATACATACAAGTTTGTGTATACATGCACCTTAAAAATCAGTGGGAGACTCACGAACAGTTTACCCAAAAGGAAATTCAGAGATCATCTCAAAAATAAAAAGTGCAGTACTGGAGAGATGGCTTAGATGTTAAGACTGCTCTTCCAGAAGGGTCCTGAGTTCAAATCCCAGCAACCGCATGGTGGCTTACAACCATCTGTAATGGAATCTGATGCCCTCTTCTGGGGTGTCTGAAGACAGCTACAATGTACTCACATCAATTAATTAATTAATTAATTAATTAATTAATTAATTAAAAGTGCTAGGAAGCAAATGTGTTGGACCAAGCTTGTAATCCCAAGTACTTGGGAGGTGTAAGCAGGAGGAGCAGGAACTTAGAGTTCTGAACCCTGAAAACTGCCTCAAAAAGCAAAGCTGAGGCTGGGGAATTAGTTCAGTAGTTGAGTACTTGCCTACATGCACCTTGGCTTCTATTGCCAGCACTGAGGTGGGACTTGGGGACAGAAAAACAGGAACAGCAGCAACAAAGTCAGGTGTGCAAGCCTGGGTTACATAGTGAGTTTTAAGACTCTAGGCTAGCCTAAACTATAGAATGAGATATATTTGTTTGTTCATTTATTGTTTTTAAAGTAAAATTATGGCTGGATATAGTAATGCATGCTTGTAGTTCCAGAACTTGGGAAGTAGATATAGGACCTCAGAAGTTCAGGTCATCCTTGGCTACATAGTGAGTTTAAGGCCAGCCTAGCCTATATGGGACAGTCTCATCCTCACCAAAATAAAACTAGTAAAAGGTAAGCATTTAAGAGATTAGATGTTTCTCATTGGACTGAACACTTAAGTCAAACCTAACTTTGAAGATATCTAATGGTATTATGCTCCTAAGTAAAGCAGTTGACTCAAGAACAGGGAGGCAGACTAGAGAAGGAGCACACTTTGAGCAGCCATGGAAGAGAGAATAATTGGAAGTAATGGGGTAGGAAATCAAGTGTCCACTAGAGAGCAGTCCACCAGTGGGTGCTTAGCAAATGACAGCAGTAAGGGTAAAAATGTGGAAATCACAAAGGAAGTGGACATAGTCCTTCTAAATGCCAACTGGCATGTTTCCTTGAAGCACAGTTGTTCTTTGAAAGAGTAGAAAAATTAATGTACATTTAGCTGTAAGGCTGTAAATTCTGCCTGGTGATGGTGGCACACATTTGATTCCAGTACTTGGGAGGCAGAAGCAGGTGGATCTCTTAAGTTTGAGGCCAGTCTGGTCTATAGAGCAAATTCCAGGGCAGTCAAGGCTACACAGAGAGAAACCCTGTCTTGAAAAGCCAGGGGTTGGGGAGGCTGTAAAATCCTAAGAATTTCTTCTCTAAAATTATGTTACAGCATGATTCAGAAAAGACACTTGTTGAACCTTAAGTGGTGACACAACAATTAATGTAATTGGTTCCCAAGGGAAGGTAGCTCTTTTTTGTTTGTTTGTCTTTTACTCCACTTTGAATATTAATTTGTTTAGTCAAAGCTTAAAATATCAGGAGGGTATGCTGTATAAATAATTGCCCCAGTTTTGCCAAACAGAAGCTTCTCAGGTGGAAGTCAGGTGCCATTCACACTCAGCTCCTGTGTTTTGGTGAAGACAGTGAAGAGCTCTGACTGGCCCTCATTGTCTTTCTTGCAGAGTTTTCTGAGTTGACACTGAATGGTAGTCTGGAAGAAAGGGCTGCCTTCATTAACATGGTTACCTGCAGCCAGGTGCACTTCAAGTAAAGCGCACTGCGGTCCTTGGAGGCCTCTCCTCTCAGGTATGTTGTGATGCGAACCTTGTGTGTTAGCTACTTCTACACTGTGGGTACCACATCCACTCTTCAGAAATATAACTGTTCCCAGGCATCCCTGAGTGGCCCACCAGGTTATTACTAGACTTTGCAAGTCTCCAGTTCCTTTGTACCTTTTGTTGGCTACTTAATAGGTCTACTTAACTCTAGAATCAAAGAAATGTTTAATCTGTAGTTTGATTTTAAAATCATTGATAAAAGGAAAAATTGTAAACAGACCCCCCAACTTGAAATGAAGAGCAAAGTTTAGTTAATAAACAGTTTTCTTCAGCCAAATTTCATTGATCCCTAAATGTAAATACCTTTTTAAAAAATATTTGATTTTTTTTTTTTTTTTTTTTTTTTTTTGAGACAGGGTTTCTCTGTGTAGCCCTGGCTGTCCTGGAACTCACTCTGGAGACCAGGCTGACCTCGAACTCAGAAATCCCGCCTGCCTCTACCTCCCAAGTGCTGGGATTACAGGCGTGCGCCACCACCGCCCGGCTTAAAATATTTGATTTTTAAAAGCAAAAATGAAGCACCACTGAGCAGTGGTTGTGTATGTCTTTAGACTCAATACTCAGGACACAGAGACAGACAGATCTCTGAGGTTTGGGCCAGCCTGGTCTACAGAGGGAGTTCTAGGACAGCCTGAGCTACACAGAGAAATTCTGTATAAACCTAAAAAATAAAATCATCTTATTTTTGAGTTGATATTAGCTAATAGGATTGATGGAAACTCCTCTTACTTTTGGGTTTTGTTGTGTTTTGTTTCTGCGACAAGATCTCACTGTGTGACCCTATCTGGCCACTTTGTTTGTTTCATAAACAAAAATAAATAGAATTAAATAATGAGTAAAATGCCTGATCTTACCATCCCCCTAAGCCTCATTTGCCCTCTAATAAATGGAGATTAATTTTATCATAGTTTAAAAATAAAACAAACTTTAGGGCTGGAGAGATGGCTCAGTGGTTAAGAGAACCGACTGCTCTTCTGAAGGTCCTGAGTTCAAATCGCAGGCTCACAACCACCCTTAACAAGATCTGACTCCCTCTTCTGGAGTGTATATAAATAAATAAATCTTTTAAAAAAATAGTAAAATGAACTTTAATGTTTTTTTCTTTTCTCCACTGATTTTTCCCCCCCTTGGGTATTTTCTTTATTTACATTTCAAATGTTATCCCCCCTTTCCTGGTTTCCCCTCTGAAAACACCCCTCCCCCCCAATCCATCCACTCCCGCTTCCCTGTTCTGGCATTTCCCTACACTGGGCATCGAGCCTTCTCAGGCTTAAGGGCCTTTCCTCCCTTTGATGTCCAACAAGGCCATCCTCTGCTACATATGCGGCTGGAGCCATGGGTCCCTCCATGTGCACTCTTTGGTTGGTGGTTTAGTCCCTGGGAGCTCTGGGGTACTGGGTAGTTCATATTGTTGTTCCTCCTATGGGACTGCAAGTTCCTTCAGCTCCTTGGGTCTCTTCTCTGTTTTTGGTTTTTTGTTTTGACAGGATCTATGTAGTCCTGGAGCTCACAGAGATCTGCCTCTGCCTCTGCCTCTGCCTCTGCCTCTGCCTCTGCCTCTGCCTCTGCCTCTGCCTCTGCCTCTGCCTCTGCCTCTGCCTCTGCCTCTGCCTCTGCCTCTGCCTCTGCCTCTGCCTCTGCCTCCTGAGTACTGACATTAAAGGCATGCGCTAGCACACCTGGCTTTAGTTTAAATTAAGAACTTTGTTTGGTTTGCCATCAGTGTGTTATTACAGAGTCTCTTTGCTGGCCACAGTGCAGTGGCTGTCACTCATGAGCTCCCTCAGAAGGCACGTGTCCCACCCATTTGCTGCCCACCTGCTTAGCTAATAGTCTACAGTCTGAGAGGATTTTAGACTGATAATGCCCATAAGATATGGCAGGGCTCAGTGACAGTCACTTGAACATTAAAGTGAATGATATGAATGATAGGTAGCTGTCTACCTATCTCTGACCTCAGGAGAGTTGAGGCTACAGGTTTCTTTCATTTTATTTATGCTTATTTTTATTTTCTTATTCTTAAATCCCAGCACAAAACAAAAGGGGGGGAAGAGTGAATTAATTTTTAGAGCCTAAAAAATAGACATCACATGACCTTTCGAAGCAGAAGAGTGATCCTGAAGATGCCCTGACAGATGAAGGTGGAGATGAGATCCCGTCTCAGCTGTGGCTCCTGAGGAGGAGTGTCAGCAGCAGGGCAGCAGTGAGGATGGAGAGGACGCAGACTGTGGGGACCACAATCTCTGAAGCCACGTGCATGTGCCTAAGCAATGGCTCTGAAACAGACAGAGGAAATCCCACCACAAGTAAGCTTTGTTCTGAAGCAAAAGCTAAAGGAAATGGGAAACTGTTTCTAATTTTTCGAATTTGTTGTAAAAGTGAACCAATAAACCACACATTATTTTGAAATGGAATTTTGGAGCCGTGGGACAAAGGCAGTGAGATCACTTGGTATGTACACAGCTTTTGGGAATCCTTACCATCACACACGACTTACGTGAGAGCTGGGAACATCACAGAAAATCTGGAGGTGCCTAACTTTGGTTATTTCACTGGCGTTTTAGTAAGCTTGAGTATGGTTAATATTTATGCTGGCGTTGCATTAATCTCAAAGATTAGTTCCTATATTCCATGGGTTCTCTAGGTTTTACTGAGGGACTTGTGAAAAAAAAAAATCTTTTGGACTGGGTGTGGTAGTACACGCCTTTAATCCCAGCACTGAGGAGACAGGCAGCCTGGTCTACAGATCAAGTTCCAGAAAAGCCGCAGCTACACAAAGAAATCCTGTCTTAAAAGGAAAGGAAAAAGCTGGGCGGTGGTGGCGTACGCCTGTAATCCCAGCACTTGGGAGGCAGAGGTAGGCAGATTTCTGAGTTCGAGGCCAGCCTGGTCTACAGAGTGAGTTCCAGGACAGCCAGGGCTATACAGAGAAACCCTGTCTCGAAAAAAAACCAAATCCAGAAATAAATAAATAAATAAATAAATAAATAAATAAATAAATAGAAAAGGAAAAAAAAGAATCCCTTGGAAACTCTTTTAGCTTTTTGAGTTTGTTATTCTTGATATACTTATATCTCATATACTCATATATTATAATTTCTAATGGCAATTCTAATACTTTTTAAGATTTATTTATTATATCTAAGTACACTGTAGCTGTCTTCAGACACACCAGAAAAGGGTGTCAGATCTCTTTACCTGTGGTTGCTGGGATCTGAACTCAAGACCTCTGAAAGAGCAGTCAAGGCTCTCACCCACTGAGCCATGTCTTTACCCCTTGTGGATTAATCTTTTAAGAGCTACGTGTTAGATCCATCAATCCCGTGGTAGACCTTCATCTGACTCACTGGTCTCTGCTGAGCACCCTGGTAACTGAAGTGAACAGGCGTGGGTATGTTCTCAGGCTAGTCAGCAAATCCCCATTAACCATGTTGCATTTACTTGGATTTGATGAACTATGGTTTATAATCTGTAGACTATTATGAGTGTGGGGACGCTGGTGCATGGTCATACAAAGTATGCAAGGTAGCTCAGTTGAGGGCTTTTCTGTACCACCTGCTTTGAACCCCACATTAAAGAACGATCTTAAAACAAAAAGTATATTTTTTGGATTACCCTTATGCAGAAAAATGAGTTTCATAAACATTGGTGGTATTCTGTATTTTTCCTTTTAGAACACACTGCATAAGAAATTATGCCTTTAATCACAGCACTTGGGTGGCAGAGGCAGGCAGATTTTGAGGCTAGCCTAGTCTACTAAGACAGTCAGGGCTACACAGAGAACCCCTGTCTGGAAAAATAAAGGACAAGAGCCTGGAGAGATGGCTCCGTGGTTATGAGTGTTGGCTGTTATTCCAAAGACCCAGGTTCAAACCCCAACATTGACATGGGAGCTCACAACCGTTTGGAACTATAGCTCCAGAGGTTCTGACACCCTCCCACAGATAAATACCGCACACAGTCAAAATACCGATGCACAGAAAATAAAAATAGATGCCTTTTAAGAGGGTGAGGACAGTACTTTTGTTTATTGCTGTTATCTCTAAGGCTTAAAATGACACTAAAATATTAGGGAGTGGTGAGTAATTTATTGAAGATCTCTTATAAGCCTATAATCCTACCTTTGGGAGGCAAGAGCAGGAGGAACACATGTTCAAGGCCTAGCCGAGCTATTGAGTGTAAAGCCATCCTAGGTAAGTTAATGAGAACTTGTCTCAAAAAGTTGGGTAGTGGCTGCAGGGGCTGGCTCAGTGGTCAGAGCACTGGCTACTGTGCCTGAGGACCCGGGTTTGCTTTCTTTTTTCTTTTTTTTTTTTTTTTGGTTTTTTTTTTTTTGGTTTTTTTCGAGACAGGGTTTCTCTGTGTAGCCCTGGCTGTCCTGGAACTCACTCTGTAGACCAGGCTGGCCTCAAACTCAGAAATCCGCCTGCCTCTGCCTCCCAAGTGCTGGGATTACAGGCGTGTGCCACCACCGCCCGGCTAGGACCCAGGTTTATTCCCAGCGCCACAGGTCCATTCACTAACTCAAATTCCAGGGGATCAGACATGAACATAATGCACAGACTTACATACAGGCAAAACACCCACTCATATAAAAAAAAAATTAAAGTAGGGCTGATAAATGACTTAATTGGTAAAGGCACTTGCCACCGAATCCTGACCATCTGAGTTCAATCTCTAGAATCTGGGTAAAGATGAAAGGAGAGAACCAATACCACAGAGTTGTCCTCTGATTGCATGCTTTTGCTTACATAATTTTGTTTGTTTGTTTGAGGTAGAGTCTTTAGCCCATGTTAGTCTGGGCTCAATCTGGATGGATGGATAGATGGACAGATGGACGGATGGACAAACAGATAATTTTAAATGCTATATAAAATAGAGTTAGCCAGGCAGTGGTGGCACATGTCTTTAATCCCCACACTTGGGAGGCAGAGGCAGGCAGATTTCTAAGTTCGAAGCCTGCCTGGTCTACAGAGTGAGTTCCAGGACAGCCAGGGCTATACAGAGAAACCCTGTCTTGAAAAACCAAAACTGGAAAATAATAATAATAATAATAATAATAATAATAATAATAATAATAGTTTAGCTTGCTTGGTATGTATTAAAGCCTGGCTTCTATTAGCCCTACTATCCCCCCCAAAAATTTTTTTTTAAATGCTTGTAAGACAAAAATTAACATTAAGGAAAAAGACATTTTTAGTCATAAACAGTCGAAATACTGATTTTAGGTAGATCATTTTGAGACTTGGTAATGCCATCATATGTAATATTACATAGTTATCAAAGATAAGAATCCTTACCTGTGGCAAGCATCTGGTTGTTGATGGAGCAAGTTTCCAAGGCTTTGAGACGCCAACGTTTCACCTAATAAAAACCCGCTTGATAAGTAAGTTCACCCTACTATTTTCCTATGCTTAAAATTGTTTTAGAATAGCGAGGCACTTTTTTTTTTTTTTTTTTTTTACAAAATTTCCATGCATTTGTGTCACCAGGCTTAGCTCATCATTGTCATCAAAACAAACACGTTTTTATGTCTACCCACAGTTGGGATGTTATTAATATTTTGAGACTTATCACATTGTAGCCCTGACTGGCCACAAACTGGCTATGTCTCTGAAGCAGGCCTCGAGCTACCCCCAAGCTTTCTGTACTGCTTCCTAGGACCGACAGCAACACCTGAGGGATGTGGTCACTGTCCTCACCTCTAGGCCTACCTTGCACACCCTGAACCAATTCTAGCAAGCCAGTCAGGTTTGTTTGTAATTTTATTAAAATCTTCTAAATCGTAATTTATGCTTATAGATGCTTATAGATGCAGACATATACCAAGTAGAGCTGATGGGAAATGAAATTTTGTTTTGTTTTGTTTTTGTGATGCACCTGTGTATGCACCCTTGAAGGCCAGAAGGGAGTGTTGGATCCCCTGGAGCTAAAGTTGGGGCTGTTGTGCCGAGAACTAAACAAGAGCCATAAGACACCCCATTTGGTGGGTTTTAAAAGCTTAAAGTCTAGCCAGGCAGTGATGGTGCACGCCTTTGGTCCCAGAACTCTGGAGGCAGAGGCAGGTGGATCTCAGAGTTCAAGACCAAACTGGTCTACAGAGTGAATTCCGGAAAGGCCATCCAGAGCTGCACAGAGAAAGCCTGTCTGGGGGGAAGGGGAGCTTAAAGTTTGTTTCTGTTTACTCTTGCCATATATATATGCCGTATGGTGGGAAAAGATAAGAGTCCTGCATTTGATTTACCAAAGAGTGGGTAGCTTCTGTATCAGTAACATTTTTAATTCATCAGAATTGCCATCTGATTCATCTTTTCTAGTCTTATTGTTTGAATATGTTCTAGATGTGAGTAAAACCCCACAGGGATGGGTAGGGAAGGCAACATTTGGAGCTGGCGCTCAGTGGTAGAAGCCTTGTCTGTCAGATGTAAAGCCCTGGATAATCCCTGACTGCAACAGCACAAAAGCCATTGACATCTTTACTGAGTGAGTCCATTAGAACAGAGCTCAGACAGGACCCTTGTTACCCTGGTGCCCTGTCTGGAAGGGACTGGATTTTGAGGTGTGTTTACTCCATCCTAAGCAGAGGTGGTGGGGAAGATGGTGCCATATCCCCCACCCCTTCCTTGAAAGAAAGAAGTATGATTCATCTTAATCTTTAGCTCAAGAACAGAACAAATGTCAAGGGTCAGTTAGCCACCCTACCTCTTGTGGGTTTGGAAACCCATTGGCTGTGATGATCTCCTTGTAATACTGAACAGAAGCCTTGGGATACCAGGGCTTGTTTCTCACAATGAAGTCAACATAGTAGAATCCATATTTATCTGTGTAACCTTTTTCCCATTCATACTTCTCCAACAGAGACCACGAAGTATACCCTTTTATTTCCACACCATCTTTTATAGCTGTGAAGACAAATGACTCCATTCTTAATAGTTTCATTGTTTAGAAGTATAAATAGTATTAAGTAGTTTCTATGAGGTTTAGAAGAAGGTTTTAGTTGATAGATGATAGATTGAATTTTGTCTACATAGAAAAGCAAATCTTAGTTTTATCTCACCTTTTAACATTTCGTTGATGTATCCTTTGAGGTACTGAATTCTCCACTCATCGCAGAACTGAGTGCAGTATAACTTTTGGGGAGCTCCACTTTCCATCACATATATGGGAGGGTCACCGTACTGCGTCTGAAAGTGAGACAAGAATAAACACGGAGCACCTGATTTATAGGTGGCCGCGTGGCTGCCACTCCATGGTCTATTGGAGTGCAGACTAGCCCTTAGTAGGCGGCACACTTAGTAGGTGTCAGGTAACATGTTGATTGAGAGATGAATGTAGGCCGGTGAGCTGATATGGAAGACAAGTTCTCATTAAAGGGCCTGTTTGGGGAAAATGCCCTCCAGGTCTTCCTCTTTCCCATGAATTCCCTTTCTTGTTAGATGGGCCTTAAAATGGCTAAAGATTCCTGAAAGAGGAGCAGTCATTTTTTTCCTGGTGTACCCAGTGCTTAGCTGTTCCTGTAAACAACCTCTTGCTAGTTAGCAGCCCTGGCTAGCCTCAGTGGGCCACGCACACAGACACACAAAGATGTGCAAGTAGGAAGCACGGGTGTTGGGAAGAAGGGGGTTAGGCAGGAGTGGGGGGGGGGGAGGACTGATAATGGGAAGTAGATGTGATCAAAATACATCTCATGCCTGTGAAGTTGTCCGAGGGTAAACTTGAAAATCTAGGCCGAGGGCTGTGGAGAGGACGCGTTAACAGCACTTGCTGCTTTCTAGTTCCCGGCACAAACATGGCAGCTCACAACCATCTGTAACTATTCCTAGGGGATCCCCTCTTCTAACTCCCATGGGTACCAGCTACCCTTGTAGTGCTCATACATAGAGTCAGGCAAATGCACATATTTATAAAATAAAAATAAATATATACTAAAAAAAGGAAAGCAGACTAAGTGTCAGCTTTTCAGCTGTCATTGGAAGTAGTTTAAACAAGCATCAATCTGCGAGGCCTATGTAGGTAGCTGTGAAGGTGCAGGGGGCCGAGGTTTATTGCCTCCTTAACATTTTTGTTGTTTCCAGCTGTTTTTGTTTCTTTCTTTGAGGCAGTGTCTCTGGCAGTTCAGACTGGCCTTGAGTTCAGTATGCATTATGTAGAGGCAGGTACTGAATTCTTGAGCTTCCTGCAGCCAACCTTCCAAGGACTGGGCTTGCGGCTTGTGCTCTCTACCTAGAGCTTTGTCAGTTTCCTTTTTTTTTTTTTTTTTTTTTTTTTTGGTTTTTCGAGACAGGGTTTCTCTGTGTAGCCCTGGCTGTCCTGGAACTCACTCTGTAGACCAGGCTGGCCTCGAACTCAGAAATCCGCCTGCCTCTGTCTCCCAAGTGCTGGGATTAAAGGCGTGCGCCACCACCACCCGGCGCTTTGTCAGTTTCCTATGTAGTCACCTGAGTGTCTGGCAGAGAGTAAGCTCAGGCCTGAAGGCCTTACCTGACTTGATGCGATAAATACCTGGGCAAAGTTGAGAAGCCTCCTGAGTCCCCACGGCACAGAATAGAGCCATGGAGAGCCCATTTCCGGCCAGTTGGGGTCCACAAGCTCCACTAGGTCGCGGTCATTCTGGTAGCTGGGCCCCTTGTGGGAGGGGTAGTTCCTTCCAGTGATGTATCGAGTGGTGAAATGGCCTAGTCCCAGAAAGTCAGACGTGCCTTTAAGGTAGCGCTTCTCCTGCAGGGAGAACATGGGTAGCCTCGACACCTCCAGGCCTTGCTGGGCACTCTTTGTTCCTGACAGGAGAGAACGTGAGCATTTAAGCAAGTCTCACGGTCATCTCTTACAGTTACTTTGCTGTGTCCCCCAGTGCGGCTGGAATGGTGGCGTATACGCTGGAGCAACGGTCCAGCAGTTAAGAACACTTGCTGCTCTTGCAGGGGTGGGGGACCCAGGTCCAGTTCTCAGCACCCAAGTGGCAGCTCGCAGCTGGCCCTGACTCTAGCTCTAGGGGTTCAATTCTGTCTTCTGATATCCAAAGGCATGAGGAACACATGGTGCACATACATACATGTGGGCAAGCACTCAGACCCATAAAATAAAAATAAAATCTTTGTTTTTAAAGCTGAGCTTTAAGCCAGGCAGTGGTCTACAGAGTGAGTTCCAGGAAGGTCGGGGATACACAGAGAAACCCTGTCTCGAAATAACAAAGGCTGAGCTTTAGAGAATCTGGACACATGAAGAGCATCCTTAGCCTTTCAAATTGAAACTGTGATATTTCACCACTATCTAAAGAATTTAATTTTTAAATATTTATTTTAGAGCCACGCATTGTGGCACATACCTTTAATCCCAGCACTCAGGAGGCAGAGGTAGGTGGATCTCTGTAAGTTCGAGGCCAGCCTAGTCTACAGTGTGAGTTCCAGGGCTACACATATGTGTGTTTGTATGTGCATCCTGAGTGCAGTGCTTGCAGAGGTCAAAAGTGGGTGTTGGATCCCCTGGAGCTGGAGTTAACAGGCGGTGGTGGGCTGCCATATGTGAATGCTGAGAACGGAACCCTGGTCCTCTGGAAGAGCGCCGAGTGTTCTTAACTGCTGAGCCATCTCTCCAGCCTCTATTAAACATTTTTTTCTAAATTTAGATTGCTTACTGTTTGTGTCTAGGAGTGTAGCTTAGTAGTAGAGAACTTGACAGGCAGGTACAGAGCCCTGCATTTGACCCCTAGCAGCCAAAGAATGAAATATTCTCACTTGTTACTCAGTGCATGGTATATGGATAGCTCCTTAGCTAGCTGAGGGAAAGCAGGGTTATGCTGGTCCTCACACTGAGAACTGGCCTGTGGTCTCCTTCTAAAAGGAAACTGGAAGGCCATTGGTTGTTGGGAGAGTCACAGGCATGTTCTTATATTGCTGGCAGTGTAAGCTGTGACGTTCTGCTCTGGCAGTTTTGCCCTCTGCCTGGACTTCAAAGGTCCACTTTTTAACTGACAGACTCCAAACCTCTTTATCTAGTACTTTCCTGCCTGTGAAAAAGGATCTATGTTCAGGTGTCTTCACTGTAAATTGGGGAGCAAAAGGTTGGAAACAACTTACATTTTATTGCCAAGGGGATGGCTAAAGAAATGGTGGAAAACTGAGAATGCAGCCTGCACTCGACCCTGGGTCTGATCGCCACGCCACAGTACTAACAATAGGAACTCGAGAGATGGCTCCGCAGCTAAGAGTTGTGAACGCCAGAGCAGCCAGGTCCAGTTCCAGCCAGCACATGGGGAGTCACAGACATCTGTAGCTCCAGTTCCAGAGCATCCAGTGCCCTCTTCTGGCCTCCATGGATACTATGCATGTGGTACACCAAGATACATACAAACAAAGCATTCATACACAACAAATAAATCTAACACCGTAACCTCTCCTAAAATAAGAATAATTATAGTTGAATGACCATCAGTACCATGGTGTGTAGCTATTAGAACTAACAAGGCAACACTTTCTATGCCAGGATGGAAAGAGGGCCTAGACATATGTTTACAGAATAAAGGATGCAGGCCACTGACGATAACATCAACTGCATACTCTGGCTAACAAGTAGAGCTCTAACAGAACAGCAAGGTCATTTGCAGGGGAAGGGGTGGGCTGGAAAGATGGCTCAGCGATTAAGAGCAATGTCTGCTCTTCCAGAGGTCAGGAGTTCAATTCCCAGTAACCACATAGTGGCTCACAACCATCTGCAATGGGATCTGATGCCTTCTGGCATTCAGGCATACAAGCAGACAGAACACTAATATACATTTTTAAAAAAACTTAAAAAAAAAAAAAGGATCATTTGCAAGGAGACCATTGGCTGGGATGAAAAGAATAAAAGGTTTGTACTATTAATATTCTTAAAATACTAGCATGTTATTGGTGTCAGTCAAAATCAGTAACTAGAAAAACCATTGGGCACTATTCCTTTTACTGCCAGATGCATTTACTAAAAATGGCCAAATCCAGGCACACTGAAAGTTTGAAATTTTTTTTAAGTTAGCATACAAAGTAATGGGTTTTATGACGGCCTTTCTGTACATGCGTGTTATGCTCTGGCCTCATTTATCCTCTCTTCCGTACATATTCTTTTTTTTTGGGGGGGGTGTTCAAGACAGGGTTTCTCTGTGTAGCCCTGGCTGTGCTGGAACTCACTCTGTAGACCAGGCTGGCCTCGGACTCAGAAATCTGCCTGCCCCTGCCTCCTAAGTGCTGGGATTAAAGGTGTGTGCCACCACTGCCTGGCTGTCTGTTTTCTTCATAGCCATTCTACTTTAAGTGAGATTGACTCTCAAAGCTGTTTTAATTTGCATTTTTCTGGTGACTAAGGATTCTGAAGTAAGACAGACACAGAAAGACAACCCCCAGCCGGGCGGTGGTGGCGCACACCTTTAATCCCAGCACTTGGGAGGCAGAGGCAGGCGGATTTCTGAGTTCGAGGTCAGCCTGGTCTACAGAGTGAGTTCCAGGACAGCCAGGGCTACACAGAGAAACCCTGTCTCGAAAAACCAAAAAAGAAAAAAAAAAAAGACAACCCCCAGGATTCTGAAATAAGACAGACATAGAAAGACAACCCCCAGCCTCCACCCCCAACCCTACCCTGTTGCTCCCATTTCAGGGGCAGGAGAACTGGAATTAAACCTTGAGCTTCTGTTCCAGAGGCCCATGTGGACTGTGAAGCCACTGTTACTAGGAGCAAGAGGCACTGGCTTTGCAGCTGCCTGTAGCATGACCACGGGTGATAAGAAAGGGGCTTAAGAATTTTCATCCTGGCCGGGCGGTGGTGGCGCACACCTGTAATCCCAGCACTTGGGAGGCAGAGGCAGACGGATTTCTGAGTTCGAGGCCAGCCTGGTCTACAGAGTGAGTTCCAGGACAGCCAGGGCTACATAGAGAAACCCTTGTCTCGAAAAACCAAAAAAAAAAAGTTTTCATTCTAAACTGGGCGGTGGTGGCACACCCTTTAATCCCAGCACTTGGGAGGCAGAAGCAGGTGGATTTCTGAGTTCCAGGACAGCCAGGGCTTCGCAGGGAAACCCTGTCTCGAAAACAAACAAACAATCAAGAAAAAAAAATTCATCCTAAAGCAATGATAAACAACATCTGTCTAACCTGATGGAAAGAAACATCAGTGTACATATATACTGAAACATCGCACAGCCCAATAAATATGTACTCTTTTAAAAAGTTCAGGGTTAGGGAAATGGCTCTGTTGGTAAAAGCGTGCCTTGTAAGCATGAGGACCTGACTCCCCAGCCCCATGTTTACAAGACAAAAAACCCGAAGTGGGGGCTGTTGGGATGGCTCAGCACACAATGATGTTTGATGTGCAAACCTGTCAACCTGAGTCCATCCATTTCCTGGATCTCAACTCTAGGACTTCCACACTTGTGCCTTGGTCTGTACACACACACACACACACACACACACACACACACACACACACACCACTAATAATCTTTTTTTTTTCTTTTAAGCTGTGCATGGTGGTACATGCTTGAATTCCAGCACTAGAAAGGCAGAGTCAGGTGGATTCCTCTAGCTCACTGGCCAGGTAACTCTGCCTACTGCGCAAGCTCCACCCCAGTGAGACAAGGTGGCTGATGAGTGAGGGTCCGCTAAGGAGATGGTCCTCTGACTTTCACAGGCATATGCATGTATACTGCATATGTGTGTATGCACACCTAAACATATATACATGACCACACATGCCAAAAGAAGGTTAAAAAAAAAAAGACAGCTCACCAATGTGGTCCTTCATGACTTGGGGGTAGTCACCAGCATAAATAGGGTTGGCAAACCAACCCAGGCAGAACTGTAGGTATCGCTCAGCAGCCTTGATATCGTCAGGGTTGTCGATGTCCACAGGTTCCCCCCAGTCACAGTTCAGTGAGATCCCCACGAGGCCTTAAAGGAAGGAAGTCAGGGTAGGGAGAGGCAGGGCTCCTCTGGGTAAGGGTCCGAGCCTGAGGGTCCCAGCTCACCTCGCTGTCTGCTGCGCCACGTGTCGTTATAAGAATGCCAAGCCTGGGCGTGCGCCTGAAAGAAGGAATCAATCCATGGACGGGCCGGGCTCATCCATCGCTCGGCCTCCATCCAGCTCCTTCTTCCTTCCGTTTGTGTATTTATGTATGGCGGTAGGGGCGGGTGGTGGCAGAGGACAACTGATTGCCGAACAGATTCTCCCCTTCCACCAGTCAGTCTCACCAGCAAGCACCTACCCACTTACTGAGCCATCTTGCTCTCCAGGGATTGGACTTTCCTGCCTTCCAAACTCTAACACTCCAACTTCAAGTTTGAACAACTTCCTAAATTCTTGAATCCAGACTCAAATACCACAGACCCCTCCCCCTCTGACTTCCAGAGGCTTTGCTTTCCCTGTACTGTGGAGGAAGCACCTTCTAAAGGCGGCAGAAGCCATTTTGGGCGCTTACCACTGTTGCTACCCCACGCCCACACTGGAGACTAAAGCCCGGGTTTTGCTCATGCCAAATAAGTGCTCCTCCAACTGAACTATCCCGCAGCCCATTGTCTGCTTGTCTCTAAATTGTTCGTGTAGGTCTCTGAAAAGGCGCAGGGCTTCTGAGGACTTGGTGGAAGTGTGACCTCATGAGGCCCTTCCCAACGACCTGCTGAAGCAGGCTCTGAGAGCAGGGCCCAGCAACCTGTGTGCTTTGTTTTGAGGCAAGGTCTCATGGAACCTGCTGGCTTTGGAATCTTAGTCTTCCTGGCTCCACCCTCCCCGATGCTGGATTGATTGCAGGGGTGTTACCCCAGAGCCCAACCACAACCTGTGTTTACACGTGTGTTGTATCTGACATTTGCTGAAGTTTGAGATATGTTCTTGTGAAAATCCAAATATTTCTGCCTGCAACGGTTTTGCAAGGGTTGCTTGTCACTCCCAGAAAGCCTTTGTTTCTCAGCGTTCTTTCTGCTTTGAGCATGGTGTGTGTGCGTGTGCGTGTGTGTGTGCACTTACACGTGCATGTGCATGTATATGTGAAGGTCAGGGGTCAGTCTTAAATCTTGTTCTTCATGAGCCATCCACCTTGGTCTCCCAGCATGCTGGATCCCAGCCAGCAAGCTCCAAGAACCCTCCTTGTGCCAGCCTCCACAGTGCTGGAGTTGCAAGCATGCTTCACCCCACCCAGTGTCCTGGCTAGCTTGTTGTCAGCTTGACATAAGTTGGTGTCATCAGAGAGGAGGGAACCTCAGTTGAGAAAAGGTTCCCATAAGAGCCAGTTTAGGCAAGGCTGTAGGGCAGTTCTTAATCAGTGATTGATGAGGGAGGGCCTGGCCTATTGTGCGTGGGGCCACCCCTGGGGTGGTAGGCCTAGGCTGAGGGCTGGAGAGATGGCTCAGCAGTGAAGAGCACTGACTGCCTTTTCAGAGGTCCAGAATTCAATTTTCAATTCCCAGCAATGACATGGTGGCTCACAACCCTCTGTAATGGGACCTGGTTTGTCTGAAGACAGCTACAGTGTACTCATATACACAAAATAAATAAATCTTAAAAAAAAAAAAAAAAAAAGCAGGTTCATCAAGCCATGGGGCGCAAGCCAGTAAGCAGCACTCCTCCATGGCCTCTGCATCAGCTCCTGCCTCCGGGTTCCTGCCCTGCTTGAGTCCCTGCCTTCATTCCTTACTTTTGATGATGACTTGGTGTGTGTGTGTGTGTGTGTGTGTGTGTGTGTGTGTGTGTTATGAATACATAAATGTATATATGTGTGTATGTGTATATGCATATATACCTGTAAGTGGAATAAGTTGCTTTTGATCATAGTGTTTTATCACAGTAATAGTATGGTGCCTTGAATAAGGATGCCCACCTTCCCATGGTTCATATTTGAAAGCTTAGTCACCAGGGAGTGGAGCGCTGATGGGATGAGAATGGAGTGGCCTTGGTAGAGGAGGTGTGTCACTAGCCGTGCGCTTAGAGATTTCAAAAGCCCATGCCAGGCCCAGTCTCTCCCCTCCTCTTCCTCCTCTCTCCCTTCTCTCTATGTCTCTCTCTCTCTCTCTCTCTCTCTCTCTCTCTCTCTCTCTCTCTCTCGTGTGTGTGTGTGTGTGTGTGTGTGTGTGTGTATGCATTTCTCTTTCTCTCCTTCTCCCCATTCCTCCCTTCTCCTCTTCCCCCTCCTTCCTTTCTCTCCCCTCCCCTCTTCCCTTTCTTCTCTCCCCCTTCTCCTTTGTCTCTGCCTCTCTCTTTGTCTGTGGATCTGGATGTAGCGCTCAACTGCTTCTCCAGCACCATGCCTGCCACGACCAAACCTCTAAAACTGTAAGCAAGCCCCCAGTTAAATGCTTTCCTTTACAAGAGTGTGGTCACGGTGTCTCTTCACAGCAATAGAACAGTGACTAAGACACACAGTAACCCTAACTAAGATGCCCGGCTGTTTTACCTAGGATCCAGGGATTGAACTCAGGCCCTCATCACGGCAAGCACTTTATGGACTGGGCTATTTCGTACAGTCTCTCTGTTTATCGTTTTACTAGCCAGTAAGTAACTAGAAAACCAGGAGGAAACCTGGGATTGACCAGCGATATGGAACATTGCACAAGCTGTTAGGAAAAGTACTTGCTCAGGAGCCCCAAGATCGAGTCCTCAGCACAAAGATTTATTTGTCCCAGAGAGACAAAGGGCAGGCAGGGAGTAAGAGACAAATACAGGGGACAGGATGAGGGAGACGGGGACAGGAACAAGGCAAACGGCAGGGGTAGGACAAAGGACTGCCTCTGGACAGAGGACAGGGATGCGGCGCATGCGTAAACGCAGTTTATAAAGGTACCGGTGGAGACCCGCGTTAGGATGACGTGCTTGATTTTAATTGGGCATGTTAACTAGGTGAGTCAAAGGGAGGCTTCTGATTGCTGGACTTTAATAACTTAGATCGCTGGACCTTGGTAGTCAGTCTCAGGAGGAAGAAGAGGCCAAACAAGGGAAAATCTCGGAGGTTGGTTAGGATTGGAATCTAATGGTTTGTAGCAAGGCAGAGGGCGTGCGGGAAGGACGAGGTCTGCCAGAGCCGTGCGCCCCAGGCTCAAGCTGGCCAGAGTCCCTCCAGAAACCGTGTCAAAAGCCTAACCACTCCTAACACTCTCTTACAGAGGCTCTGCCCTTTAACTGTTCGGAGGCTGCAGCAACAGCTCAGCAGCTAAGAGCACTGGCTGCTCCCACAGAGAACCTGGCTCAGTTCCCCGCACCCTCAACTCATCCCAGGAGATCCAGCTCCCTCTCCTTGGCCTACACGAACACTGTATGCACATGGTGCATCTGAATACACACAGGCAAAGCATTCACGCACATAAATATCAGCCCTTTTTAAAAATCTCCAGTCAGTCTTTTCCCAGGCATGAGTGCAGGTCAGTGTGTCACCACAGTCTACCCTCCGGCCAGAGCAGGCTATCCTGCCAGCCAAGTGTCCACTGGATGAGTTCCACCAGGCTTCGCATCCCCAGCATCACTCCTGTATCTTCATGCGTGTCTTGCAAACAACCCACTGTCTCTACACCACCCCCTACACACACACACACACACACACACACACACACACACCCTCAGCCTTCGGTGTACGCTAAGCACCTTTTCTGAACACCTCCTTCCCACCCTCGCTCTGATCTCCAATTGGCAGCCCTGAAGATTTTAGTCATCAAGCAGAGACGAGCCCCTCCCCCAGTCCACATACCTTAAACTGGAAAAGACCTGTTCTGCCTTGCATGTTTTTTTGCTTCCTAACTGTTCCTCCCTCTTCCTTCTAAAACCTCAGGCCATGACCAGTGACTGCTCTGAGTCCTTCCTGAGGCTCTTCACATCCTCTGGTTTCTTCTTCTATTCTTGCAGGGTTTGGCCTTATCTACTGCCATGTCCCTCTTCCCTTCACCACTCCTCACAAAAGTTCATAAAGTTTCCAAACCCTATCCTCTTGGTAAGATCATAAAGAGTACCACGGTAGACCCTCTATATAGCTGGCTGCCACTGAGGAGATGGAGCTTGCCCTCCATACAGCCTCAGAGTCCAAGGGCCCAGGACTCACACTGGTGTGGGAGAGGATCCGTGTGACCTCTGAAGCAATGGCCCCGCCTGGAGCCTGACCTTTGCCCCAGAAGGATCCGGTTTACCTTAATGATATGGTGTGCAGCCACATATAGGCCAGTGCCCTGGAGCCTCAGGCCTGGTTCATGGAGACCGGTCTCATAGCCCTTTTCTACCATTGTCTGCAGAGACAGGAATGGGAACCCAGGATCGTGAGAGAAAGCGGGGGACATCCCTGTCTCTCCATCTGAAGAAGAGGCCCAACTTACCCGAGGATCACTGAATGTGAGCCAATGTTTCACTCGGTCCCCAAAGACCTCAAAACACAGGTCAGCATAGTCCCTGAAGTATTGGGCCATACTCACGTTCTGCCACCCGCCGTATGTCACCTGGAGCATCTGTCAACAGAGAGAGAAGCTGGTGCCCCCGGGAGTCTGTGGAGTAGATCGATGAAGTCTCTGGGTAAAGCATGGGTGACTGTGATGCAGGAATGGGAGCAAGGATGCAGCCCCTCCCCCTCCCCCTGCAGAGCCTCTGATGCAGCCCCTCCCCCTGCAGAGCCTCTGATGCACCCCCTCCCCCTCTCCCTGCAGAGCCTCTGATGCAGCCCCCTCCTCCTCCCCCTGCAGAGCCTCTGAGGCCGGGAGCATCCCTCAAGCCCAACCGGAGAGATCTGAGGAAGCTGGAAGTGCCGGCTTAGGAAGAAGCTGACAGATTGGATATTTAAGATGCAAACCAGGCATAGGGGCACATGCCTCTCACCCTAACATTCAGGAGGTAGAGGCAGGAGGATCAGAAATTCAGGGTAGAGCCGGGCAGTGGTGGTGCACGCCTGTAATCCCAACACTTGGGAGGCAGAAGGAGGAGGATTTCTGAGTTCGAGGCCAGCCTAGTCTACAGAGTGAGTTCCAGGACAGCCAGGACTACACAGAGAAACCCTATCTCGGAAAAAAAGAAAGAAAGAAAAAGAAAAAAAGACAAAAAGAAATTCAGGGTAGAGCTGGAGAGATGGCTCAGCAGTTAAGAGCACTGACTGCTCTTCTGAAGGTCCTGAGTTCAAATCCTAGCAACCCCATGGTAGCTCACAACCATCTGTAAAGAGATCTGATGCCCTCTTCTGGAGTGTCTGAAGACAGTTACAGAGTACTCACATATAATAAATGAATCTTAAAAAAACAAACAAACAAAAAAACTTCAGGGTAGCCTAGCAGTGGTGGTGCACGCCTTTAATCTCCATTCAGGGGGCAGAGGCAGGCAGATCTCTGAGTTTGAGGCCAGCCTGGTCTACAAAGTGAGTTCCAACCAGGATTTTTTTTTGAAACCTTGTCTATAAATAAATAAACAAACAAACAAATAAATAAATTCAGGGTCATCCTCTAGTACTTAGCAAGCTTGAGGCCTGCGTGGCTGGTCCAGGGTGAGATGTGATTCTGGGGAATCTAGAATACTCATTGTGACAGCTGGAGGCCTGCCGCTGGGGAGGATTTGGAGGGTCTCGCTGGAGTCAGGGCACTTCTTGGAGCCTCTGCTATTAGTGTGAGGTAATAAAAACCTCTGTGGCAGAAGCCCATAGTGAAAAACTGCAAACCTGTTGTGTCCTCTGCCCCAGCTAATACTCCTTCACCAGCTCCCCAACCCGGTTTCCAGTAGCCTTAGCCTGCAGCTGGCAGTCTCAGGCCACGCCTCCAGTCTCCGGTACCGCCCCACAGCAAGCCCCTCCCACTCAGAAGCCTCATCCCTACCAGCTCCTCCTTTTATCATCTGTGCCCTTTTATCATCTGTGAGTACAACCCACCTTCTTCCCTTCACCAATTTCTCCTTCACCCCTCCACAGAACTCGGGACCTAGCACCGGCTGGTACAGGTCACAGGCTGTTATACCATTGGCTTGGCTGTGACCTCTGTGGGGCCCAGCTGAAGGAAGGAGAACTGCCTGAACGTTGACGGCGAGTTCTGAAACATCCTGGGACATGTTTGGGCATGGGGGCTGTGGACCAGGGCAAGTGGTTCTGCCTCAGACAAAGGAAATAACGGCTGAAAAAAACTGGTGGAATACACTTCGTCACCAAACCTGAGTCTAAAAGTGTTTAGACTTCTTTAGCTCAGGGGTAGAGGGCTTGCCTAGCAAGGTCCTGGTTTCAGTACCAAACAGCCCAACAGCATACATACACACAGGACTTTTTTTTTTCTTTTGCTGAATGTTCTGGAAAACATTAGGATCGTACTCTTGATTTACTACAAACAGCATGGCTGCCCAGCTAATGCTTTGTAATGTTTGTGTGGGGAGAATGGGGGAGGGGAGTTGAATCAATTTTAGGTATCTTAATCACTGCGATGATTAAAAATAAGCCAGCTTATTTTTGAGACTGAAGCTCATGGATTTGGTTCTGCTAGACTGGATGGCTGTCTTCACCAAATGCTAGGATCACAGGCACATTCTCCCTACCATGCCTGGCTTTTTATGTAGGTGCTGAGGACGGTCCAGTGAACCATCTCTCCAGTCCCGTGGATGTTATGAACCTTCCTTCCTTGTGACCTAAGATCCTGTAAAATGACATAGCTAGTTCCCTCTGCCTCTTCCTTGTGGGGACACAGCGCCCCCTAGAGGACACAGTGTTCAAGACACCATTTTGGAAGCACAGGCCAGTCAGTCCCTAGTTCACGGATACTTTTGGCATCCTGACATTGGCCTGCAGAACTGAGACAAGCTAATAATGACTTTAACTTCACCAGGCTGCGGCATTCTGTCAGAGCAGCACAAATAAGCTAAGACAATCACTCACCATACCTTTCTGTCCAGAGTCAGACGCCAGGCTCTGGCCGATTATTTTGGACACTGTAAGTCCTTAAACCAGGCTCCCTGCTGCTGGCTGAACCGAGCCCTCACCTGTGGCAGATCCCAGTGGTTCAAGGTCACAATGGGGGTGATGTTGCTCTTCAGAAGGGCATCAATGAAATCGCTGTAGAATTTGATTCCTTTCTTGTTCACCTGTTCAGCTGTATGTGAAACAGAACTTGGTCTTTCTTCTGGGGTACAACATTCTTGGGTCCCCTGGCCTTCTGTAGGCTGAAGCACCCATAGCCCAGTGTCCTGAGCCATAGAAGAATGTCGTCGGTATGCCTAGAGCTGAACCCGTGCTCGTGGGCTGGTCACCGTCACCTGACACCCATCTCACAGAGCCTAGGGCGGGACTGTACCACTTACCTCTGACCCCCGTGGGCAGGAGCCTCGGCCAAGACAGGGAAAATTGGTAGTGGCTGACTTGTAGTTCCTTCAGCAGGGCAATGTCCTCCTGTGTAGACAGGATGGGGAAGCAGGGTTAGGCCGCCTGGCTATGAGGGAGGGGGAAGACAAGTCTTGGGGGCCTTGAGGATCATCCGTGTCAGCAGCTTCAAGTGCTGCACTCTGAGTCCCTGCCGCACCCTGGCAATGTACTCACAGACAGAAGCCCATGCAAGATGGTCAGTAAACCTGGAGAACAGGGGGTCTGAGGGTGAGCTGCCCCAGGCCCTCCTGCAGCCTCTGGGGCCATGTCACTGGGCTTTTTGGCACCAGGTTGCTGGCACTTCTCACATTCCTTCTTCCTCCGTCCTGGCACACCCAGCCTCGGCCACCACGGCCCCGCCCCGCTGCCCTCTTGGGCTGTGCTGGGTACAGGTTGTCAAGCGAAACTTGAGGTTGATACTGTCGGTGAGATGTCTCCATCCTATACTCCCCACCTCTCGGGCAGGATGGCACAAACAGCCCTCTTTACTCACCTGAACATTAGAGTAGCTGTCACAGGCTGCGTCTGCTGTGTCACCTCCTAGCACCTGTCCCTTTCTGCCATGTGTGAAGGCATCCCAAATGCTGGGCCCTTTCCCATCCTGGTCCCACGCACTTTCTGTCTGGTAGGCAGAACTGCCCACGCCCCAGGAGAAGCCTGTAGAGAGAGATTCCCACACCAGGCCCTGGACCACTCCAACTCCACCTACCTTGGGAACTCTAACTGTGCTGCCCAGGCTCAGGGTACCCTGTCACCTGCCCCAGCTCCCTGGAATAGGAATGGAGGGGATAGGGAGGGGGAGACACAGAATTTAAAGCCTTTTGTTTGCTGTTAGAGCTCTAATTAGCATCCATTGTCTGTAGATGTTTGTTTGTTTGTTTGTTTGTTTTCGAGACAGGGTTTTCTGTATAGTCCTGGCTGTCCTGGAACTCACTCTGTAGACCAGGCTGGCGTTGAACTCAGAAATCCACCTGCCTCTGCCTCCCAAGTGCTGGGATTACAGGCGTGCGCCACCACACCCAGCATCTGTAGATATTAATAACTTGTTTTCGGCTTTTATTTTTTTTCAATTTGTGTGCTGATGTGTGGGGGGAAAGCTGGTGAACACAGGTGTCTGAAGAGGCCAGACGAGGACCCGGATCCCTTGGAGTTGGAAATCCAGGCAGTTCTGAATCACCAGATGGATGTGGGTGCTGGGAACTGAACCCCAGGCTTCTAGAGGTGCAGTAAGCATTCTTCGCTGATGAATTCTGATTCTAGTAACTTTGTAAAAGTTTCTGGCTTGGGGCTACAGCTTAGTGCCAAAGTACTTGCCTAGCACGGCCAAGGCTTTTAAGTTGGATCCCCAGCACTGCACAGACACACGGACGGACAGACAGCCCCTACCCCGGACCTCCACCTCTCTGCCAGGAAATTTTCTTTTAGAACATTCACATGGATATTTTCCCCATCCTACCAGACAGGAAGCCAGAGGACCCAATTCCAATTCCTTGGCAAATCAGCCACGGTAGGAAGACCAACAGAGGCCAACACATGGATAGACAGAAAGACAGTCTAAGGAGAGAATAGCGGAGGGGTGGACGTACCAGGTGGAAAGGTTCCGTAGTAGAAGGATGCCTCTTCTGGGGGTCCGCTCCAGGCAGCCCCTACCCCGGGTACCAGCAGGATCCACCCAAGGATGGTTACCCACACTGGCTTCATGGCACCCTACCCTCCTCCATGCCTAAGAGCCCCTGTCAGCTCAGAGACACAGGCCAGGAGGGAAGGTGAAGAGGCCACAGAGCAGCTTGTCCGGGCACACGGCAGCTGTGGGGGGCCCTGCGAAGAAGCTGAGATAACCGGCCAACCGTCAAGCCGGTTCCTGCCTGATCACGGTGTATTGGAACGGTGCAGCCCGCACCTCTCGGGCAGCTCTGATCTAACGGGGAACCTACCTCTGCCTCAGAAAGTGACAGTCTGCTGGGGGAGCCCCAAAACCCAGAGTCCCCTCAGCCTTCTACCTCCATACTGTGTAGCCTGTATGGGGTGCTCTGCCTATCTAGGACCCTCTGTCCTTAGCTGTCAGCAAGGGACCTCTCCCCACTGGGAACCCCTTTCTGATTAAGCCCACCAGCTTACCCAAGATGGTCCTCAGCCCTCGACACCCCCAGGGCTACTGTTGGCAGCTACAGATCTCTCTGAATGACTCCTGGCCCCGCACATCCCCCCGAAAGCAGAGCCTACAGGCATGGAAGCCTCTAGTCAGGGCCGTGGTCTGTGGCCTGACCCCCAACAAAGAGTTTCGATAATCCCCACAGGGAGGGCGTAGCCAGAATGCTGAGCTAACTAAAAGCAACCCAGTCAGCAGTAGCCTGGGCGCTGGGCCTGGGCATCCAGCTGGCTCCTTCCCAAGGAAGAAAGGCAGCATCAGGGGAGGTGACCTAGTCTTCCCAGCTCCCTCCGGGCCTCACTCCGGCGCAGTCCTGGGCACCTGGAGGAGGGGCTGTGAACTTGGGACTCGGGTTGACGATGTTTCAGTTTACCCTTCTTGCTGCCACAGAAAAACCTCTCAAGAAGGTGATGGGTTTTCCACGTAAGCCTCCTCTCCTCAGACTCCTCCATCTCCTCGGCTTCTCAATCTGCCATTGATGTCTGTGAAAACGTGTGAGTCAAGGTTTCCACCACCTGGTTCCGTCCCGAGGCATCTCCACTAGCAGCGAGCCTCCATCAGAGACGCCTCCATCAGAGACGCCTCCCCTCAGGACAGTGCCCACACTCCACTCAGCCTGAAGCCACCCCTGCCCCCACTGCATGGGTCTCTCTCAGTCTCAGGTCTTCCCTCATTGTGGTTGGGTTTTTTGTTTTTTGTTTTTTGTTTTTTGTTTTGTTTTGTTTTGTTTTTGTTTTTGTTTTTTATGGCCACCTTCTCCACCTTCAGGAAGTCTCTCCAGCTGCCTAGCCTCAGCCCTCCAGCCTGCAATTCCATGTCACTGGTGAACTTGTCCCTGCCTCCTCTCCGAGCCCTGCTCCCCTGGGGTCCAGAGGTGTGCCTGTCCCTCCATACAGGATCCCTATAGCCAGAGCAGGGAACACTCAATAGTGTAGGGTGAGATGGAATTTTACAGTGACTGTAAAAATGGCTAACACTGTGGATTAGTTAATCTCGTCACCTTCATAGGACTTAGAGTCAACATGGAGACAAATCTCTAGCTATGTCTGTTGGGAATTACCTGTACAGGGCCAGTGTAGGAAAACCCACACTGAATGGGGGCAGCGCCATCCCGTGAGCGGAGGTCTCGGCCGAATGGACGGCAGGGAGCCAGCCGAGCACCTGCGTCCACCTCGCTCTGCTTTCTGACCTCAGATGCCCGTGGCCGGCCACTCCCCGCTCCTACCACCCCGCCCTCCTCCCGGTATCCCAGAACCGTGCACCCTTTCCTACGTTGCTCTTGTCAGACATTCTGTCTCAGCAACACCTGACTGAGACAGTGACTGGGTGGACACCCCACAGCCTTCACAGATTTGTTTAGTTCTGGTGCCCGAGTCAGGGGCGTTGAAACAGCTCTGCTTTTATTAAATTTTTTAATGTTTTCTTTTTTCTTTTTTCAATTATTTATTTTATGTATGTGAGTACACTGTTGCTGTCTTCAGACACTCCAGAAGAGGGTATCGGACCCCATTACAGATGGTTGTGAGCCACCATGTGGTTGCTGGGATTTGAACTCAGGACCTCTGGAAGAACAGCCAGTGCTCTTAACCGCTGAGCCATCTCTCTGGCCCCTAATGGTTTATTTTATTTTATTTTTTTATGTGCATTGGTGTTTAGCCTGCATGTATGTCTGTGTGAGGATGTCAGATACCCTAGAAATTGATTTAGAGACAGTTGTGAGCTGCCATGTGGGTGCTGGGAATTGAACCTGGGTCCTTTGGAAGAGCAGCCAGTGTTCTTAACCGCTGAGATATTCCTCTAGCCCGAAGCAGCTGTTTTGAGGTAGTCCTCCTAGACAAGGTCTCTAGCCTTCAGGGCCACCCCACCCCACTGACTACAGTCCTTCAGGCCCTCCCTCTGGTTGGTGTCCAGAGACAACAGAAAGGTAGATACTTGCACACTCGGGGGTCCCGTTGGGGGCTGAAGCTGAATCTTCAGGCTCCCATTGCAAAACTTGGGGTCAGGGATCAGTGTCTCCTCCCAGTTCCAAGGGTCTTCAGCATATTCATGGATGACATGCTTTTTGGAGTCAATGTGAGGGTTGGCTCCCTTACCCAGAGTGTCCTGACTGAACAGGAGAAAGAGCAACCAGGTACCTATCTTAGATTTGCTTCTGTTGCTGTGATTAAGCACTCCTATAACAGTGACTCAGGGGTGAAAGGGTTAACTTAGCTCACAGTTCCAGATTATAGTCTGTAGGCAGAAACTGTAACCTACTTTCATTCTCTCCTTTAGCCCCACCACCCAGCAGAGGTAGTGGAAGAGAAAGTTAGTAGGCTATGGGGGAAGTGGACCTGTTCAGCAATAGTTCTTTGCAGGTGAGCTTAATCCTCTAGGGATGCAGTTCAGTCCCGTAGCAAACACCAAATACGACTCAGCAGCTGCAGACCAGTCCTCTAGGCAGGAGACACCAGGCAGCTGTAGTTCACTCCTGAAGAAAACGCCAGGCTCGCCAGCCGGCCTCACGAGCAGTTCCCCAGCACGTTACAGCGCTGTGTTAGGTGAACCAATGCATGCGCGCCTTCAGCGGAGACTAGCAAGTGGAGCAACCCAAACCGAGGCTCAGTTGTCTCCCACGCTCTGTGGGGTCAGGTCCACAGACCCTCATCAAGCATCCTTTCCCATGTTTGCTACATCCAAACACCCTTTCACCCGTGTCTGCTTCAGGAAGACAGTCTTTCATGTGTTTGCTTTAGCAAGACATTCTTGGGCTGGGCAGTGGGGGCGCACGCCTGTAATCCCAGCACTCGGGAGGCAGAGGCAGGTGGGTTTCTGAGTTTGAGGCCAGCCTGGTCTACAGAGTGAATTACAGAACAGCCAGGGCTACACAGAGAAACCCTGTCTCGGAAAATCAAAACCAACCAAACAAACAAACAAAACAAACAAACAATGAAAGACCTTCTTTCATCTGTGTGCCCTAGCAATCATTATTTCACATAGCTAACTTTCAAAAAAAAAAAAAAAAAATAGAAGTTTCCACTTCAATAGTCTACTAATGGCAGGAAATCAAAACAGCAAGCACTTAAGACACATTGCCTTCCCACATCAATTAATGTGATTGGGACAATCCTCAGAGGCTCTGCTTCAAGAGAGTCTAGATTGTATCCCATTGCAGCCCCTCCCTTCCATTCTTTTTTGTTTGTTTGTTTTTGTTTTTTGTTTTTTCGAGACAGGGTTTCTCTGTGTAGCCCTGGCTGTCCTAGAACTCACTCTGTAGACCAGGCTGGCCTTGAACTCAGAAATCCACCTGCCTCTGCCTCCCAAGTGCTGGGATTAAAGGCATGCGCCACCACCGCCGCCCGGCCCTCCCATTCTTACTACCCTCGGGCCGGTCTCCTGTGTCGTCCTCCACAAGCCTGTCAGCAGCTGGAATCTGAGGGGCCTGGGAGGCTGGAGAGGGGTACACTGAGGGACGAGAACGAGGGCTGGCCTCACAGTCTTGAGAGATGTTGGACACTGTCCTAAAGGATGCGGGAACACATGACAAATGGCACAAAGCAGAAGAGCATGGTTACTGATAGAGGGGACGAACTGGACCGTTCATCCCAGGGGTGTTTGGGGACCTTTTCTCTCTCCTTATATTATTCCTGCAATGCCAGGCCAGGTCATGTTTACAACTGAGAGGACTGCTGGGCATCTCTGTGGTACCCCCCTTCCAACCAGGCATGCTGTGTTCTGGGCTGACAGTGGCAGGAAACATACCACTTTAAGAGCTGATGTCATCTCTGAAAAATGTCCCTACCCAGGAGCCTGGGCCTCATGTTTATGTTGGAAAGGCTGGTCAGCCCAGCGCGGTGGGGCGGCCTGGGGTCTGAGGAGAGCCTGGCTTTCATCCCACTGACTCCGGGCCTGGATCTGGCTGGAAGGGGAGAAGGCCTGATAGCTGGGCCTCTCCTCGCTGTTCCCTGCTACACACACACACACACACACACACACACACACACACACACACACACTGGTGGCTGTCTGAGGTCTGCATAGGGGTCAAAGTTCCTGATGTCCAGGCTGGGCTGACAACAACGTGTGTCAAAAGACTGAGAGGCGCTGGCACTCCTGCTCCGCCACCCCAGTTTCTTCCTCTTTCTCACCAGCAAGGGACGGTGAAGCTGGCACCGTTGACAGCCCTGTCAGGTTCTGACTCCTCCGGAACTCTGTGACTGTGCTGATGGACCTCATCAAAGTGAAAGTGCTGGTCCTCAATCCTGATGACACCACGTGGGAGCTGACGCTGTCCTGGAGGGACAGAAATTATCCTAAAAAGAGACACTCGTGCCCCTCCCAGACCAGTGAAGTCTAGTGACAGTCAGAGAAAGTTTGTCTCCCAGAAAGAGATGTCACACGGTTCTGAGAAGTGGTAAGACCATTTTGTAAGAGAGACTGGAGCTGAGACAGTGATGGGTCATGGGTGAGAAGAGCCTTGTCTTGACCAGGATTGCCCTTAACTATGTAACTGTGACCTTCTTCTTAAATGTTGTTTTGGCAGGCTGGAGAGATGATGGCTTAGTGGTTAAGAGCACTGCCTGCTCTTCCAGAGGTCCTGAGTTCAATTCCCAGCAACCACATGGTGGCTCACAACCAACTGTAATGGGATCTGATGCCCTTTTCTGGTGTGTCTAAAGACAGCTACAGTGTACTCATATGCATAAAATAAATAATTCTTTAAAAAATATTTATTTGGTGCACATGCATGCATGTATGTGCCACTGTGCATTTGGGTATCTGCAGAGGCCAGAACAGGGTGTTGGATCTAAGCTAGAGTGACAAGCAGTTGTGAGCCTTCCAGTGTGGGTACTGGGGCCTAACGTTGGTTTGGGACCTCCAGAAGAGAGAGAAGGTGGTCTCTGCCTCTGATCCATCTTTTAGCCCCTTTGGCCCTCTGTTTATATCTAAACCTCATGTCCAGATTCTTTTTTTCTTTTTTCTTTTGGTTTTTCGAGACAGGTTTTTCTGTGTAGTCCTGGCTGTCCTGGAACTCATTCTGTAGACCAGGCTGGCCTCGAACTCAGAAATCCGCCTGCTTCTGCCTCTGCCTCCCAAGTGCTGGGATTACAGGCGTGCGCCACCCCAACCAGCTATGTCCAGATTCTGAAGATGAACTTGGGGTTTCACTGGATCTCTTTGTTCTTCTCAGTGAAAGCCTGTTAACTAATTCTCCTGGGGGAAATGGGAAAGTAATGATATTCACCCCAAATAAAGAGGTCACAGGAGGGCTCAGCCCTAGCCAGCAAGCTTGAGTTCAATCACCGAGTCTCACATTGTGGCAGGAGGCAACCAACTCCTGAAAGCTGTTGTCTGATCTCAACATTAGAGCTGGAGTGTGTGTGTACACAAACATGCACACATACACACACAATGTAGCAGAATAAAAGAGGTGGCAGGTGTTTTCAGGAATGTCGGTTAGATTTTGTGGTAAAAGGACGGTGATCAGAACAGTCTGGAAGTTGGCAAACGGAGCTTGGCAGGGACAAGCGGGGCTGGCTCAGCTTGCCAGGTCACAGTGTCAGCGCAGGGGGTGGCTCCAGGGACAGTGTGGGACAGAGCTTGTGTAGAGCTGTGTACAGAGTTGGCTTGGAGGGCCTGGGCGGTGTAGAAGAAGAGGGCATGGTGAGGTCAGCACATGGAGTCCTCCCTCGGTATTCTGCTACCTGATGCTGCACCCTGACCGCCAACCTTCTGAGGACAGTATTGACCAGTACCCACACAATGGGGTCAGTTTAGCACGGAGCACCACAGTGAACCTACGTGTCTAATCCAGTAATGCCCAGCAGAGAGAAGTCTCCAGGAGGGACTCTGTCAATAGTTCCACCTTATTGTCAAGGCTAAAATCTAGTCTTGCCGCTTCTCAGGGGGCTCTGGGTGGAGCACAGCACCTCTGGAGCTCTGGGCTCCCTAGGGGGCCAGGCTCTGCCCTGTGAAGCCTGAATTGCCATCTGTGAGAATGTATATGGACCCCAGCAGCGATGGGCGGGGCAGGAGACACTAATCTCCTGCCACACAGCAATCTACACAGGAGACTCTCACCACCTGTGATGATCGGGATTCAGGGTTTCTCCCCACGTGAGGAAGCATCAATGCTGCTGTGGGCCTTTCCCCTGAGAGTTATGTACTGGGGCACACCTCACTGAGGTCTCAAAGGGCCCAAGCCTGCCCTCCATTACAAAAACAAAACGAACAAGCAAATGAAAACAACTTTACTTAAAATTAAGGCCTTAAACCAAATGGTAGTACTATACACTTTTTTATTTTTATTTTTTGGTCTTTTGGATTTGGTTTTTTCGAGACAAGGTTTCTCTGTGTAGCCCTGGCTGTCCTGGAACTCACTTTGTAGACCAAACTGGCCTCGAACTCAGAAATCTGCCTGCCTCTGCCTTCCAGAGTGCTGGGATTACAGGCATGCGCCACCACGCCCGGCTTGCTATACACTTTTAATTCCAGTACTCAGGAGCCAGAGGCAGGCAGATCTCTGTAAGATGGAGGCCAGCCTGGTCTACAAAGGGAGTTCCAGGATAGCCAGGGCTACTACACAGAGAAATCCCATCTCAAAATGGGACAGGGTTGCTCCAAGCTGTCCTGGAACTCCCTCTTGTAGACCAGGCTGGCCTCAAACACAGAGATTCATTGCCTCTGCCTTCTGAGTGCTGGTATGAAAGACATGAGACACCACCACCCAGCTCAAAAAATGTTTTTCACTCATTTCATTTTTATAGTCGTATGGGTATTTTGCCTGCATGTGTCTGTGTATGACATGTGTGCCTGTCCTCTATGAGGACAGAGGAGGGTATCAGCCCCCTGGGGCTCAAGTTACAGACACTTGGGAGTTGCCATGTGGGTGCTGGGAATCGAACCAACACCTGGGCTGACCGGAAGAGCAGCCAGTGCTCTAAGCTGCTGAGCCGTTTTTCCAGCCTTTTTTTCATCTTTATTCTTGAGATGGGCTTTGTAGCCCAGGCTATCCTTGTCCAGTTTTAAGGGCAGTTGTTATCTGGCTTCATGCACATACCTTGGCTCTGTATATTCTGGTTGTGGACGGGAGCTCTGCAGGAGCATTTCACCTCACAGAATTCTTGATGGTTTGTTCTGAAAACTTCGATGCTAGACAGAGTTCAGGCCTATAATCCCAGCATCCAGAAGGCTGAAGCTGAAGGATCGCAAGTTTGAAGTGAGACCTTGTCAAAAAAGGAAAAAGAGAGGCTGGGGATATAGCGTGGTCAACATGGGGACCTGTACCCATAAAACCCGGGGTGTGGTGGTGCATGCTTGAAATCTCAGCCCTGGGGAGACAGAGGCAGGAGGATCCCAAGCTCTTGCTGGGCAGATAGCCTAGCCTAACAAGCAAGCCCAGGCTCCAGAGAGAGACCCTGTCTCAGACAAAACAAAATGAGATGGATGGCTGCTGAGGTTGACCTGTGGCCTCCAGATGCATATGCATCCCCAGTCCCACATACATGCATACTCACATGCACATATACAACCCCATACATAGACACAGGAAAGTTGAAGTTGGACAGTACACACTAGCATCTATACTGTACTATATTAAGTTATATATGCATATGGCATAATATTAAGTTATGTGTCTATGTGCATATGTTATGTGTATATACAATATACTGTGAGTGAAAGTATCTTTGGCATCCAGAAGATACTGGATCCCTGGAGCTGGAGTCAAGGTTGTTATAAACCGCCCAACACTGGCGTTGGGAACTAAACTCAGGGCCTCTGGACAAGTAGTTTGCGCTCTTAACCTCCCTTAAGCCATCATCCCAGCCCCTTGTTCATTATTTTTAAAACCCTACTGAAGGATATGTACAGCTTACTCCCTGGTTCTCAGATCCTGTTCTTGGAGCAAGACTGAAGGAATGCTTCGTGAAGGAGTAATCATATTGGAATTTTCAGGACATTTCAAGGGTCTCCAGTCCAAATATGTGGAGTTGACGCTGTTCCAATAAATCTGGAATGAATTGACATTACCCACACTGGGCCGACCTGTGTATACAGCATGCACGCGCACACGTGCGCATACATTCCTGTCTCAGTCTAGACGATGACATTGGCAGAGCAACCATAGAGTCCAGACCAAAAGATCCCATTCAGTAGCCTCGCCGTCCAGGAGTCCCCAAGTGGGGCCCAGGCCTGGGAGGAGCCGCAGGTTTGAGAAGCAGCTCTGGTGGCCGAAGGCTGGCCCCACGGTGAGGAGTCAGCTCTGGTGGCCGAAGGCTGGCCCCACGGTGAGGAGTCTGACGACGACGGGTCTGGAAGAGGCCAGTGCTTCCTGCGCTGAGCTCATCTCCTGAGGATTTCTGGCATGTTCTCCCCTGCCCCAGTCCTCATGGGGAGCCCTGACTGTCTGTTGCCAAAGTCTGCTTGAGGCCTTAGGCTTCAGTTTGTGAAGGATGGGGGATGGAGAGAGGAGGTTAGATCCAGGGAAACTTCAAGGAAGCCCCTCAGTTTTCCTCATTTTCATCTCTGGAGGCCATCTTCTAGAACATCCACCAGAGACCAACCTCACTACTATTTAGCTTTTACCAGGGCAGTACTATTTAAGGAATGAAGAATGAATGAATGAATGAATGAACGAATGAATGAACAAATGAATGGGTTTATTGCCTTTGCCTCGGCAGCTAAGTGTTTGAACAAACTAGAAGGTCCCTGAGCATGGGGCATGCACGGGAGCTGTGCTTCTGGCCTAGCATGCCTCAGAGCAGCACAAAGACCACCTCCTATGGGAAGAAGCACTTGGGTCTCCACAGAAGATGACATTCATGACACCATTTTGAAAAGTAAGTGGCTACCGTTGGCTTGTGGTGATAGCAAAAGTTTTGTGAAGTAATAACCAGGAATCCATAACTTGGAAGCCTCAGCTTCCCTCACTGTGGTGTTGGTTTCCAGAACTGGTTCTTCTGAGCCTCCATGCTTATGCTTGGGGCAAGGACAGGAGGGAACCTCAGCTCACATCAAAGTTAACCTAGTCTAGAGAGAGGGTGTGGCGTCTGGGGAGGGTGGGGCCTCTGGTGGTCCAAAGAGACTACCAGAGCCACTCCCAGCATTGGTCTATATCTTGGTGGCTTCCATACTCTGAGCTGCTATGGTTCTCATCTGTACTGAGGTCACCTCAGAAGAGGAAAGCTGGTCCCACCCTGTGCCAAACAGAGAAATAGAGGCCCAGAAAGGCCAAGGGTCACAGAGAGGATTAGACTTCATTCCTCAAGATACAGCAATATCAGGACTATACTGGAGCTGAGGGCGGCAGCAGCACCTGCAACACCGGCACATGGGAGGCAGAGATGGGAAGGTCGCAGGCCAACAATTGTCAGACTCTCCCTGACAAACTCAACAAATGGGCTGCAGAGATGGCCAGTGGTTAAGAGCACTGGATGCTCTTGCAGAAGACTTGGTTTCAATTCTGACACCCACAGGGCCTCTTACAACCTTCGGTAACTCCAGGAGATCTGATGCCCTCTTGTGGCCTCTACAGACACACCTGCAGGAAAAACAGTTATACACATAAAATAAAGAAAAATGAACCTCAAAAACAAAACAAAACAAAACAAAAAAAAAACCCCTTTAACCACAACAAACAAACAAACAGAAACCCCAGAGTACTGGAGAGATGGCTCGGCTGTCCAGAGTTCAGTCTCAGCACCCACAAAACGAGCAGGTGTCTGCGAACAGGCCTGTAACCTCAGCACCAGGGGATGCAGACACAGGGAGACAGCTGAGGTGCAGAGACAGAGGTGGCAATTGACAAAGAGGCCACCTCTTCTGTCCTCTGAATGTGCAGAGGTACACACACACACACACACACACACACACACACAGAGAGAGAGAGAGAGAGAGAGAGAGAGAGAGAGAGATTAAAAAAATCTTATAAAAGAATCTAGCCAAGTAGTAGCCACATACACCTTTAATCCCAGCACTCGGGAAGCAAAGGCAGGTAGATCTTTGAGTTCGAGGCCATCCTGGTCTGCAAAATGAGTTCCAGGACATTTGGGCTACATGGAGAAACCATGTCTAAAAAACAATTTAAAAACAGTTTTTTTGAAGCTTAGTCTGGTTTGTACACATTCAATCCTAGCACTTGGGAAACTGAGGCAAGAACATCTTGAATTGAAGGACAGACTGAGCTACATATCAAGACCCTAGCTCAAAACAAAGCAACAACAAAGCTATATTGAAAAGAAATGGTAGCCAGTCGTGGAGGCACGAACCTGTAAGCCAGCACTTGAGAGGCAGAGTCAGGTGGGTCTCTGTGAGTCTGAAGTCAGCCTGGTCTACAAGAGAGTTCCAGGACAGCTAGGGAGAGAAACCCTTCCAAAAAATTATATATATATATATATATATATATATATATATATATACACATATATATATACATATATGTGTATATATGTATATATATATATACATACACACATATATACATACATACATATATATATGGAGAGAGAGAGGAGAGAAGGAGAGAGAAGAGAGAGAAGAGAGGGAGAGAGAAGAGAGAGGAGAGAGAGAGAGGGAAAAAGGAGAGAGAAGAGAGAGGGAGAGAGGGAGAGAGAGAAGAGAGGGAGAGAGGGGAGGAAGGAAGAGGGGGGGAGAACAATCTTTTCTGAAGTACAGTTTGAGCATAGGATATGTCCCACCCACTGTCCTGTTTCTTCTCCTGCCTTTCCTAGGCGGTAGCTTCTGGTGGCCCCCGTGTCCCTCCCTGCACTCCTTTGGCCTCTTCATGTAGATTCGGCACATAGACACACTGGAGATAGACACGACGCTATTGTTTGATGACTCGTTGCTTCCATGTTGTATGCCGAGGATCTTCCTGGACCCACGCCCTGGCGCCTCCATCAGTTTTATGGCTCCCTGACTTTATTGCATGGTGTTCCATAACCACTCTGTGGGGACATTTTTTTTTTTTGACAATGCTTTACTGTCTCAAAGAAGGCTACAATAAATAGTTCTGCACATGGAATTCCATACCAGTATGTACACACTTACTAACAATGGAAATGAGATTTATTTTTAGTTGCATGTGTGCATATGATATGTGCATGTGGGTGACCAGGAAGAGCAGAAGAGGGCACTGGATCCCTGAAGCCGGAATAGAGGCTCTGCATAGCATGACAATGTGAGGGTTGAACTTGAGGCTTTTGGGAGGACAGAGGTTTTTTTTTTTTTTTTTTTTTGTTTTGTTTTGTTTTGTTTTGTTTTTCGAGACAGGGTTTCTCTGTGTAGCCCGGGCTGTCCTGGAACTCACTCTGTAGACCAGGTTGGCCTCAAACTCAGAAATCCGCCTGCCTCTGCCTCCCAAGTGCTGGGATTAAAGGCGTGCGCCACCACCGCCCGGCTGACAGAGGTGTTTTTAATGACTGAGCCATCTCTCCAGCCCCTGGAATCTGTAGTTTTCATAGATGCTGCCAAGTTATCCTTCATCGGAGGTCTAGTCTTTCTTTTTTTTCTAGATTTATTTACTCCATGCATGTATGTGTGTGTGTGTGTGTGTGTGTGTGTGTGTGTGTGAGAGAGAGAGAGAGAGAGAGAGAGAGAGAGAGAGCAGACAAGATGCTAAGATCTGAACTCTGATCCCCAGGGTGGAGCAGCAAGTGCCTTCTAGCTCCCAGGATTGACTGTTTTAGAAAAGGGCTCCTGTAGTCCATGCTGGCCTTGAACTTGCTACGTAGGTGAGAATGGCTTTGAACTTCTGATACTCCCGCCTCTGCTTCCAAGTGTTACCCGGTGTGTATGACCATGCCTAGTTATGGGACACACAGGCCCGGAGTCGCGGCATTGGGCGTGGCAGGCAAGTGCTCTACCAACTGAGCTTCACGGCCAGCCCCTCTTTCTTCCTCTTCTTTCTTTCTTTTTTAAGTTTTTGTTTTTTAATTTTGCATCAGTGTTTCGCCTGCATGTTTTCTCTGAGGGTGTTAGATCCACTGGAACTGGAGTTACAGACAGTCATGAGCTGCCATGTGGGCGCTGGAAAGAGCAGTCAGTGCTCTTAACCACTGACCATCTCTCCAGTCTTCCTTCCTTCCTTCCTTCCTTCCTTCCTTCCTTCCTTCCTTCCTCCCTCCCTCCCTCCCTCCCTCCCTTCCTCCCTCCCTCCCTCCTTCCCTTCCTTCCTTTTTTTTCCTTCTTCTTTTTTTGTCATGAGAAGAGTAGATGGGTGTGTTGTCCTGTTCTCAACAGAGGCCCCAAACAATGAGGCTGCTGACTGTGGACAGAAACCCCTACAACTATGAGCCAAAGTAAACCTTTTCTCTTTGGGTGTTTTATTCTGTGAACGAGCTGATGTGGGCGTACTGAAGTCACATGGTGATCCCTGGAAGGGCGGTCATATTGTCACCCAGCTTTCGGTCACCCAGTGTCTAATGTGCAGGCCCCACCCCCTCCCCTGTAGCCTCCCAGGTTGTCTGCTTGGCCTGAACCGAAGAATAAAGACAGAACCTTAGACCCTCCTTCCATCCCCAAGGACTCAAAAAAACAAAACAAAAAACCCTTACACTTCAAGAAAAGCTGGCCTAGCCCCCGCTCTCCTTTGCTGACCCAGCCACCGGCAAACCACACTTGTCTTCACTCACTGAGGCCAGGAAACCACACTGTGCCGTGTCCCCCAGCTGGCTCCAGCCTTGTCCCAGGGCAGGCTGGCTCTGCAGCCCTGGCCTTGTCTCCAGGCCCCTCTCTTAGGCCAGGAACCCCAGCCTAAGCGGTTTCCATCTCGATGTTATAGTGGCCAAGAAAACAGGAAGTGTCTGAGTCACCCCCTGTCCTCCTGGGCTTTGCCTCTTTAGAGTCAGGGAAGGACAAGGAGGGAAGAGGTTGGCTTCACAGAGCCAGAGCCTCTTGCTGGGCTCTCTCTTGCAGCTCGTGGGACTCAAGTTCTTGGGACTAGAGAAGGACATTGTCCTAGGATATGGACTTCAAGAGCTGACCCTGTGCCCTACCAGTTGTGCACCTGGGCCTTGGTTGGTGTCTCTCAGCTGGGGACACAAGAAAGCTTTAAAACAACTGATACCTGGACTCACAATGGCGAGTCAAGTTAAAGGGGTTTTGTTGTTTTCAAACTTGGGGTGTGTGTGTGTGTGTGTGTGTGTGTGCCCGCGCGTGTGCGCGCCATTGTGGACAGCTTTGTGGAGTCCAGGGTTCCCAGAATCCTGGCTGTTAAGCTTGCATCATGGTGGCAAGCACCTTCACCTGCTGACCCATCTCACTGACCTTGTTCGTTTTATTAAAGCCAGGGTCATCTGCAGCCAGTGCTGGCCCCAGATTCACCAGGTAGCTAAGGCTGACCTCAAACACCTGACCTTTCCAATCCTATCTCCCAAGTGCTAGGATTGCAGTGTGAGCCCTCCTCATTTGTGCAGTGTAGAGGATCAAACCCAGGGCCTTGTGCACACTAGGTGAGCACTCTACCAAGCTGAACTCCAGCCCTAGGTCTCCTGAACGCCTTTAAACATGTTTTCACCTCTGTAAAGTGGGGCTAATCACATGCCAGGAGGTTATTTTGTGAGTATCACATTCACTAAACTCATACATTCAAAATCCTTTTGTCAAGTCCTATGCCAGGCAACAGCCAAGATGGCTCGGGCAGGGAGTGTCCCCGTCGCAGGTCTCCGAACCCACAGGCTATATGAATAGGCCTTAGGACTTTGAAGCCACCCTCTGTGGTGCTCCCTCATCACCTCAAATCGTCTGATGGCCAGCAGAGACACACTGTCCCTGAGGTCCTCAGAGGTCCGCAGATGCCATTCTAGAATTCGCTCTCCCCCTGCAGATGCTGATCCTTCCTCCTCATTATCGCCATGGGTTATGGGCTCAGGAAGGAGAATGGGACCCTAGAAAACCCACGATATCCTTCAAAGGAGCACACATCACATCATACATAAGACAATCTTTCCCACCATGGTTTTACAAGCTGAAGTGTGGTTCACGATAGCATTTGGGTTTCTATGGCCTAATTCAGGCTCTCACTGGGGGTCACATGTGGCAAGTGGCCCCCATTATCAGGCAGCTCAGGTTTAACCTAACCATAAACCCCAATTCAATAGTCCCAACAATGGCATGACTACAGGTGAGGGCCAAAGACGCCGGTTGGTGATTAAATGCATGGGATTCCTTTCTGCTCCACTTTCTTGGGAAAGAGGTAAGGGGTGGTAATTCCACCTGTTCCAGAAGCTTCATGTTTGTCTCAGAATCCTCAAGGGAGATGATCGTGTCTACTTCAAAACAGGAAATGGGTGAGCCTTTTCGTGTAAGGATCGGACTGGAGAAGTTTGGGATTGGGGGCTGTAGCTCGGTTGGTAGAGCGTTGCTGGCAAGTATGAAACCCTGGGCTCTGCATAAAACTTGGTGGTTCATGCCTGTAAGCCCTGAACTCAAGAGGTGGAGGCAAATCCAAGGTTATCCTTGGTTACGTAATGAGTTGGAGGCCAGCCAAAGCTATAAGAGATCCTGTGGGTTTTTTGCAGACGGCGGTGTGTGTTTGCAGCGGGTCACTCATTACCAGGATAGGGAGTGGGATCTGGTGATGACTGGCCCTGACCAGATGAGCCCTGACTCTGGAACCTGCTAGGTCTTTTGGTCCTGGACAGTGTCTTCTTGGTATGAGTGGCAGGAAGGTTCTAGAAGAAGCACCTGACCTGGATGCGTCCTCCCCCTCTGTCAACATTTATCCTTTTTATCTTTTTCTCCATCATACGTCTTCCCTGCTTGCCCCAGGGCCAGGGAGCTGAGAGCCCAAGTGACAAGGCCAGAGTTCTCCTGCATGCCTGTGGGACGCCTAGGTCTGCGGAGCTCTGAAGGGTGGGGCCTGGGAGAAGGGGTTGCAGAATCCAGTTTGTTCACCTGAAGACCAGCCGCACGTACCGGTAGAGGCCCTTTCCCTGTGTGCATTCGGTGACTGGGTGCCTGTGGCTTCAGACGCCAGCCCCTCTCACTCAGGGTGCCTTGTGAAATGTATATGGGTTACGTGCTAGAGATTCCCAGACTGAGGGTGCTTCGGGAGGCTGTCTGGGGTTGGTAGCCAGTGCCTCCAGCCAGGCTTTATAAAGAGTCATTCATGCTGGGCAGGTGTGTGGCGAGTGCTGGGCCGGCAGGCCAGGCAGCACTTTCAGCAGGATTTAATCAGGGTTCCAGCAGCCCTCTCTCTCCAGAGCCTGAGATAAGTCCTTGGTAAGAGTCTAGGCTCCCTTTCGGAGTAGGGGGAGGGGAGGAAGAGACCAACAGAAAACCATCTGGGCTTTAAGTGTGGTTCAGGTGGACAAACCAAGGCAAAGAGGAGATGCGAGCTGACTCGGGCTCCGCGGGGAATGCTTTTCTTAAATGTTCCATTTCTGAGCGTGTGTGAGGGTCAGAGTATAATTTGTGGGAGTCCGTTTATTCCGTCTACCATTCCGGGTCCCAGGGAACCAAACTCAAGTCATCAAGGCTTGGTGGCACTTGTCTTTAAGCTATCTTGCCGGCCTTGGACATTCTGTTTAGACTGGTTCTTCACTTCTTCCAGAGGTGAGGCTTGTCGCCATATCTCAGAGGCTGGGGTGTGAGGCCCAGGGGAGAGAGAGCTGAGTCCTTCCTTGTCACCCAGGTCCTGTGGGACTCAGCTGCTTGCTTCTGGCTTTTGTGTCCCTTTCAGACCCGGAATCAGCTGCGACTTTTGGGTCTCAAAAATTTAGAAGCATGTGAGACACTCATGGCCCCATACCCTCCTACGCTCACAACTTTCGGGGAACTGTCCAGACTTCCTTCCCTAGAGGGAGAAAGCCTATTCTAATCCTTGAGGGTGGGACAGTATTTGTAGGGACCCCGAGGGTCCAAGTATCCTTCTGTGCTTTCTGATGCTCATTATTAGCCTTAGGGGATCCTAGCCTAAGGGGTTCTGTGGCTCAGTCAGGCTAAAGAAGTTCTCTCTCTCTCTCTCTCATTTACTGTGGGGGATGGCTTACTATTTAAGAGCACTAGATGTTCTTTCTAGAGAACCCAAGTTCAATTCCCAGTCCTCACATGCAGCTCACAACTATCTGCAACTCCAGTTCCAGGGCTTCTAACACCCTCACAAAGACGTACATGTAGGCAAAACACCAATGAGCATAAAATAAAAAGAAATTATATATCTAAAAATGTTACTCTGTGTGTGTGTATATATATAAACATGTGTGTATATATGTATGTGTATACACACATATACACATATATAAATATAAATATGTATGTATGTGTGTATATACATCTACCATGCATGTGTCTGTGCCCCCAGAGGCAACAGAGTCTCTGAGCTGGAGCCATTGCTGCTTGAGGTGGGTGCTGGGAAGAGTAATACGAGCTCAACCACTGGGCCAGTTCTTCAACTTCTAGGGACGCTTTCTTACCTTCTTTGTTCACTGATGGACCCGAGGTAGCCGTGTGTGTGTGTGTGTGTGTGTGTGTGTGTGTGTTGGGTATACTAAGATGAGCTGGTCCCTTGCTTTTGTTACTCCCCGACCTGCTGTGGCTGTCCTGGGGAGGAGGGAAAGAGTTAAGTCTGCATTCTATGAGAGGGACCAAGACTTGACATTAGATTTGGGGGCACCTGACTCCTGGAGAAGGCTGGATCCAGCCCTTGGTGCTGTTCTCACCTAGAGGGTGGTGTTGTTTGTTTTGCTTTGCTTTGTTTGAGACAAGGTCTTGCTTCATAACTTTGTCTAGCTTGGAACTAACTATATAGACCAGGCTGCCTCTGCCTGTGATGCTGGGATCAAAGGTGCGCACCCCCACACCAGGTTTAAGTTGTTTTAAATCACAACATTCTTCGTGCAAATTCGGAGGGCAAGTTAAACTGCTGCCTCCGCTCTGCCAACCGGGAGCCATGCGCGGTTCCCGGACACTTGGCTGAGCTGCCGCTAGGAGGCGCTCACACCCTGCCTGAGCAGCACTTCCGGCCAGCGCATTCCCCAGCCGGTGGAGTGCAAGCTTCTAGGTGAGGGGGTCCCAGCAAGTTGCCTTGGCCCAGTGAACTTCTGTCACCAGACTGGGAATCCTGCTCCTGGACAGAGGGCTCTCTGAAGAACCATTCTTCCCAGAGTGGCCCAAGGGAGTTAGGTAATTTCTGATCGAAAGGGAGAGGAAGACTAAGAGCTTATGTTTGGGAGATACCTGTGACTCTCATTGCTAATCTCAGGGTGAGTCCACTTAGGGTCAGCTAGTGGATCAGAATACCAGAACAGAGCAGCCAGTCCTAAATCACAGCTGGCTAGCCACTTTGGCTTCCCACAGGCAGGGTGAATACCCCTAGAAAAAGCAGACAGAGGGGCTGGAGAGATGGCTCAGCAGTTAAGAGCACTGACTGCTCTTACAGAGGCCCTGAGTTCAATTCCCAGCAACCTCAAGGTAGCTCACAACCACCTGTAATGGGATCTGATGCCCCCCTCTTCTGGTGTGTCTGAAGACAGCCACAGTGTACTCATATACATTAATAAATAATAAGTAAATAAATAAAAGTGGTGGCACACACCTTTAATCCCAGCACTTGGGAGGCAGAGGCAGGAGGATTTCTGAGTTCGAGGCCAGCCTGGTCTACAGAGTGAGTTCCAGGACAGCCAGGGCTACACAGAGAAACCCTCTCTCAGTGGTGGTGGTGGTGGTGGTGGTGGTGGTGGTGGTGGTGGTGGTGGTGAGCTGGTAGAGCCTTCCACTCACCTCTCCTAAGGGGAGCCTCACAGAGAGAATACAGCGATCTCACTTGCAGCACCCACCCACACTTTACAGCCCCGGGTGGGAGCAGGGCTCCTCCTTTTCTCACAGATGAATTGGGGCTTGGGGGGGGGGCTTGCTTCTGCAGAAAGGGAGGATGGTCCTGAGACTCCTAAGCAATGACCCTGTGAGCAGAGCCTGTGAAACCCTGCAGATCCCCCGGGCAGTCTTCATTTTAGATGCATTCCTCTGTCCCCAGACCTAAAAGGCAGGCAGCAGCCTGACTCTGACACAAGTATATTCCAGGAGGGTCAGATCGGGCCTCTGTTATTTGATGCAGTCCTCAGAGCCCAGACCAGAGCACTATATGTGGTAGCCACTTAATAAATATTTGTAGCTAACAATGGAGCTGGGGCAGCAGATGAATCTGGAAAAACCTGAGAAACAGGCAGGGAGGCCTCTGACATCATTTCACTCCAGAGTCTTGTGTTGACTCTGCTATCAGCCTTCTGGGTGACCTTGGCTAAGTCCTTTCTCCTCCCTGGGGCTGTTTTCCTAGCTAACTAAGGCCTGGGCTCTATAGGCTCCAGGCAGCTCTGGTTTTGCTCATCTTGGAAAGCACGCCCCTCTGTCTTGAGAGAAGGATTTGGCATGGGAGGAGGGATGGGCTCCAAGTTTAGATGTTCCAGAAGGGACGAGAGCCATGATGGTATGGGAGTGTCACAGGTGGAGTTGGGGCTGCTGCGGCAATGTCCTCCTGCTACCTCTAGGGACAGACCTTTCTTTTTAAAAATATTTTTTTTTTCTGAGGAGGTCATTTTGTCATTTTACTTTATTTATTTCCTGTGGGTTTTATCCATTTATTTCCTGTGTATGTGTGTTTTACCTACGTGTCTGTCTGTCTGCCACAGTGTGTTCCTGGTCACACTGTGTGTTCCAAAGAAGTCAGAAAAAGGTGTTGAATCAAAAAAGTTCTGAGACTGGAGTCACAGAGAGTTGTGAGCTGTTGCGTTGTTATTATTGTGTATGAATGTGTAGGGGTACATGCATACATGCCACAGAGCACATGCAGAGGTCAGAGGGCAACCTGTAGGACTCAGTTTTCATCTTTTACAACATGGGTCTCAGGAATTGAACCCACGCCACCCAGCTTGGCTGCAGGTGCCTTTCCCTGATGTGCCATCTGCACGCGCAGTGCCGGGTCGTTTGCGTCAACTGGGCACCAACCAGAGTCACCTGGGAAGAGAAAACTTCAATCAAGAAACTGTTTCGAAGCCGAGCATAGTGGTGCACACCTTTAATCCGGATACTTGGGAGGGAGAAGCAGGTGGATCTCTGAGTTCAAGGCCAGCTTGGTTAATATAGTGAGTTCCAGGAGAGCCAGGGCTACATAGTGAGACACTGTTTGGGGGGTGGGGGAGGAGAGGCTGCGGGGAGAAAGGGAAATGCTTCTATCAGATTGGCTGCTGTCAAGTCTATGGGGGTATTTTCTTCTTGATCATTGATTGATGTGGGAGGGCCCAGCTCAGCGAGTGGGCGGAGCCACTAATATTCAGGTGGCCCTGGGTCTAATAAGGAAGCAGGCTGAGCAAGCCATGGGGAGCCAGCCAGTAAGCAGCATTTCTCCCTGGTCTGTTTTTTTTTTCAGTTCCTGTTTCTAGGATCCTACCTTGGCTTCCCTTGATGATGGATAGTAACCTATAAGCCAAATAAACTCTTTCCTCCCTTAAATTGGTTTTGGTCACTGTTTAATCATAGCAACAAAAACCCAACTTGGACAACTCCCATCTTGGGTAGGAACCCTGGACTGCAGAGCCGTGGTCTGGTCAGCAGACGGAGCTGCAGGCACACAGTCCTCTGGGTATACAAACCCAGCAAGGCACATCAAGGCCAGGTCCCAGAAGAGCTTCAGCCTAAGCTCGGGGAACAGAGGTTTCAGCTCTAGTGGAAGTCCCAGCCTACACTTAAGGCCTGGATTCAAACTGTCTGGGAAGCCCTTGGGTCCTGGGGAGACAGTAGGTCAACATGCTGGGGTTTTACATGGCTCTGTGATTTTGTAAGTCAGGAAATCAGTGTATTAGCACTTTGTGCCTGTGTCTTCTCCCCTGAGTTGTCCTTGAGTCGGCTGACAGATCTTCCCGCCCTTAGTCTGATAGAGACACACAGGTGGGCGTCTAAGAAGCCGGATCATACGGCCATGAAGTTCCTGGGCACTGTAATAGTATGTTTGCTGTACTGGTTTTTGTTGTTGTTGTTTTCCTTTTTGTTTTTAAAGATTTATTTATTTATTATATGTAAGTACACTGTAGCTGTCTTCACACACTCCAGGAGAGGGCGCCAGATCTCATTACAGATGGTTGTGAGCCGCCATGTGGGTGCTGGGATTTGAACTCAGGACCTTCGGGAGAGCAGTCAGTGCTCTTAACAAGTCTCCAGCCCCATTTTTGGTTTTTCCAAGACAGGGTTTCTCTGTGTAGCTCTGGCTTTCCTGGAACTCACTCTGTAGACCAGGCTGACCTCGAACTTAGAAATCTGCCTGCCTCTGCCTCCCAAGTGCTGGGATTAAAGGCGTGCGCCACCACTGCCTGGCTTGCTGTACTGTTTAGAAGGAAATTTCTCTGAAAACGTTCCAGCTATTGTTCCTCCTCCTGGACCCAAACCCAACACTGTCTACATCAATCACTGAAGGAGCACCGAGAATACTTACAGCAAGGGGCTGGGGAGATGCAAACATTTAAGAGTACTTGATGATCCTTCAGAGAACTGGAATTGAGTTTTTAGCACCCAAAGAGCTCCAGGGAACTGAATGCCCTTTCTGGACTGTATGGACATCCACATGCACATGCACGAAACATGTACATATGTGTGTGTGCACATACACAAATAAATAATACTTTTCATTTAAAACAAAAACTGGGCTTTTGTGACCATTACAGCATTGTATGAAGGTTTTTAAAAAAGAATCTCTTTGTTGTCTCCAAATAATTTGATGTATCATTTCACACATTTCTGTGCATAAATAAACCAATATTTATACAATTTTTATGTAAATAAAACCAGTCTACACACTGTTCTGCTTCCGATGTGACCTTTGGACTCAGCATCGCAAACCCCTGCTTCGAATGGCCATGGTTAAAAAGCAGGGGTTAGGGCTAGTTTTTCTCTCTCTCTTTTGTGTGTGTATATGTATGTGTGTGAGCATACGCGTGAGTGCACGCGTGAGTTGTTGTTGTTGTTTTCTGGTGTCTCTCTTTGTAACCATGGCTATTCTGTAACTCGATTTGTAGACCAGGCTGGCCTGGAACTCACAGAGATCCACCTGCCTCTGCCTCCTAAGTGCTGGGATTAGGTGTGTGCCACCATGCCTGGCTGGTTCAGTTTTTCTTATTGCAGATGGTATCTACATGACAGATTTCTTTTGATCTTTGGATGCAAGCATACATTTGTTTGCAAGGCAACTTTCTAGAAGTGTAATTACCATGTCAAAAAACATATGTGTTTAGCTGGGCATAACTCTAGCACTTGGGAAGTAGAGGCAGACGTAGGAGTGTGAGGTCATTCTCAAGCTACATATTGAGTTTTGGGCTATCCTAGGCTACATGAGACCCTGTTTCCAGCAATAAAATAAACAAAAAACAATGCTCATACTTAAAATGTCCTTAGGCATCTTCTAGTTGGCAAACTCAAATTTAATACATTTATGTGTTCACTGTCTGGGTGGTTATACAGAGGGCCTGATTTTTAGTGCGTCTAGAGCAGAGCTTCTCAACCTGTGGGGTGAGACCCCTTTGGGAATCCAACAGTCCTTTCAGAGGCGTCATCTGAGACCATGGGAAAACACACATCTTTACATTATGATTCGTAACAGGAGCAAAGTTACAGTTAAGAAGTAGCAGCAAAATTAATTCTATGATTGGGGGTCACCGCAGCAGGAGGAACTGTACTGAGGGCTGCGGCAGCAGGAAGGTTGAGAACCACTGCTCTAGAGGCTGAGCCCTGGAGGGAGACCAGACGCAGCCCAGCCCTGGAGGAAAGCCACGCCTTGTTTCTGCCAGCAGCCTCCCTGACCTCCCCATTTCTCAACGTGCATGAAGAAGAAGAGCAGGCACAGTGGCACACACCTGTGATCCCAGCACTCGTGGGGCAGAGGCAGGCAGAGCTCTGTTAGTTCAAGGCCAGCCTGCTCAACACATTGAGTTCCAGGACAGCCAGGGCTACATAGTAAGACCCTGTCTCAAGAAAAACAAAACCAAACTCAAATCAAAACTACATATGCAAGGCGGTGGAAGCGAAATCAAACGTTCCAAGTCATGTGTTAAGTCTATTTGTACCCAGTTTGACCGTAGACACTGTCACCATGCTGAGGCTTGTCCCTGCTATAGGAGGAGGAAGGAGAGTAGGGTGACGTCTTGACCTACCTAAGAGCATCTGACATCACAGCCCAACGTCCCAACCGTCCCTGGTGTTAGACCACTTGAAACCTCGTCACTTTTGATTTTCCCAGTGGTGGTGAGGCCCTGGCGCCCAGGATGCCCCTTTCTTTGGTTATTCAGTTTACAGTCAGGTGATCATCAAGTAGATGCTCTATCCTGGCCCAGGCAGTCTGGAGAGTCAGAGAAAAAGACTCTGATCTTAGCGCCAGATCTGGGGCTAAGGTCTGGGACTCTGGCGCTCAGCTGGCTGGGGGAGCTTTGGTGACTTACTTCATCTCCTGTACCTCCTGTTGCTTGCTGATTCTGTTTGACAGCTGAGCCACCTTGGCAGATTGTCATAAGAATGAGTCGAGGTTCAGAGAGAGGCTCAGAGCCGCAGGCTATGCCCACTGAGTTAGTTCATGCTTGTGGGTAGCCTGCAGTCCTCAGAGACCCCTGGTCTGGGGGAACAGAGTTCCCTTTGACTTTGCTGGCCACTGTGGTTATCACCCCATAATCACTACAAACTAGAAAGCAAACAGCCCAGGCCCAGCCTTTGCTTGGCTGTCACCTTAGATGTGGGTTGTGGGCAAAGTCAATCGCTCTCAGGTAAAGAGAGTCCCGGAGGTGGCTCCTGCCTGCCTTCGTGTTTCTGGGCCAGATCCTACTCTCCACTCTAGAGCCTGGCTGGGCCTTGACACCTGAACCAACAGCTGGAGGTCGGCGTAGCCATGGAAGACTTCATGCCAGTTCGCACAGCTCTATCATTCCCAGCTTATATGTGGGGAAGCTGAGGCACACAGGAGACAGAGCCCACTGATGTAGTCCTACTGTGGGTCTGAGGACCCAGCCTCCATTCCAGGAAAGGCTTTGTCTCCACAAGACACCCATCGAAAAGGGCGTGTCTCACATAGGTTTTCCTGGGCGGTTGTGCTTGATCTTGTGGCCATGCTGAAGAAGCAGGCAAGATGAGGCCTGAACAGGCACGGGTTCAAGCCCTGGCCTAGTAGCTAGCTGGTCAGCTACAGGGAAACCCGTGAGCGCCCTGATCTCGGTTTCTTTGTCTCTGAAACAGAGGCATGGGAGATTTACCAGCATATTGTACATGGAAGCTAAACTCTAAACTGCAACCGTGGAGGTTGTAGGTGGGAGAGCTCATGCCAGGGCCTCTGCAGGGACGTGTGAAGGGTATAGGGGAGGAGGGTGGGGAGGCTCGGGGAGTCACACAGGTAGGCCCCGGAAGGAGGCTGGGTAAGGGCAGCCAGTCCACCTTCTGAGCTTAAGAGGCCCCAAGGAGGGTTTTGCCCAAGGACGGTGGCAGCCGTAGGAGCTCGCTCAGTGCTCAGCAGGAGCCTTGTCTAGGCAGCTGTGCAGCCCTAGGAAATCACTCAGCTTCTCTGGTCAGCCGATCAGTCACATGCGGCCGCAGGGACGGCTTTCCTCCCAGAGCATGTGTCTGTATATCACTTGCCCAGCCTAGTAGCCTCCACGTCTCAAGGGTGACCTAGGCCCATTAGACTGTGGTCTGGCAATATTTACAGTGGTGTGGTATGGCTCTCGGAGACCTCCTACCTTTTTGGAGTATATGTGTGGTGGTGGGGGAGGAGGGGTCTAGCCCTGCTCTAGGCTTAACCAGGGTCAGCCTGCCCAGCGAGAAGTCTAATGGGGAAGTCCTCGCGGGGCCGCAGGGGCCTCTGAGGGAGGCGTGGGCCTTGGAGAGGACAGCAGCTTTGGCTGTCTGCTTTCTGTGAACAAAGGCAGGCCTGGTCTCTGGCACATGAGAGTAATGCCTTCCTCCAGAGTCTACCCACAGGCATTGCATCCCAGGGTGGGACCTGAGACATGCCAACCCAGTGCCAGGCTAGGGGCCCGAGTGGGGCGGAGGAGGAAGAGGAGGAGCAGGGTGCTGCTGCCAGCCAGGAAATGTCTGCTGGCTGGCTTCAGACGCTCTCCGGCGAGGGATCTGGGAGCTTCCTGCAGTGGTGCATGAGGTGACCTCAGCCCACAGACATTCGGGGACAGCCCCCCAGTCCAAATAGGCTGGTCCATTGTCCCCTGGAGCCGGGACCGTCGGCACTGCCGACCTTTCGGCATGCAAACAACATCCATTCATTGAACAATGTTTACAGAGCACCCACTTGATGTGGGCACCGCGCCAGGGCCCAGGGACACAGGAGGGGGCTCTGGACCTGGTTAGTCCTGATCTACATGTTTCAGCCTCCCGGGACTCCTGCAGCTGGAACTGCTCTTTGGTGGGGAGAATGAGGTCAACGTAGAAGGGACAGTCCGCAGAGTGTGTTCCTGTTGGAGATCAGGGTTCCCTGAGCAGCACCATCTCCATGCTCACCTATGCCTGCTCTCAGGGGACCCTAGGGTGGGACTTGGAGGCTGACGTCTTTTTACCTGAGAGAAGGAGGGCCGAGGGAGGGTTATTAGACATTCACCTGGGATTCCAGCTGCTCTATCCAGTCACTCGGACAGTTCTGTCCTCCTTGTGTTAGCCTCCAGTGTGACGGTCAGGAGAAGCTTACTGGGGAGAGCTCCGTTTATGGGAAGCCATCATCTGTGCTAGGTGTTGAGGGTCCTGTATTGCTGCTTCCTATCAACTGCAAAGCAGCCCCTCACTCTACGTGAACCCACGAAACTCATTGGCTCCCCAGGGTGTGAACTTTGGTAGAATCCTAATTTGGTTTGGCCCTGGGGCCTTATGAGGAGCAGATAGCCACTGTCTCCCCAGGGAACAGCGACCTCTGGGGAGAGACAGCCCCAGCACACAGACAGGACCTTTTGGCTATCAGGTAGGCTGACTGCCAGGTGGTCATGCCTGCATTTTTTCTATATTCAGTGAGCGCCCTTGCCTACAAGACTCCTGGTGTCTAACTCAAAATGCTACCATAATGCAGGGCTAATGGGACTGGATGGCGGATGCGGATTCTGGTTAATGGCTGAAGGAGGAAGCCTCATTCAGGGGTTTTATCTTCCAGAATGCTCTTGTCAGGACCTAGAAGGGTCTCTGAGTCTGGGTCCTATCCCAGGCCTGATCACGTTGGGCCCCTAGATAGAACCAATAGCAACACCATTCTTCTAGGTCAGGAGGGGAAAAGGAGAGGGGTCAGAACATTTGGAGAATAAGACCAGCACTCCCCTCTCCTCTCCCGGGACTTGAGAGTCTTGGCATACAGGCCTCCATTACAGTCAGCCCTTTGCTGACACTTGAGAGTCTTAGGGTACAGGTCCCCACCACGGTCAGCCCTTTGCTGACACTTGAGAGTCTTAGGGTACAGGTCCCCACCACGGTCAGCCCTTTGCTGACTCTTGATGGTACCGAGTGCTCAATCTGAATTCGTTTCAGCCCCAAACAATAGCAGGAACTATTATCTCTCTTTCTCACAGCTATGCAGATGATGGACAGGCCTGATGAAACCTCCAAGGGGCTCCCATGAGGGAAGTCAGGGTCTCTGTGGGTGAGCTGAGCCTCTTGTGAGGTGCTTTCCAGAGCTGGCAAAGAACAGTAGGTTTTGCTGTGCATAGCTAGGGCAGACCTACAAGTGGAACAGAAGCTTCTGGAATCACCCCTGGGAGATTTTCCCTTCTCCTGCTCCCTCCATCATGAGCCCCCTGCATGATAATAAGGAAGGGGTCATGAACTCAATGGGCTGGAACAATAAGGGGACTTGGAGGAGAGAGAGAGGGGGGTGAAGCTAAAAATGCACTATCCATGTTTGAAAGACTCCAAGCTTTGGATTATTTATTTATTTATTTATTTATTTACCTTTTTAAAAGATGGGTCTCAAATCTGTAGCCTTAGCTGGCCTGGAACTCACAGAGATCCCCTATCTCTGCCTCCTGGGTGCTGGGGTTAAAGGTCTGTTCTATCAGATCTGGCTTTTTTTATTTTTATTTTTATTTTTTTTAAAAACAAGAAGAAATATCCCAGCTGCCGTCTTCATGCTGGCCTCCAGCCCAGCCTCAGTAGGTGGCAAGGAACGCGCCTGCGTGAATAGACAGACAGAAGACCTCACAGCCACCCCAGGCAGCCACGCAGTTCCCCGGGGCTGGGGGCAAGACCTTCCCGCCCGAGGACACTGGTCATTCCTGTGTGAGTCATTTCTGTTGGAGACGTGATTCTGAGTGAGGTTCCTCCCAGGATGGGGAGTTTTTTAAGTTCTCTGATGACCCTGTGTTAGACCAAGGCATGTGCTCCTAAGGCGGCAGGCCTCACTTCCTTTCCTGTGCGTGTGATTGTGTATGCGTGTGACTGTGTATGTGTATGTAAGTGTGTTCCCTGAGCAGAGTGGTGGTGGCGCACGCCTCTAATCCCAGCATTTGGAAGACAGAGGCAGGCAGATCTCTGGGTTTGAGGTCAGCCTTGTCTACAGAGGGAGTTCCAAGACAGTCAAGGATACTTAGAGAGACCCTGTCTCAAAACGAAACCTAAACAGTAAAGTGTAAGTGTGTCATTGCATCCTACAATATTTCTAGTACGTTTGAGAGTTGGTGTGAGCATGTTGGAGTATGTGTGTGGGGATTGGTATGTGAAACTGTGTGAGGGCATGTATGTGGGAGTGTGTTTGAATGTGTACACATGAGAGGACTTCAGTATGAGGGCAGGTGTGTGATGATAGCTCATCCTGATTGTCAATTTGTCACACCTGGAAGAGGGATCGCCTCAGTCAGGTTGTCCTACTGGCCTGTCAGTGCGGCATTTTTTTTTTTTTTAATCAATAATTGTTGTGGGAGGTTCAGGCCACTGTGGGTTGAATCCTAGAGCAAGCCAGTCAGCAGTGTTTCTCCACAGTTTCTGCTTTAGGCTCTTGTCCTGTGGAGTCTTCTTGCCTTGGCTTCTGTGGTTGTTGGGTTTTGTTAACTTGACACAAGATAGAGTCACCTGGAGCCTCAGTTGAGGAATTGCCTCCACCAGAATGGCCCGTGAGGTATTTTCTTGATTGATAACTGATGCTGGGTAACTGTGGGTAGTGTTGGGGTGTATGAGAAGGCAGGCTAAGCAAGCCAGTAAGCCGCATCTGTCCATGGCCTTTGCTTAGTTCCTGTTCTGACTCAATGGTGGACTGAGTCTTGGGACTGTAAGCTAAAATAAACCCTTTCTTCCTCGGGAGTTGCTTTTGTTTTTGTCCAGGTGTTTAGCACAGCAACAGAACACAAACCAGGACAATGCTGATGTTAGCATGTGTGCTTGAGCATGTGTGTGTCCGTGTGCTTGAGTGTGAGGGCAGGAGAGGACGTTTGCATACGTGACAGCATCCGTGCATATGTGTTTTGGGTGTACGTGGGTGAGTGCGTGAGTGAGTTTATACCTAAGTATGTGTTTCAACATGTATACATATATCCCTAGGGAGTGTCAATGTACCTAAGTGTGTGTTGTGAGTGGGAGTTGGAGTGTGAGGGTGAGTGAATGTTTGTGGGAGTGTATAAAAGAATGAACTAATGTGGGTGTGTGAACGTGTGTTACTGTGTGTGACTATATCCCAGTGAGGGAATATATCCAGATCTGCCCACAGCCACATATGCACAACCCCAAGGCTATCCTGGCTATCAGTTCTGGCCCAGGCTAATGTCCTTGAGACCCAAAAGTCCTTAGTTATCAACTGCCTTACCTATTCATATCATTTTATATTTTTTGTGATATATTTTTTTAGTTTTTTTGAGACAGGATTTCTCTGTGTAGCCCTGGACATCCTGGAACTCACTTTGTAGACCAGGCTGGCCTTGAACTCAGAGAGCCACAGGCTTCTGCTTCCCACGTACACTGCCCCCACTTCTGCAATTTTATTTTAAAATGTTTATTACATATATTTATTTGTTCTATTTGTTTATTACATATTTTGTTTACATTGTATATGTGTAGCTCACAGTGTGCATGTGGAGGTCGGAGGTCAGAGGTCACCTTGCAGGAGTCTGCTCTCTCCTCCTCCCACGTGGGCCCCAGGGATTGGACTCAGGTCACATCAGGCTCAGTGACAAGAGCCTTTCCTTGTTGAACCATCTGTCTGGCCCATACACTAGAATTATTTTTTATTTTATTTATCTTTCATTTTATTTCTATTTATTTACCTTCAAGTTATTTTATTTTGGGGGCAGGATCTTGCTCTGTAGGCCAGATTGGCCTCCAACATACGATCCTCCTGCCTCAGCCTCAGGAATGCTGTGTTACCGGTGTGCCCACCACATCCAAATCATTGGATGAGGTGGGCACACCAGTATCATTCAGGATGATTTTTCTGTGGAATCCTTGAACCAAATCAGGGCTTTCCAGGTAGAGTAGGAGCCTATAGGGACATGGCTCCATCTGCGGTTGGTAACCTGGAGCCTGTCTCAGCCTCTTCAGACTCAGTTCGCCCTGTGCTCAACAGGAAATTGATAGGCAGAGGAGTGGTGGCAGGTTGGACTGGCACAGAGAGAGCATCCAGCTGTGAACAACTGGCCCGGGCTTGGGCTTCCGCAGTCTTTTCTCCAGGAGACAGCCCCCCCCTCCCCCTTCAGCCCAGGATCCCTGCAAATACGAAGGTAGCTTGACTGTGTTTGAAAATCTCAGGCCACTGGATGTGTCTGGGGCTGGGGGCGCTGAGGGCCACTAGCTGTGTGTCAGCTGTGGATCGTGGATCATGAGCAAATGGGACACTTCTGGAGTCCATTGTCACCTGTAAAGTAGGGACACGGTGCTTGCGGTAGGCCCGTGATTCTATTACCGGCACTAGACGCTGATGGTGACTGTCACCATCAGAAACCTGGGTCAGACTGTCACAGAGAGAAGAGAAGTTACTCAGAGGAGGGCCGAGATTCCAGGCCACAGGGTAGAGGCCAAAAAGTACGAGGGCGGGGCCAGCTGCTGTGGTGGCCAGCCTGCCCCCAGCTTAACGAGGGTCAGGACAGTGAATGCTTTCATAGCTTCTGCTACACGCAGACCCCAGGCTAGACCCACTGTAGGATCTGACCACAAAATCAAATGTTCATCGTACCTTAAACTTACAGTGTAACGAAAGGAATCAGAGCTCTCGCATCTCTCTGCAGCCCTGACTCATGAGCACCTTCTTCAGACTTTAATATGCAGAGAGTGCTTGGCACAGGCAGGCTGAATTTAGCTCAGAATAGTGAGATGGTTTTCCATAAAAGGGGCCATTTATACTGGGCTTTGATGGCTCCTTAGGAGTCCCCTGTCTGTTCCACTTGTCCACTGATCACCCGGGCTGAAGAAGACCAGAGTAGGCCAAGGCTCCAGTGACTCATCTCCTCCTGTGCACCCAGGCCTCATACGAACTCTGAGGAGTCTCCGGATGCGAAGAGGAAGTGGCCAGGCTACGGAAGGCAGGCTCATTTCCAGTGTGGGGCCAGGCTGCCAGCCCCGGGTCCTGTTTACACAGCAAGGCGGACAGGCCGACAGAACTTGGCGGCAAATGCGCTTTGGCCTTTGAGAACAGAAGGGGCTGGCAGGGTCCGGCCGGGTACAGGGAGGCCTGTGCCAAGGGAAGGTGGAAATCTAAAGAGCGCTTCCTCTCAGCCAGGCGGCCCCAGACTTTTGACTCCAGTCTGAGCCATTCCTTCAGGGATTCATGAGCAGCGAGAACTTATAAATAAACCCCGCCTCAGCCTCTCGCCACCCCACCTCACCTCAGGGACCTGGGCAGGATGACAAGCGAGGAGCAGTGCTGGCTTCAGGGCCAGGGTCTCTGACTTTCCAGGAGGGTGGGGGGTGGGGCTGTGACTAGCACTTATGGTTCCCACCAGAGGATCTGGGAGCTGGGCCACCAGCCTTGAGCGGCCTACACATTCATTCGGTCCACAGAAGGACATCTGGAAACAGCGGGGCTTTCGTGTGTGTGTGTGTGTGTGTGTGTGTGTGTGTGTGTGTGAGAGCATTATGTAGCCCAGGCTGGCTTGGTACTCACTATATAGTCCAGGATGACCTTGAACTTCTGATCCTTTCTGTCCAAATCTCTAAGCAGGTGTGCACTACTCTGCCAGTGTGTAGTTCTGTGGATAGAGCCCAGAGCCTTGCACATAAGAGGCAGGCACACTGCCAACCGAGTAACACCTCCAGCCCCAGGGTGAAGTTTCTGGAACAGCCAGTGTCAGCTCTTGAGAGGCCACCTAGGCCAAACTGTCTCAGCCCTCTGAGTCGCTCCCGAATGTCCTCTGTGTGATTGTGTCAAGAGTCCCTCACCATGGAGGGACGAAGAGATGATGCTAAGAATGTGTCTGCTGGAATCAAACCTGCAGCCCCCATTCTTATCCCAGGCAGGGCAAGGTGTGCGCACTCCTGCCTCTGACCCTCACCTTCCCTCTTTCCTAACACAGGAGTTGAGACTCAGAAGGTGTCTTATGGCCCAAGGTCACACAGCAGGCCGCCCGAGACACCAGGGCTCTGCAGTTCTTCTTGGGTCTGCCTTCCTCCCAGCTTGCTAAGGTCTCACTGTCCCTGCTGTGATATAGGCAAATATTTGGGTGGCCTGGGCATGGTGTCACATGCCTTTAATTCCAGCACTGGCAAGTCAGAGGCAGGCAGATCTCTGTGAGTCTCAGGCCAGCCTGGTCTTCAGTTCAAGTTCCAGGTCAGCCAGGGCTTTTACACAAAGAAACCCCGTAAAAAAACAAAAACAGAAGCTATTTGGGTGGGACACAGGTGTAAAGATGGATATGGAAGATCCATTTTTTTGCCATGCCCAGAATGGGAACTGCCCCAGCAGCTAGAGCCCTTAAATGTTTCTGGACGGCGCAAGATCTAGTACAAAACTCTGCTGCAGGTTGGTTGGGCAAGCGCTGGGAAATGTAACTGCAATGACAGGGAATAGACAGCAGGTGGCGCCACACAATCCTCTGTGTTTTCTGGAAAGCTGTGCAGTTCTGCGTCTCTGAGAAAACAGGCTGTCCTCCGAGCCTGGTGTTGCAGCTAGGTAAACTAAATGTGGGAGGGACGGGCCCAGGTGGGAGGCCTGTACTTTGAAATAGGTCTCTGCCTGGGACAGTAACATAACTGCAGTCCTCTGGGACCTGCCTCCCCATTTGTAGGATACTGAGACACTTCTCCCCGGCTTTCTCTCTTGACTATCTTAGTTTGTGCAGCACATGGTGCAGGGCTTAGCTTGCATCCTAACACCAGGTAAGGCAAACCTTCAGGTGAGCTGGAGGTCTGTCCTTCGCTTCCAGCTTGACTTGGGGTCAGAAGCACGGCCCTTGAGCCAGAGGAGACCCCAATATCCTAACAGTCCCCGGAGGGAGGATCCTGACAGGGATTTACTCACGCTTCCACACCTCACTAGTCCTGAGGACAACTGTCAAAAGCTCCCCCCTGTCCTCTACTCAGAGGCCCCACAAAGAAAATCCCCCGCATCAGGGCTACAGGAACTGCGGACGATGGATCTTCCTGGCTGTGCTGTTGTGCTGTGAAGAGGCCCCTTGACCCCTGGAGCAGTGGGCACACGGAGCAGCAGGGGCCGTCACTTCCAGGGTCTCCCGGGGAAAAGTCCCTCAGGGCTCACCTGCCCAGATCCTGCAGCAGTTTCTAAAGGTTTAACACAACCTTAGGATGCGGTGGTACACGCCTTTGATTCCAACAATAAGGAGGCACAGGCGGGGGGGTGGGGGGTGGGGGTGGGGGGCCCTTGTGAATTCCAGGCCAGCTCGGTCTACAAGGACAGTCAGGGCTACACAGAGAAACACTGTCGCAAGAACAAAACTAAACTCCCCAAACCAAAATCAAACCAAACCAATCAATCAAACAAACAAACAAATTTAAAAAAACTTCAAAAAAGGGCTGGAGAGGTGGCTCAGCGGTTAAGAGCACTGACTGCTCTTCCAGAGGTCCTGAGTTCAAATCCCAGCAACCACATGGTGTCTCACAATCATCTGAAATGAGATCTGACGCCCTCTTCTGGTGTGTCTGAAGACAGCTACAGTGTGCTTACATATCATAAATACATAAATCTTTTAAAATATATTTAAAAAATGGGCAATCCAATCAGAGTCGAGCCCCCTGGGGAGCTGCGGCAGATGGGCTCCGGTGGAGCGCCTACCTGCTTGTATTCATGTTCCTGTTAGTTAGTTCGCTTTAGAAAACCTTCTCCGTGAGTCAGGGTGTGGGGCAGGGGGAAAACCAGTGAAATACAGAAAAATGGAACTCCAGATATACTGCACGAGAACAGCCTATCCCCTGGAGAGAGGACTTTGCCCCAAACCCCAGGCGTATAACGAGTACCCAGGGACAAAGCATGCTGGGAACTTGGTCACTGCCACTTCCTTTCAGTTAACATTCTACAGCACCAGAGAGGGTTTCTCTAGATCATGGGGCAGGGAGAGAATCAGGGAGCCTGTGGGGAGGATGTGGAAGAGCACTCACCTTCCAGTGTGCACTGAGCCGGTGAGGGGTGGGGTGCGTTGGGGGAGGGTGTGCAGACAGGGAGACTGAGGCTTTCCTCCCGCACTGGAAAGGAACAGGGGCTTCTGTTTGGCAGAGCCTGGGTGAGGAAAGGCACAGGTGACTAGTTTCCTGGAGTCAGTGCCTACATCCTAGGGTGGCCCTGTGGCCCTGGGACTTCCACAGGGTGGGGCTGGCCTGAAGGCCTATCCTTGCAGGACTCACCCAAGCCCTTGCTCTAGCTCTGTGGTAAACCCGTGGGGGGACCAATGTCCCTCAGCCCAATGCCTTTCTAATTCTGCCTGGATCAGGAACAACACCTCTTTGATTGTGACAAGTCATTAAAGCTCCCTGGTCTCAGATTGTGGCTGTATAAAAGGCACACACAGTAGGTATACAGGTAGCAGTTGCTGCATTACAAAGGGGTCTGTCTAACTTTCTTGGGGCACTATTCCAGAGGATGCTAAAAAAACCAACCAAACAAACAAAAAATGAAAAACCAGGTTGGAGAGATGACTCCGTGGTTAAGAGCGCTGACTGCTCTTCCAGAGGTTCTGAGTTCAACTCCCAGCAACCACATGGTGGCTCACAACCATCTGTAATGGTGTCCAATGCCCCCTTCTGGTGTGTCTGAAGACAGCTACAGTGTACTTCAAGGAAAATCCTTTAGATCCTTTAATATTGGGGGTTGGAGGGAAGCTACATGGGAGAGAGCAGTGAGTTTTTACTAGTTATGAAGCCCGGAGTGTTCCCGGAGGCTGGCCAACTGTGAGGGATGGGTGGGGGTGAGGGGAGACGCTGGAAATCAGGTAGGTACCCGGGGTCAGGCCAATGGAGAGACCTAGCTTTTGGCCGGCCGTTAGCGATGTCTGCTTTTGCAGTGAGTGGGTGAGGGAAGAGAGGGTCTCCGTAAGGGAATGCCTCTCCGTGCTCTCTGAGCCGGCCTGAGCTTCGGGTTGCCAGGGGAGGCCTCTCTCAGCTCTGTTCTCCCCAACCCTCCTGCCTCCCTAGCAGTTTGGCAGCCGGACTGGATGTTCTGTGCGGAATTTAAAGAATCCGAACAGGCAGAATGCTAATCCCACCCGGAGAGATTGCCCCGAGCCTAGCCTCGGCTGCCTGCCGGCTGGCGGGAAAAGCCCCCTTGTGTGGCAGCGGGAGAGAAAAGGGATCGGTCTGCCCTGGCGGGCTCTGTCCCTGGCCGGTCAAGTCCCTGGATCTCCCGGGGTCCCGGACCCGACCGTGGAAACGGGAGCACCTCGGTACCCCAGATCCCGTGCAGAGCCAGACTCGGGAGCTCCGAGGGTGAGCGACCTGGCACTCAGGGACCTGGCGTTGGGGGACTTTGGGTCCCGGTCCCCGCCCTGCTGTGCCCTCAGCCGTCACCCCTGTGGCCTCGGCGTCTCGCAGTCTCGGGCGCCGGAGCGCCGGGCGTTATCTGCGCTCCGGGCCGGGCTGGGCCCTTCCCTCCCCGGGCCGCCGCGCCGCTCCCGCCTTATCGGACGCCGTGCTGGCGAGGGCTAAGCCTACCTCCCCCGGGACTCGCGACTCCCAATAGATCTTTCCCCTGGTCCCCCTCCTCCCTTGAGCCCCTTCCCGAAGCTATCCCTTCTTCTCCTCCTCCTCTTCCTGGGGCTTCCCTCCTGAAACGCCCCCCCCCCCCGTACCCCCTTCATGACCAGGCTAAGAGGCTGGGATTAGAAAAGGATTTTGTTTTTCAGATTTCTCTCTTCCTCAAAACAGACAAGCCTAACTATGGTCTAACTCATTTAGTCACATTTTAAATGATTTCACAAGAGAGGAAAATTCTGCAAAACAAAGTGAAACCCTAAAACACCCTAAACTCAGCTCCACCAGGGCATTGGGAGCCCCAGCCCCTGGCGAGGCCCCAGCAGAAGCCTGGATGGTTTGGCGGCCACAGGCTTCTCTGCAGTTGAGTGTGCAGCGCTGGCAGGATCTCCGAGCACCCTTGCTAATAACGAATTGGCAATACGGATGGAAAGCCATAAAAGTAGTCATCCACTGCGTGCATTCGGTGACCCCGCTCTGGGAATGTGTCCCAAGGAAACAGTTGAACAGCAGCCTGGCTCCTTCCATGTGCTAATCAAAGGGCCAGGGAGACACTTCCTCAGGGTGGGAAGCATATCTGAACCCCCAGTCATCCACAAACGGCTCATCTCGGCTCCCTGTCTTAAAGGGGACAGGTCTGCATTCAGTGTTAGTAAGAACTGGGGGAGGCAGCCCACAGAAGCATCTAGTGCCCAATGGTAGGCAAGAGAAGTTAAGCCTCATGCATTCCTTTTTCAGAAATGAGAGTATGGAATAGTTCAAGCCACGTTTGTAAACAGCTCTCCATATCCAGGCTCCCACATCTAAGGAGCCTACTGACCTCAGACCAAAATATTTCCAAAATATCTGTTCTGAATGCAAGCAAACTCTTGTCATTCCCTAGGCGATCTAGAGTCACCATTTCCCCAGTGCTTACACTGAGCTACACGTTACAAGCAACCTAAAGGCCATGAAAACCTAAGGAACGGAGTACACAGGTTACACGCAGACGCTAAGCATTTTGTTGTTGTTGTTGTTGTTTTGTTTTGTTTTGTTTTGTTTTTCAAGACAGGGTTTCTCTGTGTAGCCCTGGCTGTCCTGGAACTCACTCTGTAGACCAGGCTGGCCTCGAACTCAGAAATCTGCCTGCCTCTGCCTCCCAAGTGCTGGGATTACAGGCGTGCGCCACCGCTGCCTGGCTAACACTAACCAGGGCTTAGGTTCCTTGAGTTTTGTAAGATTCTGGACCCAATCCCAAACATTCTGAGGGAAGACCAGAGAAAGTGCACATGCTGATTAAGAGTTTGGGAATTTAGGGGACTGCAGACATGCCTCAGACTTTCTGCTCTTGCATAGGACCCCAGTTCTGTTCCCAGAATGCACATGTGGCTCACAACCTCCTGGAACTTAGTTCTGGGGAATCCAGTCCCCTTTTCTGGCCTCTGAGTACACTGCACAAACCTATGTTCAAGACACACAACTAAAAATAATAAAAATAACATCCAAAAATGCGTTTAGGAGTTTTTGGGGATGTGGAGAGATGGCTCAATGGTTGTTTGTTGACCAAACATGAAGACCAGACTGGTTCAGATCCCAGCTCCCACATAACAAGCCTGGGAACAAACTGGGTATTCCAAGTGAATATTGTTACCCTTGTTCGAAGGTGGGCAGAGACAAGAGGACTGCTGGGGCTTGCTAGCTCCCAGCCCTGGTTCCTGGACACTTAGACTTAGAGAAATAGTCAGAGCACTTTCTAGCCTCTGCATACACAGATGCACCACCTGTATACACACAGGTGCACATAGCCTCACACACAGATGCATCCACCTGCACACACACAGGTGCACATAGTCTCATACACAGATGTACCACCTGCACACACACAGGTGCACAGAGTCTCATACACAGATGCATCCACCTGCACACACACAGGTGCACATAGCCTCACACACAGATGTACCACCTGCACACACACAGGTGCACAGAGTCTCATACACAGATGCATCCACCTGCACACACACAGGTGCACATAGCCTCACACACAGATGTACCACCTGCACACACACAGGTGCACAGAGTCTCATACACAGATGCATCCACCTGCACACACACAGGTGCACATAGCCTCACACACAGATGTACCACCTGCACACACACAGGTGCACAGAGTCTCATACACAGATGTACCACCTGCACACACACAGGTGAACAGAGTCTCATACACAGATGTACCACCTGCACACACACAGGTGAACAGAGTCTCATACACAGATGCACCACCTGTATACACACAGGTGCACATAGCCTCACACACAGATGCATCCACCTGTACACACACAGGTGCACGTATACTCATACATAGGTGCACCCACCTGTACAACAAGTGTGCATATTCTCATACACAGGTGCACCCACCTGCACACACAGTCCACATATACTCTTACACAGAGATGCATACATACTAATACAAATCAATCAATCTTTTTTTAAAATTAAGTAATATTTATGCCAAGTGGTAGTTTAGGACTTTAATCCTAGCACTCTGGAAGCTGAGAGAAGCAGATCTCTGTGAACTTGAGGCCAGGCTTGTCAACATAGTGAGCTCCAGGATAGCCAAGGCTATATAAAAGACCTTGCCTAAATAAAGTAAAGAATAAGGCTGGGTGTGGTAGCACCTGCCTTTAATTTTAGTACTTAAGAGACAGAGGCAAGCAGATCTCTGAGCTTGAAGCTAGCCCAATCCAGAATTCAGGAAAGCCAGAGCTATGTAGAAAAACGCTGACTCAGAAAACAAACAAGGGCTGGAGAGATGGCTCAGTGGTTAAGAGCACTGACTGCTCTTCCAGAGGTCCTGAGTTCAATTCCCAGCAACCACATGGTGACTCACAACCATCTGTAGTGCGATCTGATGCCTCTTCTGGTGTGTCTGGAGACAGCTATAGTGTATTCATATATAGAAAATAAATAATTCTTTAAAAAAAGAAAACAAGCCGGGCGTGGTGGCGCATGCCTGTAATCCCAGCACTTGGGAGGCAGACGGATTTCTGAGTTCAAGGCCAGCTTGGTCTCCAGAGTGAGTTCCAGGACAGCCAGGGCTACACAGAGAAACCCTGTCTCGAAAAACCAAAAAACAAAACAAAACAAAACAAAAAACAAAAATAAATTTTAAATTGTGTTTGTTTATTTGTGTGCACGCGAACACACACTCATGTACATGCGTGGGTGCATGAAAGCACATGTATACCGCGTCACACATGTGGAGGTCAGAGGACAATTCCAGAGAGTTGATTTTCTCCTACCATGCCGATTCTAGGTTGGAATCTCAGGTCCTCAGGGTTGGCAGTTAGTGTCTTTATCTGCTAAGTCATCTCATTGGCTCCTATAAAGAAATAAATCTGAGAGAGAGTTTAGAGTCTTGAGTCTGTCTAGTTTGGGTTGAGACAAACTTTACCTAGCTCGACCACTGATTTCCTAGCTTGATGTGATCCTACGCCACAAAGGATGACAGGACCCAGCTGTGGTGGCACGCACCTTTGATCTCAGTGCTGAGCTGCAAGAGGTGGGCAGGGTCTGAGTTTCAGGCCAGAGTGGTCTACAAAGTGGCCTGGGGAGGGAGGGAGACAGATAGAGAGACAGGGTCTAGACAGATGGGTGGCTTAGTGGATACTGAGTTCAAATCCCCAGAACTTACAAAAAGCTGGACACAGTGATGGTATCATAAATCTGTTATTCCAAAATGTCGGGGGTGGGGGGGTGGGGGGAGGGGAGGGCAGGGACAAAATTCCCAAGCCCAGGGGGTCAGACTGCTTCACATAGGCAGAGGAGAAGAAAAGACAGCCGGACAGGGTGAGAGGCAAGAACCCACATCCTCATATACACATCCTGTTGCGAGTGTGCGTGTGCACATACTAAACGTAAAAAGAAGGGAACAGCTAGAGAGCCTTCTGAGTTGTTAGATCTGGTTTTCCTCGAGCTTACGGGTAAGCTCAGTGGTCAGGGTTCTAAAACCCTCCCTTGCGTCAGGGAGGGTCCTGCAGTTAGTTCTGGCCTGGCCTGTTATCCTGGCAGCAGAAGAAAGCCCCGTCTTGGTCCCCACTCCTGTAAAGCCGGCCTGTCCAGCAGCGTGGGAGCTTGGGGTGAGCGTGGGTTTAATACATTCGTTCTCACACAGCTCAAGAAGAGAAGCAGCTGCATGCTGGCCAACGGTCCCCTGGCCATCCCCTGGTGGTCCCCTGGCAGCCCGGCCTCTGAGGCAGGGCAGCCGCGGTTTATGACCCAGTGGAAGGAGGTCAGGGCTGCTGAGGCTGGCCCAGGACTGGGTGTGCCAAGGGCTCCGAAGGGGATGCACCTTCAACCTGCTTCTTTTACTTTGAAGTGACAAGATTATGGGGCATGTCCTCCTGCGGGAGACACAGGTGTGTGTGTCCTCTGCTCTCAGAAAGGACTGGGCACAGCGCAGGGGGGATGGCATTGGGTGGCTGACACTCCTCTCTGTGTGGCGGAGTGATCGCCCCTCGTGTGGCTGGGGGGAGTGGTGCTCCCTGAAGACCCCCCCCCCCAGCTGGCTCACCTCTGTGTGACCAGAGTCTTTCTGGCCTGACAGTCTTTCCTCTCCCATTGTATTCCCTCTCCCCCTTCGATCTCTGTCCTCTCTTCTCTCTCCTTCCCTCCTCTCCTTCCTTCCTGCCTTCATCCCTTTTCCTCCTCCCACCCACCCCTCTCTCCCTCCTTCCCCTCCTTAATTTTTTCTATTTCTCTCCTCACCCCTCCCCTCTTCCCCACGCCCCTCACCTCTTCCTTCTCCCTGCTCACCTCTCCTGCTTCTTCCCTCTTGGCAGTTGAGGTAAACCTACCCAAGGCTACAGGAGCACCGGAAGCCGTGTCTTCCCCCACCGCTCTGCTCCCAGGTCCTGTCCCTGGGTCTACTGCTAGGCCCCACTTCCTCAGCGGCATAGTACCTGCCCCGCTCCTGCCCAAGATTCGGTTCAAGGTTTGGAAAAAGCTTCATGGATTCCCTTTTCAGGGCTGAATCATAACTGCTGTATAGGTGGGCCTCTAGTTGCAGAGAAGCACTCCTGGGGAGTATTTATCTGAATCCCCCAACTGCACCATGAGGAGGGGGTCTGGCCCCCTGTTCTCCCGATGCCTAAGGAGTCAGGCTGGAACATAACCATGGAGGTGACTTTCTGCTTACCTCTCACGCCCCCTCTCCGCAGAGGCCACTTGGGCAGGTAGGTCATCTTGGGTCAAGAGTATAAGGCCACTATCCTTTTACTGCAAATGATAGGTCACCGTGTGCCTATGCACACAGTGTGGCCACCCATTGGTTTCTGGGGCAGAAAAAAACTCCAGAAAGCACCTGAGGATGCCAGAGAGGGTCAGTGATAGAACAGTCTGAAAATCGAACAAGGCCAGCTACACTTGACACCAGGCGACTTGTCCTAAGCATTTGATGTGTATTAATTCACTGAACCACCCACAACCCCCAGTCTATAAGGTAGATGCTGTTAGGAATCCTACTCTATGAGTGAGGGAAAAAATGTGGCACAGAGAGGTCAAACAACCTCTCAGAGGACACACAGCCAGAATGTGGAGGGGCTAAGTCGGCACTATGAGATGAAGGGGCCGTGCAGGCAGTTGGGTTCATTTTGCCTTGTTTTTTAACACAGGGTGTTTTGTTTTTAATGAGAATATGGCCCCCTTAATCTCCTCTAAGCTCTGCCTGTCCCTGCCAATCACAGGGACAGCTCTTAGCCTCAAAGAACTGGACTCAGGGTGAGGATGCCATTCCAGGGAGCCCTGTACCCCTTTGGTGCTGAGGGGTGTAGCGGATGTCGCCCAGGGCCTGGCAGGGCCTCCTCACAGCCTGCAGACTGAGAGAGCTTCCAGGCTCCTCCCTACCCGCTGCCACCGCTGCAGGAGCCAGTGCAGGGCGGCACAGGCGACCCACAGGGAGCGTGCCGTAGGGTGCCAGGTACACCCGCACAGCTGTGTGACCTCAGCCAAGGGTCTTTACCTCCTGGAGCCTCTGTCTGCTTCACCTGCTTCAGAGGCAGAGGTAGAAGGACTTTATGGGTGCACTGCAGTTTCCCGTCAACCCACTGTCGGGCACACGGGATTGCTGAATTAGATTGTAGTCTTGGGAGTCAGCATTTCTGGGGAGTCTGGAGGTGCCAGGCACATGTTCAGGCCTGGGTAGACTGCGGTGCGTGAGATGGACCACTCCCTATCTCTGGGACCTCAGTGGTAGAGGCCACTGTCCTAGCTTTCCTGTTGGCTTTCCTGGGACATGGCATGAGTGTTGTTCCCGAACTGGTAATGGCTTTAGCAATCTGAGAGGAGTCTGTGGCCCCGCTGTATCATAAAGATACAAGAATTAAGCAAACCATCCCAGAAAGGTTTGGTGGGGAAGTTTGGGTTTGTATAGGACAGTGGGCAGGGGAAGACTGAACCTTGACATTGGAATTCAGAGCTGAGGGACCTAGCAAGGGCGAGGAGCTGGCCAGAAGGATGGCAGTGGGGGAGGACCAGAGACCATGAGAAAGATTATGTGGGGACTGAGCATGTGTGTGGGGATGGCCTCACACTTGTTCCCGGAGGAGACTGCATGGGACCAATGTGGTAGGGACACACACACACACACACACACACACACACACACACGGTTTGGTTGTTTGTCCACTGACCGCCTCTTTCAGCAGAGCCTGTCTCTGGGGTATACTTGGGAGTGGGCTGGGACAGAAACCACAAGGAGTGTTTTAATGGGAGCGGATGCAATACCCACAGCACACGGTAAGGCAGCCTCAAGCCACAGCCTCGCAGGCCATCCTCCCCCTCGCCAGCTCCTTCCAGCGGGCCTCACGCAGGGGCTGAAGGACTGTTCCAGCCCCAGGGGCACCAAGCCGGCCTAGGAAGGGGAAGAGGCCACAGCCACACTGTCTGCCGCCAGGGCTGAGCTCCGGCCTCCCCCAGTCCCCGGCAGACAGAACTAAACAGCCTGGCTTATCAGCTGTCGCCACTGTGTCCCACCCAGCTGAGCTGGGCTCTGGCTGCTGGGAAAGTGGCCCCCTGCCCTTTGCCAGGTACAACCCAGCCCAGGGTGGGGTCTGGTGATGCTGCTTTCCCGGGGGTCAGGCCTGGGGGGAGGGGGAGGGAGAGAATGCCACCGATTCTCTGTAGGGTTCTAGAGAGTTCCTCTTGAGTATTAGTTTAAGCTGGTGCAAGCAGCCCGAGACAACATTCTGCTTATAAAACAGACATGCTGGGGCTGGGTACGTGGTGCAGCTGGTGCAGTGCTACTGCCTGTCATGCACAAAGACCTGGGTTCCAGCCCCTGCGCAGTTTAACCTAGTTGTGCATGCCTGCAGCTCCAGTACTTAGAGGCAGGAGGATGAGGAGTTTTAGGGCATTCGGGCCACATGGTGAGTTGAAGCTATCCTGGGCTACAAGAGACCCTTCCACAAATCAAATCAAACGGAATCAAAGCAAGCCAGACCCGTTGGGCTGGGCTGTGCCATATCCGTGAATATGCCACTTGTGCCCGTGGTGCCATCCATGTGTGCACTGTCCCCCACACTAGCTCTTGAGATGAACAAACCTGGGACCCAGTAACGCCTTCCCACCCACCGACCATCTCCCCATCCCTGGGAACCTGAGGCCAGAGGAGGACTTTTGCAAAGGGCTTCCTATGACCTCCGTGGGCTTCAGTGTCTTCCTCTGATCAGGGGGCCTGGCACTTCTCCAGGATGCTTGCCTGAAAGAATGTGCGGGTTGGGGGCTTCTTGCCTTCCCTAGATCTCAAGGGACCCAGGTACGGGACAGGGGTTGCCCATTAACTGCTACTTTGATCACATAAAGCCTAGTGGGCCTGGCCCGCCTCCACCTATCCTGGCAACCTGTGTGGGGACCGGGCCTCTCCTCTTTCAGACAGTTATATAGGCCCAGCCAGTCAGCTCCAACTTCTCTGGTCTACCTCATCCTGCTGTGAGGCTTTAATGACAGACTGTCTTCCTGAGCCTCAGTTTCCCTTTCTGTAAGCTGGAAGTAATAGTTGGCTCTGTCTACAGTAGTACCTTAGACACTGATGAGGCTGCCTCTAGACAAGCCTTTCTCATAGACTGAGCTTGAAGCAGCAAGCTCTAAGATGATCCTTTCTCTTCTTCCAGCCGCAGCCTAACTCAGAGGCTCTGACTGCCCTCTCCCAGGGTCCATCCTCCTGAAGTGCCCTGGGACTCAAGAGGGGTTGTGGCCTATGTGCTGCTGGAGGGGTTAATGGAGGTGGACATAGAAGGGGGGGGAGGCCATGGGTAGGTGGGTGAAACTCTCCACATATGGTCTTCCATATGAGGACTGGAGACACTCTGGAAATCTAGATATGAGCTAGAAAGGCCTAGTCACTCTCAGCGGGACACTGGCCACACGTGTCCAGGATACAACATTTGGTTGGCCTGACTTACTGCTTTGAAGTATTCAGACATATGGGAAGTGGGTCCTAAGCCGGTCTGTGGTTGGACACGCCTTTAATCCTAGCACTCAGGAGGCAGAGGCAGGCAGATCTCTGTGGGTCAAGACCCAGCCTGGTCTACAGAGTGAGTTCCAGGACAGCCAGGGCTACACAGAGAATGTATTGTGTATGTGTCTCAGGAGAAAGAAGATAATGTCCTGGACCCTGCAATTGTGAGGGGTGGCCTGGACGTTCCAGACAGGAGCTTCAGGGCATCAGAGAGCTGGCTGAGGAAGCGGTTAGGGAGGAAGGCGCTTAAGACAACAGGTGGTGAGGGCAGTGGGGCCAAATGCCCAGGGCCGTCCCCGAGGGTGACAGAGGGCTCAGTGGGACTGAAGTGGCATGTGGCAGCCTTCCTGGGTCTGGACTTGATTTAAGGACTCTGCTGAGTCAGCACACAGCACAGACAGGATGACTCTGCTAGTCCTATCTCCTGTGTCCCGGGGCATTGAGAAAGGTCTCCCCGAGGTAAAAATCTGTCACACAGAGGCTGCTTATATTGACAAAAAGTCAAGAAAAAAAAAGGAAGAAAGGAAGAAGATGAAAAGAAAAGAAACTTGGGGGTTGGAGATGTGGTCTGGTGGGTAGAGAGCTCGCCTAATGCACACAAACCCCAGTACCACGGAAGCCAGGTGTGGTGCTGCTGGGGTTTGTGTGTGTTAGGTGTAATTCCAGTGCTTGGGAGTGGAGGCAGGAGGATCAGAGTTCAAGAAGCTTTGGACACATACAACTCAGTCAAGAAATGGGGTCGGGAGCAGGGGAGTGGTGCTCCCACAGAGCACTGCTGCCCCGCATTGCCTGGCTCCAGGCAACAAGATCCAGGGTGGTCAGTGTGTACCTGTGTTATTGGTGTGTGTGTGTGTGTGCCTGTGTCTCTGTGTATGTCTCTGTGTATATTTATGTATGTGTATGTAAGTGTGTTTCTGTACATGTGTGTACAAGTGTATTTGTGTGAATGCATGTGTCTGTATATGTGTGTATGCATGAGTATGTGAGCACACTGTAGCTGTCTTCAGACACACCAGAAGAGGGCACCAGACTCCATCACAGATGGTTGTGAGCCACCATGTGGTTGCTGAGAATTGAACTCAGGACCTCTGGAAGAGCACTCAGTGCTCTTAACCTCTGAGCCATCTCTTCAGCCCTATTTGTGTTTCTGTATGTGTGTTATGAGTATGTGTGTATCTGTGTGTGTATGTGTGTGTGCATGTACATGTGCATGTGCGTGTTTGTGTTTTTGTGTGTCTATGTATTTGTGTATGTATATGTATGAGTGTATGTATACAGAAACACAAATACATAATACACTCATACAATGTATGTGTATGTTCCTGTGTGTAGAGTGTCACAGCACCATCGTGGCACTGCTAGGACTCCTGTGTCCCTGTTTACACTCCCCTGTAGCTATGACTTGTGACTGTTCTGCTTGCCTGTCTTCTGGTTCCTTGCCATCCGTCGAACCTCCTGCCTCCTCCGGTGAGCCTTTTTGGCTTCGGGCACAAAGCCTTGTCCTCTGTGCAGTTTACAGATGACAGTAAGAGAGAGTACCTGCTGGGTGCTAGGTACAACCTATCTCTTCTTTTACAGATTTGGAACCTGAGGCTTTAGAACAGAAAAGCCAAGGTCCCCAGACACTGGAGGTGATGCACAAGAGTCCCGGCCGCCTGCTTCAAAACTCCTGGCCTGGCTCTGCCTCCTGGGACCTCCCAGGCGGCCGCTGTGTCACGATGAAGCTGTGGATCTCCTTCCTAGCACCGCTGTCAGAGACTCATGAGGTGGACAGGTATACACGCTTTGTACTTTCTGTGGGAGATGCACAGCCACAGACATAGCGGAAGGCTTTTGTGATCTGGATCAGTGTTGGGAACCACAAGGAAAGTTTTCCCACAAAGCAAGGTGTCCTGACGGTGGCCGAGCTCACCTGCTGTTTAGCCAGGGGCCGCTCTTGTTATAGACCAAGGAAGCCCCCCCCTCTTCATTTTGTGCATGCACCACGGATACTAATCTAAGTCTTCTCAACTTGGTTATTGTTTTTTTAAGGGGGCGGGGAGGTCAGGGGTTAAAAAGGATGCTCACAGGCGGACAGACACTATTGTGCCTCGGTGGTTAGGACCTAAAAGAGCTTTTCAGTCTCAGGAAAGAAAGAAGGTGATGGCCACCAACATGCTATCAGAAAGCCTTAAACTAAGAAGGTGAGAAGCCCAGGACCTGGATTCAGCTTCTTGCTACGTCAAATGTCCTGCCACACAAAGGCCAATGTTATGATCTGAAGAAACAACACACTGAGAAAAACAAGGAAGAGGCTGCAGAACATGCTAAACTTTTGGCTAAAGGAATGAAGGCAGCCAGAGAAAAACACCAGGAACAGACTGCCAAGAGACGCGGGCCACCCTCGCTGAGCGCGTCTACTTCCGAGTCTGAGTCCAGGAAAGAATAAGTACTCAGGAGTAACAAATAAACAATCAAGCCTTGAAAAACATTTTCTGCATTTAGCCTCTTATGGTCACTCTCTCTTCCTGGATAGGGAAGAACCCCTGAGTCATTCCAGGAAGTCTTAGACAGTTTACATGGCTTCTCATTCTGGCTCTGTGTCCTCTGCCCAGCCCCGGGAATACTGAGGGACCTTAGCCACTCCTGCCCCTCTGCAAACTGGGACTCAGCTTGTGTGTCCTGCACCTATCCCACAAGTCTGTTGAGTAATCAGTGAGGGTCCCCAAGTGTGAGACACCCCAGATGGGTGATCTTGCCCAAAAGTTGGGTGCCCTGCAGGTAGACAACTCTGTGTGCAGGGGAACGTGTCTGAGGACGAGCCTAGGGAGACGCATAACCTGCAAGGTACAGGCAGGAGAGCTGAGCCCCAGCAAGTTCCTCGAAGCAAAGTGGCTTCCTTCTCTGAGTTTCCAGGCAATGGCAACGCTTCACCGGCCGGAAGCTGCCGGGCCCGGTCTTTCTCCTATGGCCTCATCCCTTCCCCGTTCGCATTTTGTAGGCTGGTCCTAAACTGGGACATGAGCCCTTTCCACCCTTTAGAGGGAAGCTTTGTGTGGTTTGAGAAGGGCCAAGCACATTTTCAGGCAGTAGGCAGAGCCGACGACGTGACAGGCATTCCTGGCAGGCCTTGCTTGGGAGCCTGATGCTGTCCTAGCCCTCGGTATGGCAGCACCGTGGAAATGTGCTTCTAATTACAGTGTAGATTTGACCAGCTAGGTCCCTGTGGAGGGCATGTAAGCCAGTTCCAGCCACAGTGGTGGCGCTGGCGCTGGCCAGATGCTGAGGGATGTGAGGGAGAGGCCGGGCAAGGCCTTCTTTGGAGGACTGAAGTACAGACACAGTGTGTGCAGGCTCTGAGAGATGTGGCCTCTGGACGCTTCCAGGCCTACGAATCAGGCCCCAGGGAGAAAGGTTGGCGACTCTCTGGCTCCTGACCTTGGCTGAGCCACTAACTTCTAGGCCTCAGGCTCTCAGCCTCTCTGACCGTCAGTAGAGATTACATGAGGCCATTTGGGGGTGGAGGTTACCTAATAAACACTACAGGTGAGGGGTGCTTAGCATAGAGCAATGGTTCTCAGTGTAGAGGTCATGACCCCTTTGGGGGGAGGGTCAAAGAACCCTTTCACAGGGATTACCTAAGCCCATCTGAAAACACAGATATTTATATTATGGTTCATAATAGTAGCAAAATTACAGTTATGAAGTAGCAATGAAAATAATTTTATGATGGAGGGGGTCACCACAGCATGAAGAACTGTATGTATCAAAGTGTCACAGCATTAGCAAGGTAGAGGACCTCTGGGTTAGAGCCTTATACAGTGTGCAAAGAAAGCAAGTGACATTCCTGCGGTAAGCCTCAAAGGATCCATTACTGTTAATTCTATACTTTTGGGAGAACATTGTATTTTAAGGCAATATATTACGCATTATCTCAGTCTCATTTTAATCTATGGGACCGAGGCTGGAGTGGAGTGGCTGTGTGTTCACCTAGCACGTAAAATACTCTAAGTTCAATCCCAGCAACCCTGCCCCTACGCCCCCAATCACCAATCCATAGGACAGAGAGGTTTTAGAGCCACGGATGGCTCTGTTGCACTTGTTAGTGAGTTAGTGATGGGGCGTGAGACAGAGGAATCTGATCTGAACCTTCTTAGGGGGCCTCAGATTACGCGTCTTGGGCTGGTCCTCACTTTACCAGCCTGTGAATGGCTCCCTCCATCCCTCCTTCCCTCCCACCCTCCTTCCCTTCCTCCCACTCTCTCTCTGTCTCTCTCTTTTGGTTTTTTGAGACAGGGTTTCTCTGTGTAGCCCTGGCTGTCCTGGAACTCACTCTGTAGACCAGGCTGGCCTCAAACTTAGAAATCCACCTGCCTCTGCTTCCCAAGTGCTGGGATCAAAGGCGTGTGCCACCATTGCCTGGCTAACGGCTCCCTCTCTAAACCAGGGTAGCATGGACATGGCCAGGTGACGTCAGAAGGTGGCTCTGCCCCTCACCCTCGACTCCCCCAGCCTTGGTCTGGAGCAATGGCTGTCTAGCCCACTGAGCTACAACAGAGGAAACCAAGTCCCTAGTGTGAGCCCCACCGGCTCCAGCCTGGCGTTGACCTGCCAATGGTTTCTAAAATAAATCCATTATGAGTAGAGATGATTTCACATACATGTAAAAATGTAAATGAGGAACTTCAAACACTCAAGTCACTAGAAAGCAGCTTTCGGTCCCAGCCCTGTGTGCTGAGGGCATGGTACTGGGTGTCTGCACACTTGTTGAATTCAGCCTCTTGAAGCCGCTGGAGAAGCGATGAATGGAGCCGGCCTCGCTGTGTGGCACAGCTGTCATGAGGCTGACTGTGGGTCACTGTACTTAGTGTGTCTAAACTGGTGTGCTGGGTGAGGGTTCGCTGAGCAGACAGGTCTCTCTCTCAGAGACCCTGGACTATTCTCCAGAATTCTGATGCCAGCTTGCCTGAGATCAAGTCCCAGCTCAACCTCTTACTAGGAGCTAACCTGGGAATCTGTTTCTTGATCTTTCTGGGACTCAGTTTCCTCATGTGCTAGTCATTGATAATAACAGTGTCCCTGGTAGGGTTGCCTGAAGTTTGAATGTGCACACATTCGTGTGTGTGTGGGGGGGGGGCAGCAGAATACAAAGTCAGAGTATTTTCCCTATCCCTCTGCATCTTATTTATTTTTAGAAAAGGTCTGTCACCGAACTTGCAGCTCACTAGTTCAGCTATAACTGGGCGGTCAGCATGCTCCCAGGACCCGCCTATCGTCCTCTCCACCCCAGCACTAGCGCTGGGACCGTATCCCCAGCTTTTACATGGGTTCTGGGGATCCAAACTCAGGTCTTTATGCTTGCATGGCAAGCACTTTGTAGACCAGGCCATCGCTCTGTATTCCCAGCCTTAACTTATTTTTTTTTAAAGATTTATTCATTATTATATGTAAGTACACTGTAACTGTCTTCAGACACACCAGAAGAGGGCGTCAGATCTCTTTTATGGATGGTTGTGAGCCACCATGTGGTTGCTGGGATTTGAACTCAGGACCTCTGGAAGAGCAGTCAGTGCTCTTAACCCCTGAGCCATCTCTCCAACCCCCAGCCTTAACTTATTGAAGAGAGGGTCTCTGGTATCCCACTTGATCTGTAACTAAGAATGACCTTGAACTTCTGATCCTCCTGCCTCCACGACCCAAGTACCAGGACCCCCCGCCACAACCCCTGTTTTATGTGGTACTGGGGATTGAACCCAGGGCTCTATGTATGCTGGGCAGGCTCTCCACTGAGTCGCGTTCCCAGCCCTTAAGCGTGGAAAGTACAATACTGCTCAGCACTCAGGGTGAGTGGCTCCAAGCATGACTGCCGTTTTTACTCCCGACACCCTGTGGCTGCCTGGCTATAGCTCCTGCTCCATTTGAGGAAGCAGGAGCTTGAAAATGCCCTCGCACCTCCTCACTGAAATGCTCCCAATTTGGCTTGCCAGCCAGACCTTCCCTTAGCCAGGTCACAGAGTCAGGGAGCAGCAGTGACATTGGCTATTCGAGGACACGGGGTTCAGAATGGGCAGCCCTTTCGGCCTACTTAAGCCTGCTCTTCTTGGCACCTCTGCTCTCTGCTCTCCTCCCCTCCTCCTTCCCCAGATCAGAAGCAAGCAGGAGAACCCACTGATGCGCAGGGGCACTTCAGGGTTTTCTTCACAGACCTCCCATCGCACACAGCACAAGCCCAGGCCCAGGGTGGTGTGAGCACCAGGCCAAACAGGGGCTCCTTCCCAGACAAAGCAGTGACATCCTGGAAAGCAGGCAGGCCCCATCCCAGCTGCCATGCTGAGGCAGTTTCCTTCAAGATTTTTCTATGTGTGCATATCAAAACATCTACATGTCTCTGTGTACTGAATAGTCCACATATTTGATAGAGTTTTCCCTTTTAACACAGTCTAATATTTAAATAGCATTCTACCTGAGTTTTAACCCCAACATTTTTTTTTTAGATTTATTTATTTTAATTTTTTGAACATGGGTGTTTTGCCTTCATGTATGTGGGCCATGTGTGTGCCTGGTGCCCAGGGAAGCCGGAAGGGCATGCTTGGGGTCCCTTAGGACTGGAGTTACAGATAGGTATGAGCCTCTATATGGGTGCTAGGAATTGAACCCAGGTCCTCTGCAAGAACAGCAAATGTTTTTAATCACGGAGTCATCGCCCAGCCTCTCCCACACCCACAGCGTTCTTTCTCATGATGGCAGTCCATCCTGTGATGGAGACACTGTGTCTTTGTGACCATTCACTGTAGCTCCTGCTGTTTGAGATGAGGGTGCCCTCTGAGGTCCCTGCCTCCAGCCCCAGCCCCAGAGAAGCCTGGAAGTGAGGAGGAGCCACAAGGCCCACACCTTGGTGACTTCCTATAGTGAGAGAATATGGGTTGATGGGAAAAGCCTGATCCTCTGGAGTAGCTCAAGGATACAGCTGCTCCTCCTCCTCCTCCTCCTCCTCCTCCTCCTGCTCCTCCTCCTACTGCTCCTCCTCCTGCTGCCCCTCCTCCTCCTGTTCCTCCTCTTCTTGCTCCTCCTGCTCCTCCTCCTGCTCCTCCTCCTGCTCCTCGTTCCGCTGCTCCTCGTCCTGCTGCTCCTCCTCCTCCTGTTCCTCCTCCTCCTGCTCCTGCTCCTCCTGCTCTTCCTCCTCCTGCTCCTCCTCCTCCTGCTCTGGCTCCTCCTCCTGCTCCTGCTCCTGCTCAGCCGGGCCAGGCTGGTGATGGCCTTCCCCCTCTGCGGCCTTCCTACCCAGGGCCATGGGGGTGGTGTGTGGACAAGCAGAGGCAGTGTGGCCTAGAAGTCCACACTTTCAGCAGTGAGGATAAGGAAGGGCCTTGAAGGAATCACGAGATTACTGGCCTCAGAGTCAAGAGTAATGTCAAATGACAGGTGGGAACACTGAGACCCAAGGGACTTCTTCACAAGGTTCCCGGTATCAGACTGCTTGAGCAGCCTAGGTCCTCTTGTGACATTTCATCTTTCAGGAAAGTGGAAAGTTGAGCAATCTCTGGAGCAGAAGGGGGAAGCCTGGCCCCTCCTCAGACGGCCACTGTCGGGACTCAGCCCGGCATGTCACGCACCTCTGGCTTTGCTTCAGTTTCTCCTTCCCCAAAATGGTTATAAAGCAACCACATGGTAGCTCAAAACTACCTGTAACGGGCTCCAGGGGCCTCTTCTGGTGCGCCACAGTGTACTCACACACATGAAATAAATAATAAGGCTTTTTATTTGTTTTTTGTTTTCTTTTGTTTTGTTTTTTTGTTTTTGTTTTTGTTTTTGTTTTTGTTTTTGTTTTTTTCCGAGACAGGGTTTCTCTGTGTAGCCCTGGCTGTCCTGGAACTCACTCTGTAGACCAGGCTGGCCTCAAACTCAGAAATCCGCCTGCCTCTGCCTCCCAGAGTGCTGGGATTACAGGCGTGCGCCACCACCGACTGGTTTTTAAAAAAAAAACGGTTATAAAAACTGTTTTGGAGCTGAGGGTATAGCTCGGTTGGCAGCCGAGCGAGCGTGAAGCCCTGGGTGGTGGCCACTCCCGTGATCCCCGCAGTTATAACCGGAGAGGGGAGGGTCAGGAGTTCAAGGCCATTCTTCCCTCCATATGGAGCTTAAGGCCAGCTTGGGACTTGAGAAAAAATATTTTAATGAAATAGAGAGGTGTCGAACTGAGATTGTGGCCCCTGGGGGCTCTGGCTAAACGCGCCAAAGCTCATCAGGACCTGGTGGGTCACAGTAGCCATCCTGTCCATTAGCTTCACAGCCCTGATCTTTAGGGGAGCCATTTTTAGTCACGTTTCTTTTTCTAATTTATTATTGTTGTGGTTGTCATGTGTGTATATGACATACATGATGTATGTGTTTGGGGCACATATGCCTTAGCATGTGGCGGTCAGATGGCACTTTGGTGGAGTCAGCTCTTGTCTTTCACCCTTAAGTGCGTTCCTGGGCTCGAACTCAAGTCTCCAGGCTTGCTCAGCAATGAGCCTTCTTGCCGGCTCTCTTAGCCATATTTCTTTCTTTCTTTCTTTCTTTCTTTCTTTCTTTCTTTCTTTCTCTCTCTCTCTCTCTCTCTCTCTCTCTTTCTTTCTTTCTTTTTTTAATTCTTTTTTTTCCTTTTTCTTTTTTGGATTTTTTTTTTTTTTTTTTTTTTTGAGACAGGGTTTCTCTGTGTAGCTCTGGCTGTCCTGGAACTCACTCTGTAGACCAGGCTGGCCTCGAACTCAGAAATCCGCCTGCCTCTGCCTCCCAAGTGCTGGGATTACAGGCGTGCGCCACCATGCCCGGCCTTAGCCATATTTCTGAAGAGGAAACAGAAACAGCCACCTGTCCCCATTCCAGCCTCAGGCTGCCAGGCCGTGGAGTCTGGGTCTATGCTGCTCTGCCTGGTACCCCTCTGCAGAGGCAAGGCCTTTAGGCTGTCTAGCTGGGCCCAGGCTTTCTTTTTTTTTTTTTTTTTTTTTTTTTTTGGTTTTTCGAGACAGGGTTTCTCTGTATAGCCCTGGCTGTCCTGGAACTCACTCGGTAGACCAGGCTGGCCTCGAACTCAGAAATCCGCCTGCCTCTGCCTCCCAAGTGCTGGGATTACAGGCGTGCGCCACCACCGCCCAGCCGGGCCCAGGCTTTCTAACACCTGCACTGCAGGGCAGTGGGAGCTGGAAAGGACCCCCTTAGGGCAGAATTGCCTCCCCAGCTCTTCTGAGCCTCTTTTTGTGTTGTTTCTTTCCTCAGCGCCCTGTTATCTTCCTCAGAGCCTGACGCCTAGCTCTTCCTGTTTAGCATTAGACTCTAGACTTTTCCTTCAGGGGCGGTCACCAGCTTGTTTTGTGTTTTGTGCCCCCCCCCCAGCCCCTTTCTCAGGCAGCTTAGGTCACCCTGGCCCAGAAGCCGTCCTGTTCCCAGAATCCACTCGCTGCTCACACCTGAAGCAGCATGAGGGTCTTCTCTGCTGAGACCCTGGCTGGCAAGTCCAAAGGGCGGCGTCATGTTGCTGGCTGGAAAATGCAGGGGTCACTGGCTTGTCCTGAGTGCGTCCCTCAATGTGTGACGCCTCCAGTGCCACACCAAGCTGCAAGTCCCTGGCTCCCCATAACACCCTGTGAGCTCAGACACTCCAGGAAGGAGACTTCTCTACACAGCAAGAAAAAAAAATCCCAAAAGACTCCAGTGGCACCCTGCCTGGCTAAGGCGTGCTGCCGTTGGGGACAGAGCCCGGTTGAACATGTTCCAGGAGCCCAGGGCTGCTTGGCTGTCCCGTTCATTCTGTGTTAACCCATTCTGGGTTGATGACCTGTGCTTCTAGGTCCTCATTTGATATTCCTAGGGACCCTGGGTGGGGGACTTTGTGAGACATAAGGAAAGGCAGTCCAGGTGAGGTATGATCAGGTTCCAAGATGCAGTCCTGGCCTCAACTCCTCCAAGAGGCATCTCTGGTCACCTCTGCTGTGCTCTGAGCCCCTGCCCCCAGACTCCCTAAACAAACACAAGGGAAGACCTATGCTTGGAGTATAGCTCTGCGAGGGTCCTGACCTGCCTGGCCTCAGGTAGAGATGCAGGTCTCTGTCTGCCGGTTATGAGAGGACTGAGGTAGCATGGGTCTGGGACCAAGAAGCATGTGTGCAAGCAGTTCACTGTCCCTGTCCCCAGGGTAAAGGCATGTGAGGCTCCCCATGGCTATGAGCTTCAGGGCTGGCCTGGGGCTATTGACGGAGAAGAGTCTGGGTTAGCAAGAGGAAGTCTCCAGTCCCTAGGGATGACCTTTCCCCACTGTGTCTGGGAACAACAGCGCATAGGCACAAATAACCCATCTTGCCCATGCCTTGGGCACAGCCTGCTGCCAGCCTGCTGCCAGCCTGCTGCGCTTTGGTGGGAACTGGCAGGCCCAAGCGAGACTGGCTCCTTGCGGTCCTTAGCTGGGCTTTTGTTCCTCCTCCTACACTCATTTCTGAGGCTGGGGGCATCTGGGAAGAACAGTCTTTGAGACAGGTCCCTGGGGATGCTGGTCAGTGTGTGGGCAGCAGCCGGCATTCCTAAAAACCTCAGACTGGGCCTGGCAAGCTGGCGGGAGCTTGGGCCGGAGGAAGCCATGCCCCAGCCTCTGAGGCTCCGCTCTTGGGCCCAGTGAGGTAGGATTTGTATCTTGCCCTAAGGGTCACACAAATCACAGAGGTGGCACAAGCCATGTGGAGGTGTCGCCTGTAGATCCCCAGAATTCCCAGGGCCCCATTTCATCCCAGAGGGTCCCCAGATGACTTTGTGCGAGGCTGGAGGTCAGCGGTTGTTCTTCTAAATTCCCCACCTTGTTTTTCCTGACAGTATTCTCCTGGCCTGGAGCATGCCATCTCGCAGGGAACACCCTTCTCCTCCTCTGGGATTACAAGTGGGAACTACCATGCCCAGCTTTTTAGGATGTGGGCTCTGGGTCTTTGTGGGGTTATAAGGCATGCTCTTTAACCAACTGAGCCATTGCCGGTATCTGTCCCTAGGACTAACTTTAGAAAGAAATATAGTTCTTTGTTCCTTCTCCCCACCTGCTCTCTGAGCCCACAGGAAAAGCTCCAAAGCCCCGGAGGGGCTTCAGGCCCTCACCCTAAGCCCAGTGGCACCTCAGGATGAGAAGGCAGGCTGTTCTAGAGGGTGGGAGGGATCTGCGGGAGGGGTCTGCGGGAGGGGTCTTCGGGAGGGGTCTGAAATTTGGAAACAAGAGAGTCAGTTCCTACCCAAACTTTGCTTCCAGTTGGCTTTGGAACTCCGGTCCCAACCACAGTCCCAAAGACCACTACACCCAGGGCATGTTGTGAGGAGACGCTGGTCTGCCAGCTAGCCTGGGAACCGGGACAAGCACAGCCACTGGCGACCCACAGCGCCTCCAGCATCCTGCCGCCGGCTTTGCAGGCTGCCGGGCTGCCAGGGCAGCTGAGGCCCCGCGGAGCCGATGGAATCAGGGCTCTTCCCTTCTTTGTCTGCTGGTGCTTCCTTCCCTTCACAGAGAGCGCTTGTTGCTGCTTTATCAGGCCCTGGGGAAAGCTGGGGCCAGCCAGGCTCCCAGCTCAGAGCCCCTGGGAGGCCGCCAGGCGGGAGGGGGCAGACATTCAGGCTCAGTCTCCAGCCAGTGGTGACTGGTGGCTGGACCATCCCCTCCCTGCCCCTGACCCCAGCAGCTCCAGCCTGTCGGCCTGGCCCAGGAAGCCAGCCCCTCCCTGGCGTGTCCTGGGGCCTCAAAGCCTGTCTGTCACAGGGATCCCTGGAGACAAGTGCTTGGGAGAGCTTCGCCTCCAGCTCAGGGCTTCTTCTCTAGTAGCACGCATGTGGGCTTCTTCAAGATCAGGGGTGAGGCAAGGGGCCTGTGGTTTGAAAGTGGCTGTACGGCCAGGCCCATAGTACCCTACCATGGTTTACATGTTTGAACAGTAGTGAGAATGGGGTCCTCTCCATGGCTGGTCTGGGGAGAAGGCAGGTGCCTGCCCAGCCCACAGCATGTGCTGTCAAAAATTAGTGGGGAGGCCATATAGCCTTAAATGATGGGACTGGAAAGGTAGCTTAGTTGGTAAAGTGCCTGCCTTGATTCTCCAGAACCCACACGAAGAGGCTGGGCTTCCTGTGAGTCCAGGGGTAGGAGAGACACAGGGAGCTTGCTGGTCAGACAGTCTAGCAGAATCCGTGAGCTCTGGGTTCATCGAGAGAACGAGATTCTCGGGTTCATCAAAAAGCGAGGATGGAAAGAGATTGAGGAAGACACCCAAAGTTGACCTCTGACCTCCACATGCATTCTTACGCATGTTCATGTAGACTTAATGCAAAGACACACAGGTAGAGACAGAGGGAGAAAGAGAGATCTTGGATATGCATGCGTGTAAGTACACACAGGGCACATCTTTGATCTTATGGTTCTGAAGTGGGGACAGTTAGGGAGAACTTTGTCAGCTGCTGGGGCAGGAGGGGGATGAAGGGGCCAGGAAGATGACATTGGTCTGCCTGGCACGGGCTGGGCTGATCTGGGACTAGGTTATGCCTAACTTTGTAAACCATTTGTTTGCTCATTCATGACACTTACCCAAGGTCCCAAAAATTTCCTGACAAGTAGGTACAATTCCATCCCAGCCCTGGACACACAACCAGGACAAAGAACTTGGAAATAGGACATACCTGCACTAGCCTTGCAAGCAGGTATGGGTGGTGGCAGGCTTGGTAGAGAAAAAGGGACATGTGGGATGGGCTTTGATGCATGAATAAGAGTTCTCCTATAGACTAGAGCAGGAGGAAGAGCCACACAGAGGAAACTAGTTGAGCAAGAAGACTCCCAACTCATACATAGTTCCTCTCATGGAAGACACAGATACATTTTGGAGGCACAGGTGTAGGACAGAGGAGCTTACAAATGATGATGAATCGGGTCCCTTTCTCGTGCATAAGTAATCCCAAATTGTCCTGGACTCTACCTGGTGTCAGTGTGTGTGTGTGTGTGGGGGGGCTTTTCTCTGTAGTTGGGATGGTTTGGGGGTGGCTTTTCTCTGTAGTTGGGATGGTTTGGGGGTGGCTTTTCTCTGTAGTTGGGATGGTTTGGGGGTGGCTTTTCTCTGTAGTTCGTGCTTTCAAGCAAGCTATGTGAAGACTAACCTCTGTGGAACAATCTGGAAAGCCCAGCACCAAGTCAGCACCGGGGTGACCAGAGGGCAGGAGTGGCTCTGCTTAGCCTCAGACCCCCAGCGTGTCAAAGGGTCCCTGGTGCAGAGTGTCCTGGAGTCTCCGATGGGTGCATGGGTGCATGGTGGATGGTTGGGTGAATGGAGGAGGAGCAGCTGACGCATTACTTGATGACCCTAAAAGTCAGTGGCTAATTGGCTTCCCCTGTTGCCAGCGTCTGGAGTGTGGGCTGATGTACTTGTGTCAGCATCTCGCGGGGCATGGCTGGGTGAAGTGTGTGGCCTCTTACTGAGCTTGGCTGGGCCTCACTCTGTACAGAGGGCTCTCTGTCAGGGGAAGCTTACAAGGCAGGGAGAAATGGTTCTAGAGGTCGGCAGTGGCCTGGGCCAACTTCCAGGCCCTCCAACGTGCCCAAAGCCAGGGCACAGGAATGGGTCAGTCAATGCTGAACTGTTAGTCAGCCTGGCCATCCAGCAGACTGCTTCTAACTGCCTGGTGCCTAGATGCAGATGGTGAAACTGAGGCCTCCAGGAAAGAAGGCCTTGACCCAGATCTCATCGGAGGCACACTGCAAGAGTGGAAGGTTATTCAGGACCACATCTATGAATGACCATCTCTGTTGGGAGCTTGGGAAACTGGAGGGGAACCAAATGCAGGGCCTCTGTGAGAGTAGTGAGTGCTCTTAACTGCTGGGCCATCTCCAGCCCCTGTATTCTGTCATTTTAAAATGTCTGTATTCTCTCTCTCCTTTTTTTTTTTTTTTTTTTTTTTTGGTTTTTCGAGACAGGGTTTCTCTGTGTAGCTCCGGCTGTCCTGGAACTCACTCGGTAGACCAGGCTGGCCTCGAACTCAGAAATCCGCCTGCCTCTGCCTCCCAAGTGCTGGGATTAAAGGCGTGCGCCACCACCGCCCGGCTCTCTCTCCTTTTTAAAGTCTATAAATAAAATTATTGTAAAAGTAGGTGCATGGAAGCAGCGGCTATGTCCAGGTCTATGCATTTGTGTGTGAATACTTTTTGTCTTATTTATTTACATTCTGTGTGAAAAAGTATATGAATGTGCATGTTTGTATGAATGTGTATTTATGATGTATGTGTGTGAGATGTGTGTGTGTGTGATGTGTGTGATGTATGATGTATATGAGATGTGTGTGTGATGTGTGTGTATGTATGATGTGTGTGTGATGTGTCTGTATGTGTGATGTGTGTGAGATGTGTCTGTGTGATGTGTGTGATGTATGTATGCATGATGTATGTTGTGTGATGTGTGTGTATGTATGATGTATGTATGTGATGTGTGTGATATATGTGAGTATGTATGATATATGTGTGTGATGTGTGTGATATATGTATGTATGATGTATGTGTATGAGATGTGTGTGTGTGTGTATGATGGTGCATGTTTGCCACAGCAGTGCTTAGCGCTCATAGGTTAACCCTGGGTGTTGGTCCCTGCCTTTTCATCCTGTTTGAGACAGGGTTTCTTCCTGCTAGGCATACAAGCTAGACTGAAGCTTATAGCAATTCTCCAGTTTCAGTGTCTCCAGCAAGGAGTGCTGAGATTAAATATGCCTGCACTACTGCTTCCAGCTTTTATGTAGACGTTGGGGATCCAAACTGGGACCTCAGGCTTGTGTGGCAACCACATTTATCCACTGAACCATCTCCCCTGCCCAGTTCCTTGATTTTGAACTGGCAGCAGGATATCCAGGCAGTGCCGAGGGTTTGCATACAAAGACTTACATTTCCACAAACATCCTTTAAGCAACACGCCCCTTTCAGAAGTTATTAGTGAAGGTGCTGGAAGGGGGCTTCGTGGGCAAGGTGCTTCCAGAGCAAGGATGAGGACCTGAGTAAAAACCCAGGCATGGTGGCATACCACTGCAATCTTAGCCTGAGGCCCAGAGGATCCGGGGCTCACTGGCCAGTCAGCCTAGTCTTATCGGCAAGCTCCAATCTCAATGAGACTCTATCTCAACAATAAATGAATAAGCCAGGCGTGGTGGCGCACACCTGTAATCCCAGCACTTGGGAGGCAGAGGCAGGCGGATTTCTGAGTTCGAGGCCAGCCTGGTCTACAGAGTGAGTTCCAGGACAGCCAGGACTACACAGAGAAACCCTGTCTCGAAAAACCAAATAAATAAATAAATAAATAAATAAATAAATGAATAAGATGAAGTATGACAGAGGAAGATACCCTACATTGACCTTTGACCCCTCCTACAGCGCGCGCGCGCGCGCGCGCGCACACACACACACACACACACACACACAGGAAAGGCTAGGAGTGTGGCTCAGCTGGTAGAGTGTCGCCCAGCATGCACAGGCCCTGGGTTTGACCCTCAGAGCCGTAAGTCTGTGGTGATGAACACCTGTTATCTAAGTACACAGAGGTCGAGGAGGGAGGAGCACTAGTCCAAGGCTGCCAGCTGTGGTAGCACATGCCTTTAATCCTAGCACTTAGGAGGCGAAGGTCAGCAGACCTCTGAGTCGGTTCTAGGCCAGCCTGGTCTACATAGTGAGACCTTGACTCAAACAAACCCCAGGCTGAGCATGGGGTTGGGGGAGGATGGAGAGTGGGTCATAGCTGTCCTGAATGCTAGCCAAGCAGGAGTTTGTGCCTTGAACCTTCCCCCAACATCAAGTGCAGGGAGGCTTCCTGGAGGAGGTGATCTTTGGGCAGTCTGTGGATGGCCAGGAGGAAGAAATAGGAAGTCAGCGCTAGGTTCTGAGGCTAATGAGAACTGTAGGGACAGCACTGGTGGGGGAGGGGGAGCTGGCGCTAAGCGGTCTTAGGAGGACAGTGGCCGTGGGTAAGGCTGGCTACTCAGGTCTAGGGACAGGAAAGGCCTGGGACGACACTGTGCTTTTCCCTGGGGGTGGGGAAGGGCGTTTAGACCTGCCGCTGTCACAGAAGCCAGAGAAAGCTAGCTAGGGCTTTCCTGGAGTTACGTCACAGTCTATGGCCTGCAGTCCTAGGCTCGGTCACTCATCTTCAATGGCCAATTAGACAAACGACAGTAAAAGCAGACAAGGACAGAGGACCAAAGCGGTCCAGTGACACACCCCCAAGTCCATCCTTGGGGTCCTGCTGACATGAGGGCCAGCGGTATATATTCCTGAGCAGCTGTAGTCCTAGTGTGGCCCTGCCCATGAGCTGGCCTCAGTTCCAGTCAGCTCTGCAAGATGGTTTAACAAGCAGGCAAACCTACGTGGAACCCGAGGGAGACAAGCTGTCCCTACGGCTGCTTTGAGCCCTTTCTTTGCCTTCAGCATGAGATTCCTGGCGGGGAATTCCAGGTTCCCGAGGTCCCTAGTCTAAACAATCTCACCAGGCAGTCCCACAAGGCAATGGGTGTCTGAGGTCACTTATGCCCTGGTGACAGCCTATTCGTGAGCTGGGAGCTGGCTGTCTTGAGAGTGGGAAGAGCAAGCTTGAAACTAGGGTTCCCTGAGGGGCGGAGAGGAAGGAAGAGCAGGGCTTGCTTTAGGGAGCACATCAGAGGAGGAGGAGGGGGTCTGAGGATGGAGGACACGCTGGACAAGGGAGGAGCCAGGGGTAGATTCGACTCTGGGAGGTCAGAGCTGCCAACTGCCTATTGGGAGACCCAGGACAAGCCGAGGACAAGGCCCACGTCACTTTCCTGGGCACCCAACACTCCCCTATCTGGTTCCCAGTTCTTATTTCTACTTACCATGCAGTGGCCACAGCGCTCTTATAAACCCAAGCAGAACACAGCACTGCTGGCTTCTAAATACCTGTCATCAGCATCCTCACCCGAACCTCCATCTCTTTCTCCCCTTTCAAGTTTCCCCTGCTCTTCAGAGGGAGCCTCGGTTTCCCTAACTTAAAGACTCTCTCCTCAGGCTTCAGCTCTCCATAGGAGAGACCCACACCCTCCAAACATCCTATTTCCCTGGGATCTCCCTTGAGATATGCTTTTTTACAGGAACCTTCTACAACATGCCTCCCAGGCCCCAGTGACTTCAGATTTCCATTTCATTTAGCCAAGCACCGTGGGAAAACCTCCTTCGGGCCCACCTGTCCTCTTTGTACAAGGCGGGCCAGCTCTGCTGTCCCCTCCTCAGTAGCTGCCAGCACAAAGGTCCCTGCACCGAGAGAGACCAAGGAAGTCTGAACTTGGGATTGGAAGCAGAGAGAAGGGCTGGAGGAGTCTAATGTGTGTCAGGGCCTTTGTGCACCGGATCCTGAGAGGAAACTTGGAGGCCTGACAGAGGATTTAGCCAGGGTGACTTGTCTGTCTTCTAGTTTCTAACTGGAAGACAATGATGGCCACTCTGGGCACACAGTGTGTGTTCAGTAGATGCGGCTAGCCCTGTACCCTTAAGCCTAAGATCAGTCCCTGGTGTTCCTGAGACTTGACTCCTCAGGATTGTGGCTCTCCGGCGACAGGAAGATCCTTGACTCCATCCTATACTCCTGGGCCACCTAGATTATACGGCTGTTACTTCCACGGGCCCCTGGAGGCGGCAGAGTGAACGCTGGGGTGGCCAGGGGCCCCCGAGTGGCCGGATGTCTGAGCCTGGCCTCGGAGCCGCCTTATCACTGTCTGCCGCCGCCGCCTGGCTCTCAGCTGTGCCGGCTCCGCGCTGGCGGCAACGTCCCCCGGGGCTATGCGCGGGCGAACTGGCTCTGCGTCCCGCCTCTGTGCGACCTGGAAGCGGCAGAGCTGGACCAGAAGAGACCTGGGAAGGTCCAGGAGGACGATAGAGTGGGGAACACTGACCTGTCCGGGCATCACAGAAGAGATATTTGGAGTCCTCTGGCCAAGCCATCTATGTTCTCAAACTATCCTGAGCCCCGCCCCCAACCCCATGCCTGGAAAGGTGGCAGAAGCCAGCTAGTTCCCATGGTATCTGGCTCTGAGGTTAGCCTGCAGGTTTGGCTCCACTGAACTCTGGAATCCACTGGAGTCCCTCTGGGCTGGATGAAGACAACCAGGTCTCCACACGCCCCTTGGCCTCTTTGATCTCAGTCACACTCACCACTTTGGGTCTGGTGACTCTGACCTCTTTAAATGTCTTCCTTTCCAGCCTCCAGGAACAGGGTCCCAGCCTGAGATCTGCAGCCCCTGGGGACACAGTCCTGGACCCTCTCCTCCAACACTAATGGAACCGCTGAAGAAAGATGTTACCAGTGTGTGTTATTGAAGGCCTGGGCAAACTTAGTGAGACCTTTTCTGGAAACAAAAGTTAAAAACAGAGTTAAGTATTCTTAGGAGAGCACTTACTAGGCTCTAAATTTTAACACCAGCCCTGTTAAAAACAAAACAAGAACCCACCAGAACAGAAGGGTGTTGGGACTCAGTGCTCGCTCCTTGAAGTGGGCAGGACGCTGGTGAAGCACCTCTCGTCCTGTGCACCCACTAGGGCTCCGGACCCTCAGGAGAGTCTGATCTACTTTGACAATCAGCAACTCTGGCCAGGTTGGTTTCTGGTGTGTCAGAGAGAGGGAGGCTGCAGGGTCCGAGAGGACAGGCTGGAACTGGCCTTGTGGGAGTCCTAGGGAAGGATGGAGAGGAGCTGGTGACACCCGGGAGGGGACGGGGTGGTAAGATTACAGTATGGTGGCAGTGGTGCCTGCCTATGACTCAGGCCTGGAGGCAGGGAGGATGGTTTAGGTAGAAAGTCACAGAGGCAGCTGGGGAGTGTGGCGAAGAGTAAGCTGCCCCTCCCCCACCCCAAGACTCTCACACTCTGACAGCCAAGACCAGCATGGGGAATGAGGCTTACATCCCATGAAATACAAAATCACAATGGGAGACCGGGAAGGGGCTGGAGAGATGGCTCAGTGGTTGAGAGCACTGGCTGCTCTTCCAGAGGTCCTGAGTTCAATTCCCAGCAACCACATGGTGCCTCCCAGCCATCTGCAACGAGATTCGATGCCCTCTTATGGTGTGTCTGAAGACAGCAACCATGTACTTACATAAATAATAAACAAGATTTTAAAAACAAAACAAAACAAAATCACAACGGTCAGTGGCATGCCCATTTTACAGTTGTGCAAATGTGTCCCAAACTGGGAACATGAGCATGAAAGGAATTATCCTATTGTCCAAACCCCAGCTGCTGGGAATAGATGTGTGGAGGTGCTAACCTCCCCCGCCTTCCTTTCTTCTTTTCTTTTTAAAAAGCTGTTTTAAGACAAGGTCTTATGTTCGTTATGCAGATAGCCTTGAACGTCCTATGTAGACAGGGATGACTTTACATTTCTAATCTTCCACTCTTTACCCAAGTGCTGGGGTTATGGGCATGCACCACCCCTACCCCGTCCAGCTTGTTGAGTACATTACCTAGAGCTTCATGCATGCTAGACACGCCCTCTACCAACCGAACCACATCCCCGGCCTCAATTATGCTTTTATGGATAGAGTTAGAGGTCCTAAGCTGTGCCAGGCTTCCCACGTTCTCTTCCTTCCTAACACGATATCCTTTGCTTGTTCCCAGGCCAGGAGCTGGTTAAGGACAGACTGCTCTGCCCTCCCGGACTCTTGCTTCACCGGGCCAGGGCTCGGCCCAGGATTCTGTATTTTCATTGAGCATGTTGGCTGGTCTGGTTATTGCTCACCCCCAGGCATTTGGGGTCCTGCAGTCTGTTTTCAAGCTCACCCCAACGGCACACACTCCCCTCTCCCCGCACTGCACACTCCCTGGCCCTTCCTCTTCAGGCACCCCCTTCTTGCAGAAAAGTGAAAACACATGGTTTCCTGGGCAACCACATCCCTCCTCCCAACTTGCCCTGAGACCTCCCAGCAACTGACTGAGACTCTGTGTGGTTCAGAAGAATATTTCAAATACCAGCCTCCACAGGCATGATCTAACAAAGGCTCATCCCTCTCAGACCCTTCTCTCTGAGGGGCCATAAGCCTGATCCTCTCAAACCTGTAGGCATGGGATCTTGGAAAATGGTCCATACCATCACCTTGATTACCGCTGCTATGTGGCCTTAGGGGTTTGTTTAGCTGGGGAGGTTAGAGCTCAGAGAGAAGGAACTCATCACAGGGCACACAGCAAAACTGGTCTGACAAGGTACTGAACTGGGGGAAAGGAGGGTTGATAGAGTACCTACTTGTCTGCCAGACATAGAGTTGTTGTCTTTGAAGACTAACCCTGTAAAGTAATGTATGTGTACCACATGCATGCGTCAGATCCCCTGGAACTGGAGTTATGAAGTTATAGATGATTATAAGTTGCCATGCGGGGGATGGGAATCAAGCCTGGGTCTTCTCCAAGAAGAGCCAGTTAACCATTAAGGCATCATTCCAGCCCCTATACAGCTAATTCTTATCTATTTACTTTTTAGTTTTCAAGAGAGGGTTTCTCTTTTGTTGTTTTGTTTTGTTTTGTTTTGTTTTGTTTTGTTTTGTTTTCAAGACAGGGTTTCTCTGTGTAGCCCTGGCTGTCCTGGAACTCACTGTAGACCAGGCTGGCCAGAAATCCGCCTGCCTCTGCCTCCTAAGTGCTGGGATTAAAGGCGTGCGCCACCACCGCCGCCCAGCTAGACAGGGTTTCTCTATGCAACAGCCCCACTTGTCCTGGAACTCACTATGCAGACCAGGATGGCCTCAAAGAGACATACCTGTCTCTGCCTCCCAAGTGCTAGAATTAAAGGCATGTGCCATCACTGCCAGTCCCATAAGGCCGATTCTTTTTTCCATATTCTGAGAAACAAAACCTCAAAGAGGTAAAGTACATTACCCTAGGCCACGCAGCAAGTGACTGGCATGGTCAAAGACTGTCTCCTCACTAAAGCCATTGCCTTTCTCTCCAGATTAGGTAGGGACAGAGAAGTCACATGGGCTGAGGTCCCTGCTTGGTGCTGACCTTTTTTGGGGGGGGGGCGTTTAAGAGAATTTAACTAATACTCTCTGGGGCTCCAGATGAGTGCCTCTGTCCTGTCTGCTCTTCGCCCAGATCCCCTGATCAATAGTCCTATACCTCCCAGGATTTGGAGGTGTAAGATGTATATAGGTTGGTGAACACAGACAAGAGCTAATTTTGTTCTTCATGCCATCTTTCTGAGCCTCAGTTTCCCTACTGGTTTTGTTCAATTGTTTTGCTTTGGTTTGGAAACAGGGTTACACTATATACCCCAGGCTTGCCTTGAACTCACGATGTGTCTGCCTATCTCAGCATCCCAAGTGCTGGGACTAAAGGAGTTTAGGTGTTTGGGATAGAAGACATCAAAAATACGAGTGCTGTTTTAGAAATGTGCTATGACAATTCCTCTGTAAGCCATTAGGAGTTTGTGGGTCATTTGAGTGGCCTGTGTCGGGAGGCGTGCGGGAGGCAGGTGAGTGCTTGGGTGTAATTTTATGTGTGTGGGGTGAGTGTGGGTGACTGCGTGTGCAAGTGGGTGTGATCAAGGCTGAGGGTGATGTGAGATCAGTTCACTGTACAGATGAGGGCGTGAGATCAGGTCACTCTATCTGCTGTGGTCACTGTGAGGGTTTATCTCTGTTGGGGCATGTTTATGTGAGTCTGGGTATACTCTGGGCTGTCACGTATGTGTGTGTGTGGACACGTGTGATTTTGTGTGTTACTCTTCCTGGTCTGTTCAGGTATTGGTTGGGCACAACCTTCCTCCTCAAGTTCCCCACCGGGGTGGGAATGAGAGACAGAGGCGGGGACCATAGTGGTACCCATGAGGGCAGCAGGAGGCTGGCGTGCCCCTCCCTATAGCTTAGGGACCTCTTATTGGTATTGGCACTTTTGCTCTTTCTCTCTTCTGGGGTGCTTGGGAGGATGTGGGGATGTGTTTTCCACTGCCATCGGGTCTCTTTTGGGGGGGGGAGAAAACGCCCACACAGAGAGCGAGAACACCCCCAAAGGGCAGCTTTCTATGGAAACTTTTTATGATGCGCACACCAGCTAGAAGATGTTCTCACTCGCAGAGGCTTTTCCTCAAGGCCTCTGCTTTCCGAGCCCAGAAACGAATGGGGCCCGAAGCAGCTTGGTGCAGGTGCTGCGCCATGCCAGGCTCGCCCTCTCTCTCACAGGGTTAGCTCTGCCCAGCTTTGCTCCAGGTAGATGGGCAAGGACTGCCTGGAGACGCCGAGCATTGAGGGGAGCAGGGAAGGCTGGTGACAGTCAGGCCGTTATGGCTCCTTCTCAGGAAGCCAGAGCTTTCCCTCTGGGCCTTTGGCAACTCCACTTCCACCTGAGGGGTAATAGGAAGGAAGGATGCTTAAGCCTCAGCCTTCTGAGGATGCCTCTGTCAGAGCTGGAAACTGAGGCACAGAGTGCTATAATAAGCAAAGGAGAAGAGCTGCCTAGCAGATGGGGCCTGGCTGCTTCTTCATCTGACAAGCCAGAGTAGTCCTTCTGGGCTCCTCTGACCAGAAAAAAGCTCAGGGGACACACAGGTGAGGAGCATCGTGTGGGCCAGGTGAGTGAGGTAAGCTCAGTTAGTATGCACTGGCCAGGGAGGTCAGGGAGGACTTCCTGGACAGGGTAGCATTTCAGTGGTGGAGGGGCTAGGCTTGCAGGGTTGCCCTGCAGGGCACATACAGGCATGATCAAGTCAGGGGTAAAAACTAGTTAGCACGTACACACGTGAGTAAAAAAATCTTCCAATCTGAGGGCACACCAGGGACTGCGAGCGAACAGACATGCCTTGCTTTGCGGCGTAGAATGGGGGCAGGAGCTGGCAGCTAGGCTCCAAGCCGGGCCAACGGGCCTGCGGCTCGACACGTCCCTTCTATTCCACAAGGACTTCCTGGGAATGATCAGGGCCTCTGTGCAGTTCCTGTTCCCAGCGGCTCGCAGTCGCCAGGCCCAGGGAGACAAGCCGTGCATGAGTGTGGTGGAGCGGGAACAATATGGAGAGGGTGGAGGAGGGCCGCAGGAAGCAGGGGCAGGAACAGCCAGGAGCGGAGTCCGCCTGGGGCTTGGGGGTCACTCTGGGACTGTGCCTTGATAAGGTAAGATGACCACAAAGAAAACCAGACCAATGAGGCGCCAAATGGCCCATCCGTCGGGAAGTCCGGGACAGGGTCACACATTAGTACTGGAGTCCTCACACCTCCTGTAGCAAAGACCTCAAACAGCACCAGACCAACCCTCTGTGGCCCCCAGCATTGTCACTGTAGGTATAATGATCCTGACCTCACAGGGAGGTGAGACGACACAGCCCTGGTTATTTTGGGACATGGTTGAGCCAGGATAAGCCACGAGCCAGTCTGACCATACAGCTTTGCGTCACTTCTGGTTTTCTGCCTGGCAGTAACACCCCTAGACCTGTGTTCAAAGCCAGGGCCTAGTGGTCCTCAGATTGTTGCCCACAAAGCCAGCATCCCCACCCCTCATCATTCCTCCTCAAAAGACCCCCAGCAAGCTGGGCAGAGTCGCACATACCTATAAGCCCCAAATTTGGGAGGAAGGAGCAGGAGGTCCGAGCAGCTTCAAGGTTATCCTTGGTTACACAGAGTTAAGGCTAGTTTGGACCATCAGAGACACCATCTCAAAAGTAAACAGACAGATGGGCCAACCAAACCAAAACAAAAGGCCTCTCAGAAATAAGGCCGTTGTGTCATCAGAACACGGCTAAAGAACGTGTTTGAAGCCAGGAGATGGTGTGGCATTTGCCTAATATAGAAAAGGCCCGAGGTTCGACTCCAGGGACTAAAGAAAAATAAAAGTCTGAAATTTGAAGGAGGGACAGGTTTCGATTCACAAATACAACAAGAAAACTGTACATCAAATTAATAAGCAGACTCAAAATCCCATTTGCTACAGGACCGGTGGGCATGGCCCATTTCACTCTGAGTGGGCGAGGGACGCAGGGAGACTTGCCTTCCGAGGACCTGTGGGGTGAGCTGTGACTGGTGAGAGGCTTCCAGACTGGTGTCTCTGCGGCCCTGAGCCGATCACTGCCCTCACTGGGCCTCCGTTCTTCAGTAGCAGATTGGAGTTGTAACGGTTTGGTTTGCTCAGATCAGGCAGGAGGGTAAAGCGTTGGAGGCGAGAGGAGTCTTAAAGCCTCAAAGATCCTGAGGCTTAAGACTCAGAGCCCAGCACACTCCGCTGCCAATGTCTTTTCAGGCTGCCCTGCCCAATTTCAGGAAGCCCTTTATTGGCTGGAAATGTTTAAAAAAAAAAAAAAAAAAAACAGCAAACAAACCCCTAACCATTGTTTATTTCATTTGGAGCAGAGGGAGGTGTGTGCGTTTGCCACCGTGCACAGGTGGGGGGCAGAGGACAGCCTGCAGGAGCTGGTTCTCTGCTTCCACCGCAGGTTCTGAGTTTGTGAGGTTTGGTGGGGAGTGTCTTCACCAGCTAGGCCATCCCCACAGCTATGGAAACTTTTCAGGATGGAGGAATGTTGGAGACAGCCTCAGAGATAAGGCTGAGCTGAGCGGCCTCTTATGTGTAGAGGGTAGGGGGTGGAGCGGCGGTAGGGAGTGAGGGAAGGGGAGGCCTGGGTGGGGGTGATTTGAAAACTTCAGCTCCATCTCCTTCAGCTCATCCCCAGCCTAATAATACAGTGACCCTCTGCACTCCGACCTCAGGCTTGCGTCCATTATGGGTGCAGCCGCCTTCCCCTCCTCTCCACCAGTGTCTACCAGTGTTCTGGAACCTGACTCAGATCCATCTCTGTTTCTCTCATGAAAAATAAACAGGAAGCTCCGCTGAGATGCAGTTGCCATACTCTGAGGATGGATGTGTAACCTGGAATGTCCAAAGCGATACGTTTGGACGGATGCTTGTGCTCACGAAGCCGACCCTATAACCGGGGAACTGTCATGCCCAGCACCGCCACATTCCCCAGTGCCAGTCTGGAATCCGACCTGCCCTCCCTGCACTCACCCCGCCCCACCCTGTCCCATGGCAGCACAGAGTGGCCTCTGGAACTGGACACTGGCTGCCTTGCATTGTCAAGAATCCTCTGCAGGTTCGGTGAGGTGGTTCAGTGCATACGGGAGCTTGCCGCCAAGCCTTAGGATACAAGTTTGATTCCCAGAACCTACAACTGCACAGAATCGTCCTCTGACCTCCACATGGGTGAAACCCATGCCCCTCTCACACAGTAAACAAGTGTAAAAAAGTGTAAATGTAGTCGGGCGTGATGGCGCACGCCTGTAATCCCAGCACTTGGGAGGCAGAGGCAGGTGGATTTCTGAGTTCGAGGCCAGCCTGGTCTACAGAGTGAGTTCCAGGACAGCCAGGACTACACAGAGAAACCCTGTCTCGGAAAAACCAAAAAAAAAAAAAAAAAGTGTAAATGTGCGTGATGATAATACACTTTAACAAAAACAAAGATATCTTTACTTTATGGGTACCAGCGTTTTGTCTGCATCTATGTAAGTGCTCGACTGTGTGGGTCTGGTGCCAACAAAAGGAAGAAAAGGACCAGATCACCCGGAGCTGGAGTTATGGATGGTTATGAGCCGCCACGTGGGTGCTGGGAATGAAACTAGGGTCGTAAGTACTCTTCATCCTCAGCCATTACTCCAACCTCTTTACACTTGTAATCCCAGCACTAGGCTGCAGGGGGAGATGTGGAGTTCAAGGCGATCAGAGCAGAGGGAGGGAAGTGCAAAGGTGAGAGCAGAGTCCGCGGCTTGGTGGGAAAAGTGTTTGCAGTGCCAGCCTGACTCCGAGTTCAGTCCCTGGACCCCCTCTCCACCCCACCCTGCCCCACAAGCCAGACTCTGGGGCCTGCATCTAATGTTAGCACTCCTGTGGCAAGATGAAGACAGAAACAGGAGAACCGACGAGATGCTCACAGGCTAGCTAGCCTGGAGTGTGCAGTGTAGCCCAAAGGGAGCTTGTCTCGACAAGGTAGAAACTGAGAAACAACTCCTGAAGGCTGTCCTCAGGTCTCTACATGTCACAACATACAAGTACACACACACACACACACACACACACACACCTCATGCACACAGATCACATACATACATGTGATAATATTTTAAAAGTCAAGTTACAAGAGTAAAAACCAGCCGGGCGTGGTGGCGCATGCCTTTAATCCCAGCACTTGGGAGGCAGAGGCAGGCGGATTTCTGAGTTCGAGGCTAGCCTGGTCTTCAGAGTGAGTTCCAGGACAGCCAGGACTACACAGAGAAACCCTGTCTCGAAGAAAAAAAAAAAAAAGTAAAAACCAATGAAATAAAAACCATAAAAATATTAAAAATAGGGGGCTGGAGAGATGGTTCAGCGGTTAAGAGCACTGACCGCTCTTCCAGAGGTCCTGAGTTCAAATCCCAGCAACCACATGGTGGCTCACCTCTTCTGGTGTGTCTGAACAGACAGCTACAGTGTACTCACATATATAAAATAAATAAATCTTTTAAAAAATATTAAAAATAGCAGTAAGAAAAGACATCATTACAGACTCTAAGCATGTTAAAAAGATGAAGGTATATTTTGCTGGACACATGTCAATACATTTGGTAACATTTCTTAAAAGGCATATTTTCCAAAACTCGCCCAAGGACAGACAGGTAACACAAACAGTCCCATAACTGCTAAGAGCACGGAGTTTATCAGGAAGCAAACAGCAAGCACTCACTGGAAATGACTCCTTCGAAGACACTGGGGTCGGATCTGTCATCCTAGGCATATGCTGGGTGTGGGTCAAGCACAGACGAACGCAACATGACCATTTATTTGTCTTTGTGGCCATTCCTGCCTGGAAAGAGCTGAGCTCCCAGTCATAGATGATGTCATGTGATGGGAGATGAAGCGGCGGCGGTGTCTGCCACTGAGGCGCAGTGAATTGCACAGGAGCTGCATGCTTTTGTTAGAGTCGTGATGATGGAGTACTACCGATTTGGGTGGTTTAAGTGACAACTTGAATTTCCTACAATGTTCAGGCTGAAAGCGCAGGGGCAGGGAAGCTGGCTTTCTTAGAAGCCCAGTTCCCTGGCTTCAGGTAGCCAGGCTTTCGGTTCCCTGCCATGATCCTTCCCGTGGGTACCCATCCCAGGACTTCTCTGGGTGTCCAAATCCCCTCCTGTCCAAGGACACTTCTCAGACTGGATGGGGGTCCATGATAAGGGCCTCATTTTGTCTTAATGACCGTGTGTGTGTGTGTGTGTGTGTGTGTGTGTTCAGGATACACGTGGGTGTCTGTGGAAGCCAGAGTACAATCTTGGATTTCTTTCCCTGGGCTCTGTTCATCTTGTTTTCCAAAGAACTCACTGGCCGACCTGCTGGCCACACAGCCACTGGGATCTCCCTGTCTCTGCCTCTGATCCTGGGCTTTCATGTGTGCACCGTCATGTGTGCACCGCCATGCCGAAGTTTGCTTCTGCATGGATTCTGGGGCTCAAATTCAGGTACTCGGTATATGCAAAGCAGACACTTTACTGAGCCATCTCCCCAGCCCCCAGAACAACCTCTCAACAGCCCCTACTTCCAAGTACAGCCCAGTTCTGAAGGACTTGGATGGGAGTCAACATGAACTAGGTGATGCCACAATGTAGCTCATAACAAAATCACATGGCAGTCAGCGCTCATCCCTGGGCTGGGAGGACAGACTTAGGACTTCCAGGAAGGTGGAGGCGTTCCAAGAAGATTTCCTGGAAGGGAAACTTCAAATCTTGGTCAAAAGGGAATCAAAAAAGAAAGACTGGAAATTCCAGGCAAATGAAACAGCAAGAACACAAGTCTGGAAACAGGACGTGTTTCAGGAAAGATAAACTGTGACTGTCTGGGTGGATCCCCGGCAGAGAGGAGAAGGCAAAGTTGTGAAATGCCTTGGATGTCAGGAGGCTCGGGGCTTGGTTCTGCTGCAGTAAGGACCCATTGATAATATCTGCGCTCAAGAAAGAGGGGAGGCTTGTACTTTGGGCCAAAATCAGAGGAATCTGTGTGGAGCAAGCTTGCCACTTAGAACTTGTGACAGAGAAGCCCCTGGCTTGCTGGTTACACACGGCTAGAGTCGCCACCGAGTTTCTGATTGATTCAAAGTGCCTTGGATAGCACCTGAGCGAATATCTTTTTTTTTTTAACTTTCGTCCAACTTCCCAGGGCTGCTGCTCCTGATGGCCTGTGAGATTTAGGAAGCACAGGAGCTTTACCAGGCAGAGTGAGCTGAGTCCTGGCAGGCAGAGGTGTGTGGCTCCTCCTCTTCCCTCCTGACTCGGCATTCACCCTGGAGGCCTGGAAGGCCAAGGCCTCAGTAGAGGTGGCGCCAGTTCTGGAGTTTCATCTTGTGTCTGGTTGCCATGGCATCCGGCACTGCTCAGGAGGGCCAATCCGGCTCCCCCGCCCTTCTCCCCCCCTACCTCCGGAAATAGGGTGATCACCTGGCCTCTGCGCTTTCCACAGCGCTGCGGGGTTTTTTGTTTGTTTGGTTTGGTTTGGAAGCAAACACCAAATAGCTAGGCCTCCGGGAGCTTGTATCCGGCAGAACAATTCTACGGAAGATACTTTCCTTTTCAAGCTGGGGCCGTGAGCCTAGGCTTGTCTCGCTCTTGCCGCGCTCGGTTTTGTCCTTTTACTCCGGCCACGCCCACTCCAGCCCAAGCTGGCTTTCTCTGCCTTTGGTTCTAACTCACCTGCTCCCTTGTAAAGAGAAGGCCCCTGAGTCCCCACTGTCCTTCCTGCTGGCCATGGGGAAGATACTCAGCTCCTTTGTAGTCGTCCCCTCACCCGGAGTTTGGGAGTAAAACACCTCCTTGAGTTGCCGGGGGATTAACTGAGGGTGAACTTGGAATTCCCCTGGATACTATTAAGCTATTAAGCGTCTTGATGGGCACGTGAAGCTTCATTAACAGCGACCACTATTATTACTCCCTTTGCTCTTTCGTAGTGGGTTAGTCACTGGCCTCGCACACTTTGGTAAGTTTTACCCACACTGGGTCTGGTGGAGAGCTACCAGTTCAAGGCCAAGGCCGGTGTTGCCTGAATACAGAAGCCATACTGCACTCCTGAAGGCTCAGCTTAGGAAGGATGTAAAACAAAAAAATTCCATTAAAATTTAATTCAGAATAAAGAGAGAGAGAGACTATAACCCAATTTAAGAGAAATACAATATACAGTGTCTACATAGCCTTAGTCAGGCCCTCAAACGTTGGGACCTGGGTTTCTAGGCCAGGGTTTCTGCCTCCTGCCGCCTACCTATATCACCTCCTACCTCAGCACGCACAGGAAGCGAGAGATCCAGGCAGAACACAAACTGCAGTAAACTGCTTCAAAGCTGCCTCTCTCATAAAATCCAGATGCAAGCTTTCACGCTCACACCAACCTACACTGCCGCTTCCTGCTTAGTGTCTGCCATCAAGACTAAGATGTCCCCTGGAATTTCTTAACCATTCCTTGCTCTTTATATATGTCAATTTCTCTGCTTGGGATCCTCTGTGCTCAGTTGTTGTTGTTGTTATGGTTTGGCTTGGTTTGGTTTGGTTTTTTTTTTCCTCCTCACTTTAAGAGATTCACCATCAAGACTGTAGTGTCCCACTGGGGTTTCAATGTGAGTGTGTGTGTGTGTGTGTGTGTGTGTAAGCACTTGAACGCTCAGCATGTAAGCTGGGAAGGCTCTGAGGAAGGCTCTCGAGGCAGTCCTGCAGAGAAACTCTGGAAAGCAGTCTTTCCTTTGATGCCAGGTTTCTCCTCACACTGTTTCCCTCTCTGCCTCTTTTCTTCTCGGGTCGCACCCCTCACTGAGCTCCCAGAGAGGAGCGGCTCTTCCCCGAGACTTCATGGCCTACCTAAGTGTTAGCCAGGCCTGGCCCTGCATAGCTTCTGGAATCAGACTAGATCAGGAGTGTTCAGCTGGTGTGGCAGGAGACCTTGCTGGGGACTTTGACGGGAGACATGCTGTTTGGGGGTAGCCAAGTTAAGACTAAGTGACCCTAGGCGGCTTTGTTTCAGGGCACATCCTCCCCAGACTTGCTCTGAGGGAGGATCTTTGAGGGGATTCAGCATCTAGTTAGGTAAAGTGCCAGTAGGGTCACAGGGCTCAGAAAGACACTTGCTCTGGACACTCTGAACTGTGTGCTCTGTTTACATCTGACCTGATCTTTACTTATGTAACGTGTATTTATCTGTGTCCCTATGTGTGCCTGCATGTTTGTGATCATGCCCATGGAGGACAGAGGAGGGCACTGGATCCCCTAGAGCTGCAGTTACAGACAGTAAATCCACCCACCATAGGTGCTAAGAACCGAACCTGGGCACTCTGGAAGAGCAGCAAGTGCTCTTACCACAGAGCTGTATCTCCAGCCCCCAACTTATTTTTAAAATGTATATGTATGGGCAGAGGATACAGCTTAGCTGTCTGTGCTTACCTAGCGTATACAAAGCCCTCACTGGGCTCACTGGGCTCAGTCCTCGGCATCACTTCATAATGATGCCCTTGCCTCTAATCATAGCACGGAGGAGGAGCAGGCAAAAGGATCAGAACTGCAAGATCTTCCTGCGTTGGTGTGAATGTGAATGGCCCCTGTGGAATACATTTGAATATTTGGCCCCCATTGATGGAAACGTTTGGGAAGGATTAGAAGATATGGCCTTAATGGGGGAGGTGTGTCCCTAGGGACTTGCTTTGAGGTTTCAAAAACCCACAGCACTCCAAGTTAGCTCTCTCTGCCTTGTGGGGTGTCTCGGGGGTCATCACTATGCCAACTACTCAGAAGGCAGGAGGACCAGGTGTCCGAAGCCTCTTTTGCAGACACAGGACAGAGATTTTGGTTCACTTTGGTTGTTCGGGTCCCTCTCTCACTGGTCCAGTGCCTGAGTCTACTCAGGGCTCTGGGAACATCTTGGAAATCAGTCCTGAATTATGATCTAAAACAAGGGAAGGTACCACTGGAGAGGGAGGTCGTCAACTCTCCAGACTGTGGTTGTGCCCAGCTGAAGGTCCGAGAAGCTTCTGGGAAGAGGAGGTTGGGGTTTGAAAGCCAGAGGGTCTGGAAGCAGAAGCTGCATTCCAGGGGGTCTAAATAATGTATATCATTCGATTTCACTGTCCTGAGAGCTCTGAAGACATCGAAGGCAGAGAAAGTGGCCTACTGTATAGCAAAGGAAAGAATGATATTGTGGTTAAACACAGAGAGGAGTGGATCCATCTCTACGCGAGAGCAGCCAGGCGGGGCTGGGACTCATGGATATGCCCCCAGCTAATCCCAGGATCTCTCTCTCTCTCTCTCTCTCCCTCCCTCCCTCCCTCCCTCCCTCTCTCTTTTATGTGTCTGTCCATCTGTCTCTCTGTATATGTGTGTGCACACACACATGTGTGTGTATCATGCATGTGCGTGTTGACGCCAGAGGTCAACATTAGACGTCCTCTTCCTTCACGTCCTCATTTTATTTTTAAAGAATTTTTATTTTCACTTATGTGTCTACATCTGTGTGAGTATACATACATGTGTACAGGTGCCTGTGGAGGCCAAAACAGGGCCTGGAGCTGGAGTTCCAGGAGGCTATGAGCTGTTTCACATGGGTGCTGAGAACTGAAGTCAGCCAAGCGCTCTGAGCAGCTGAGCCATCTCAGCCTCCATCCACATTAGCTTCTGATCGCTCAGTGAGCCTGAAACTTGCTGTTTGGGCCACACTGTCCTTCCAGCAAGTTCCAGGGTTCCTCCTGTCTTATCATCACACCTGGCTTTTCTGTGGCTGCTGGGGATCAAACTCACGCTTCTAGAGCGAGCACTTCACCCACGGAGCCGTGTCCCCAGCATTTACTCCCTGAACAATAATCTACCTTGAGACTCCAGAGGGGATCCAGGACTTGGCTTAGAGATGTACTTGGGCTCCTCACTGCTTGCTATGGGGCAGGTGGTGCCCAGCATAGGGAAGGTATGCTAGACTTTAAGTCCCAAGTCTTGGGACTGATCTCGGGCCGCCACCCCCACCCCACACCCACCCCCATCCTGGCCCGGTCAATACATGTCCCCTCTCTATCCTTCTCTCTAGTTTCCATTTAATATCCCTAGCAAGTTGCAAAATTGAGGTCTCAGTGGACAGGACCTCTCACATAAAAGTTAGCTGTGGGCTAGTGACAGGGCTCAGTGAGTAAAGGCACGTACTACCAGTCCTAACAACGTGAGTTTGATTCCCCAGAACGACAATGGACGGAGAGAGCTGAGTCCCACAAGTTGTCCTCTGACTCTACACAAAGGTCATGACACACATGCCCCTCCCAAAGAAATATAATGCAAAAATTTTAATGAAGGCTGTGACTTAGAAGGACGTGACACTGTGAGCCACACTGGGCTAATGACTAAGCCACACTGGCGTAACCACACGGAAGTTGTTCTCTCGACCCTAGTGCAGTGGCTTTCTCTGAGCTCCCTCCAGGCCCTGCCGGAAGTACTTTACGGCATTCATTTAGTGGGGTGTGGACTGGAACATTCTGGAGGGAAGAGCATCCTCTGATTGTGGAGATGACGCTGGTGATAATGATGTCTTGCAAAACCATGAAGTTCAGATCCCTGCGTCTTTGAGAGCAAACAGGGCTTTATAGGCTCTGACACCACTCTGGCCTTGGCTTCTCCCATGAACAGCCAGCCGGCTAACCACCCTGGACTAAGTGTTTAAGGGGCCCCAAGCCAGGGCAGACTCTAGATTCCCACTGCCGGGGAGCTGGGCGAAGCCTCGGGGCTTATCACCTCCCGGCTCCCCGGCAGGCAGACTGTCTCCGCGGCTGCTGAGAGAAGCTGATAGAGGACAGACCCTTGTGTTTACTGTGGCCCGGTCTGCAGAGGCAGGCCTCCCAGAGGCGGCCCTGTCTCCTCTGGGAACAGGCTGTCTGTTTGCCAAGATACCATCGCATTCCTGCAGCCAGAGGCCACCCCAGGATGGGTGGGGGTGGGGTGGACAGAGGAGAAGGAAACGGGACAGCTGCAGGCCTCTCTGTTCTCCTGGGACCAGTTCTGAGAGGTACATTGGGGGGATTCTCAGTTCTCAGCCTAACTGTTAAGTGCATTGCAAAGCCTTGCAAAGGGAATTCACAGCCAACGTTGGGCTCATCACTCTGTAGTGTTGACCAGTGGTTGTATCTCACCCATAGGCCACGGGCTGCAAGCCACTGAGGCTACTTGTGAATATCACCCAACACAAAGGCATAAAAGTTATTTAAAACATCACAAGTGTGGGTTTTTTTTGGATTTTTTTTTTGTAACTCTATTATGTATTTCTTTCTTTCTTTCTTTCTTTCTTTCTTTCTTTTTTTTTGGTTTGGTTTTTTCGAGACAGGGTTTCTTTGTATAGCCCTGGCTGTCCTGGAACTCACTCTGTAGACCAGGCTGGCCTCAAACTCAGAAATCTGCCTGCCTCTGCCTCTCAAGTGCTGGGATTACAGGTGTGTGCCACCACTGCCCGGTCTTATTATGTGTTTCTTGACCACAATTTTTGTAGCTGAGAATATCATCTCACAACATCCAAAGACTGGGCATGCTTGCACAGCTTCCAAGACCTTTGCTCACAGTCGACACCTATCTTCCAAACAGTTCTCCATTTAGGTAGTCAGGAATCATACAAGGTTCTGCAGAACGTTTGGCAAGATTAGGAAAACATGGGGACCAAATGATGCTCTCCGGGCCAGGTCAGTTGACATTCCTGGCCAACCCTAACAGGGTGTTTGCTGAGTGACAAGTACTGGCAAAGGCATTGTGGGGCAGGCTAGGGGGATGGATTAGTGGGTAAAGGGCTTGCTGTCCAACACAGGGACAACGTGAGTTCAATCCCCAGCTGCCTACGGCCGTGTGCCATCTTGTTCAAACCTAGTGTTGAGAGCCAGAGGCAAGAGAATCCTGGGCCGTCAAGTCTAACTGAAGCAGTAAGCTTCAGGACAGCGAGAGAGACATTACCTCAAGAAACAAAGTGGAGAGGGAGAATGGGAGACACTGAGCTGAGGGGTAGACGTCGGACAGGCTCCCCGGGAGGCAGACGGGTAGGGAGAGCGTCTGTGCGACCTTAAAGTGTTGGACTTCCCACTTCCAGCATAACTGGCTCTTCCTCGCCCTACTGACCTGAGACAGAAGCCTACCAGCTTAAAACAAAGGCTTTTCTTTCACCAGTGGGGCTCCCTTGACCAGGGACCAGTCAGACAAGTTCAAGGAAGAGTCAGGACTTGTTTATCCCAAAGTTGTGAGGCCATCCATCAGCTTTCCTGTCTTTGTTCAAACTGGCCAACCCTAAATTAGGTGAGGACCCTTAAAACTACTCACACCTTCCAGCCGTCTGAGCTTCAGCCCCCCAACTCCCTCTTCGGCCCTCAGAGGGTAGCTGTGTGTTTCCCACCCCTAATAAAAGCCTTTCTTCACCGGCTGATTCTGTTTGCTGGGTCTGAGATTTCCCCTGACGGTATTTGCTATGCTGAAGATGTATCTTGCCTTTTAACTTTTTAACTGGGCAGAAATAAGAATGAACCTGAGCAAGACCCCTAGACATCAATCTCCAGCCTCCACACACAAACACACCCACCCGTCCACACATGCATACATCACATTCCTCACACAAACATAGGTTTATGAACTCGACAGCCATTTGGAGGCAGGTCACCCTCTTATTACATAGTTGAGGGTGTGGATCAAAGCCAGCGTGAATCGTCTGAGTAAAGTCGCACACACTCAGGGGGAAAGTGGGGGTGGGATTGGGAGCACCAAGGATCTAGAGCGCAGTTAAATTAAGCTGCCCGGCCAGCTCCAAAGGTGAGCGGTTACAACCCATCATGCCGAGCAGGGTCCCAGGTGTCTGCAGCTGCAGAGATGGCAGCTTCAAGGAGAACTGGCTTCGGAGCTGGGCCTGTGCTCTATTGCTTGGACTAATGCTAGGGTAATCCTGCAGTGGGCACTGAACTCCTGAGCCCAGGTTTGCTCATAGGACATTGTACAGTGGTGTTATATACCCTTATCCTCCTTGCTAACCTGCCAAGGTCTTCAGGAGTTTGGCTGGGACTTCTCACAAAAGATTCCTACAGCAGGACTGTAGCTGTTTCCTCATAGAAGGAAGGGGCAGGTCCCTAGCCTAAGGGTCTAGCCTTGCCTCCTAGCCCCGAAGTTGTATGTACAATTCTGTCCTAATTGCCTGTAGCCTTAGGGTCTTTGGGCTGGGCTAGTGTTTATAGCCAGCGAACCACTAGGGAAGTGGCTCCATCTGTCTGGCCCCGCCTTGAGGAAGCCCGGAGCCCTGCTGGGTGCTGCCCTTCCAACGTGGCTGTTTTAAGGTCACTTTAGCTCCTGATCACTGTTCTCTGTAAGTAAGCCTAATAAACTCATTAGTTCCCCGAGGCAACATCGGTAGACTGGAATTTTGGTTTGTGACTGGGTAGATGTTGCCTGGTTGTGCCTCGGCTTCAGGGTAAAAATTGTCAGCAACCTTTGGTTAGAAGAGAGTGTGCTGGGTGAGGTTCTATCGGGTCAGGAGCAGGTAGGTTGTCTTTGCTGAACGGGTAGAGAGGCAGCTTCTCTAAGTAGCAACTTCAGGAAGGCATTTGTTAAGAGAGACCGCCCCCCCCCCCACACACACACCCGGTTAGGGCTGGAGAGATAGCTCAGTGGTTAAGAGTACCAAACCGGCTGCTGTTCTGAAGGTCCTGAGTTCAAATCCCAGCAACCACATGGTGGCTTACAAACATCTGTAATGAGATCTGACTCCCTCTTCTGGTGTGTCTGAAGATAGCTACAGTGTACTTACATATAATAAATAAATAAATCTGAGAGAGAGAGAGAGAGAGAGAGAGAGGGGAGAGAGAGACACCGTCAGCTGGGCAGTGGTGGCACGTGCTTTCAATTCCAGAGGCAGGTGGATTTGAGTTCAAGGCCAGCCTGGTCTACAGAGTGAGTTGTGAGTTTCAGAATAGTCAGGGCTATACAGTGAAACCCTGTCTCGAAAAGAGAGAGAGAGAGAGAGAGAGAGAGAGAGAGAGAGAGACCCTAACTCAGTGATGGAGCACAGAGGGGTGGTGGCTTCATAGGGCGTGGAAAGAATGAGTGGTTGTGACCTGGCTCTTGAGTTGGGTAGATTTGAATTTAGATTCATTACCCAGCCCCTCCCCCATTCCCTTTTAAAGCCCCTGGCTGCAGAACCTCGGGGAAGTCCATGGGCTGACTGCCCTACCGCTGAATTACACCCAGCTTTCTTTTGCTTCTTATTTGGGGATTGAATCTCAAGTATTAACCTCTTTTCTTGTTGTTGAGAGCAAATGTCTGACGAAAGCAGCGTCGGGAAGGGCCTGCTTTGGCTCGGTCTGAGGGTGCTGAAGGTGCGGTCCATCACAAGAGCCCTCCGAAGTGCAACAGTCAGGACAACCCAGTAAGGAGTGTGACTGACACTCTACCAGCCACTGTGACCATGACACGGAGGAGGAGCCATGCCTGAACCAAGCAAGGCAGGCCACCACTAGACACTGGGCAGGGCAAGTGGGTGAATTCTTTCTTCTCTCAAGCTTCCTCAAAGGCCCAGAGCTGGGCAGCTGAGATAGCTCAGCAGGGGAGGGCACGTGCAGCCGAGCCTGAGGAACACAGTTCAATCCCCCACACCCACGTGGGGAAAGGAGAACGCGGACTCTGGCAAGCTGTCCTTTGACCCCCACATTCATATTATATGTCACGGATGCCACTCTCCAGATGAAGAGACACAGTATAGTGTTACAGAATAGGTGGGCAGCTTAGGTTTGGGCCCAAGAGTACCCGTGCATTTCAGACTCTCAGAACTGGAGAGAATGGATTGGGGTCCTGTAAAGACACGTCTTTATAATTTGTCACCACAGAGAAAGGAAAGAAAGCAAGCGGGGGCATTAAGCCTAAACACCAGCAGGCTGGCAAGAGGCGGAGGCGGAGGCGGAGGCGGAGGCGGAGGCAGAGGCAGCTGGTAAGGCTCGAAGGGACCTCCATATCCCGAGACTCCAGGGTAGAGTTATCTGGAGCAGGGAAAACCCCTGTGTCTCTTTGCAGAAATGAAGAAATGGACAGATTTCTCCAGTAGGGTCTGTGTCCTTGACAGTGGCTGAGCCTCTCCCTGGCAAGAGCCGGGGTCTCCTTCTCCATCCCTTCCGTCTAGAATTGGATTTATGTGTACCCTGCTTTGGCCAGACATTTGTAGGTTTGGAGCCTGACCCAGGGAGAGGCTGCACACTCCTGCCACAGCTCCGGCTGTTTGTACCACCTGCTCTAGCCCAGGACTGATCCTGGAGGACAGACAGCCTTTAACACGGCCCTAGTGACTCCTCTTCCCACAGCTCCTAGCAATACTGTGCCCAGTTACTTACTGTGCTCCATTGAGTATGGAGGACATGCTGTGCATGTCTAACAGCAGTGTGCTGCACTGGCTGCCATAGGCTGATGCTTTAGGTTCCAAAAGGGCTACAGAGCTCTCTCCTGGTCCCTGTCCCTGTCTCTCAGGGTCTCTTTCTCCTCTCCTTCCCTTTCTGGCTTTTCCTAGAGGAACATGGCTACTGTATTGTGAGCTACTCATGTATGTGATGAAGGAAAAAAAAATGCCTCCAGCTGAAGCCAGGAAGGGCCTAAGAGCTATCAAAAGCCGTTTGAAGGAGCTGGGTGTGGTGGCCTACAGGTAACTCTAGCAGTCAGGAGGCTGGGCAGGAGCACCATGGACTTCGGGCTAGCCTGGGCTACATAGTGAGATCCTGCCTCAAGGAAGAAGAGAGGAAGGAAGAGAAGAAAAGAGCAAGAAGAGCGGCAGGAGGGGGAGACCAACCAGTCAACCAACCAAGCAAAGAAACTCAGTCCAGCCCGAAGCCATGTGATCAAGTTAGAAGTCGTGGTCTTTTGAGTCTTTTTTTTTTTTTTTTTAAAGACATGGTCTCGTGTAGCTGTACACAAAGTCCTTACTTATGTAGCCGAGGATGACCATAAACTTCTGATCATCTTGTCTCTGCCTCACGAGTGCTAGGGTTACGGACATGCGCCTCTACGCCCGGTCTTTGAGCATGCTAGGCAAGCAGCCTACTGACTGAGCCGGATTCCCACTTCCCAGACCTCGGAATCTATAAAGATCTACATTTGTTTTTAGTTGTGTAATTTGCTATGAAGCAGCAAGCTGATACATCTCCAGGCTGGTCTTCAGATGATGGCTGACATGTAGCCTGGTCATTCCCTTCCAGACTGCATTCAGGCATGGAATAAGCCACTCCTAGCCCAGAGTGGTAAAACAGCAGTTGACCCTCCAATTGTCAAATAATCTAAGGCAGTGCGTTAAGTCACTGAGTTTGGAGTGGCGTTTACCCTTCCACAGCTAACCCATATTAGCCAGAGGTCTAGTAGGAGCTGAGATAGGAAGTGGGTGGGACAGGCTGAGAACATGGACAATGTTGGTGGCAGAACCAGGCAATATGGAATCTGATTTGCTGACATAGAAGCAGTTCTTTTTGAGTGGTGGAACCGGAACCTGCTGGAAACAGCTTATACATAAAAAACCAAAACAAAACAAAACAAACTTCTGTACTTCATACAGTACAAGCTGTGTGATTCAGGGGTATAGATGACTTGGGGCTTTGCTCTCATGGGGTATATAAGCAGGGGTGGGGACCTGGCAATGGGGAGAGTGGGAGTGGGGGAGGGGCAGTTGGGGCGGGACTCAAGGAGGCTAGGGCAAGGCAGGAGGCAAAGAGAAGTAGCTACCAGGTCCTGAGCCCTGGGGTGGAGTAGGGTGGGGGTGGGGTGGGGTGGGGATGAGGTGGGGGTGGGGGACTGCATGCTTGGTGGTGCTGTTGACAGAGAGGAGACAGCGGGAATGGGTATAGATAGCTGCTGTTTGGAATTTGGAAGGAACCCGCTAGGAAGCGCCCGGGAGACTTGATTACATGTGAGCGCGTCTTTATCACAGCCAGCAGACGGGGTCGGGCCAGGGAAGGATTGGGAGGACAGCTCAGTCAGAAGGCCCAGGCGGGGAGCTGGCTGGCGGCAGCTTTGGGGAGGACCTGAGAGCTGCATCCTGGTGAAGAAGTAGCCAGGCTGGCACTAGCCCACACTGTTATCTCCTCTAGGTAAGAAAGAGGAAAGAAAGGGAAAAAGGTCAGTCAGAGAGTGGAGTCAGCAGAGGGTGCTACAGGGAACTGGGCTCTTGGGGGAAGATGCAGAGAACTCTCACATCTAGCAGGGAGTTTATGGAAACAGGCATCTCATCCTCTGACTTCCTGTGAGCATGCCCTGATGGCTCCAATTGGCTGAGCCTAGCTGAAGTACGAAAGTAAGAGGATAGCAGTGCGCAGGCGCAAAGCATGGTGGGCTTTCCACATGCGGGTCGCCTAGCTTGGTGTCTATGAAAAGACTACCTGGGATGCTGGCACCTCTCTCTCAGGGCTCCACTCTCTTCTCTGGAAACACCAGATACTCGCGTCCTGCACCCATTAGAGTCTCCTCCACCTGTCATGTGACAACCCGGCTGAACATCGCCGCTGTCCCTTCGCAGATGTGGCTCAGGGGGCCTTCGCGTCTGAGATTCATTTCCTGTAAGATGGGCTCGAGCAGCTCAGTTGGTAACGGGATTGCTACGCTAGCGTGGGACTCTGAGTTTGATCCCCAGTGCTGGGTGCTGTGGTGGCAGCTAGCAATCCCAGCCCTGGGGAGACACACAAGAGGATCTCTGGGGCTGCTTGGCCAGAGAACCCCAGTCCATGAGAGAACTTGTCTCAAAAACAAGGTGGAGACATCTGAGGTATGACACCTGAAGCTTCTACATGCATGTGTGTACAAATGGTGAGCCCGCAAATGTGCTCACGCACACCACACAACATGTACTCACGAGAGCGCGCGCGCGCGCGCACACACACACACACACACAGGAGAGAGAATATCATCTAATGAGTAACCTGTTAGTGTGTGACTTTTCCTTTTCTCTTCTCTACACAGGTTTTTCTGTGTAGCCCCGACTGTCCTAGAACTCACTCTGTAGACCAGGGTGTTCTCAGACTCAGGAGATCCTCCTGCCTCTGCCTCCTGAGTGCTACCTCGCCTGGATTAGTTCCTGACTTCAAATGCGGTCACTCAATTGGCCTCCAGTCCTGTCAGTACCCTTTCTCTCCACTAGAGGTCAGCTAGGCAACCGAGCCGGTCAGGATGAGCAGAGGTAAGGGTGAGTATTCAGAAGGAAATCCCTTGGTCCTGTCTGTGCCTGGCGCCATCAGAAGGGCTTGGTTTGTGTTAGTGTAAGCGCCGTCTCTTCTCACAGGTAAAGAGGCAGAGCGTGGTATATTAAAGTCATCCAGGTAGGAGGTCGGCTGGGCCTGGGCATCTAACCTCATATCCTGGACTCTAACCAGCTTCATTAGTTTGTGTTCTGTTGCCATGATAAATATAAGCAGCAGGGGAGGAAAGGGTCTGTTTGGCTCTCCTTCAGTGTCACAGTCTATCTTTGGGGAAGTCAGGGAAGGAACTCAGAAGAAGGCAGAAACAGAAGACCATAGACACTTGAATGCCGCTCATTGGCTTGCTCTCCATGGCTTGCCCAGCCTGCCTTCTTATACCATCCAGGACCCCCTGCTCAGTGGTGGCACTTCCCACACCAAATAATAATAATAATAATAATAATAATAATAATAATAATAATAAATGTCTCATAGGCTTGCATGCAGGCCAATCTGATAGGTGCATTTTCTCAGTTAAGAGTCTCTTTTCCTAGGTGCTCAGTGGTTAAGAGCACTGGCTATTCTCCCAGAAGTTCTGAGTTCAATTCCCAGCAACCACCTGGTGGCTCACAACTATCTGTAATGGGGTCCAATGTCCTCTTCTGGTGTGTCTGAAGACAGCTACGGTGCAGCTTATGTTAAATTGACAGAAGAAACCTAATCGCCCTGACCTATCCTTCTTAGTTCCCTGGAAGTACTGTCCCCGATAGGTGACCTCTGTGGAGGCAGGTGGAACAGGACCACCATTTTACCAGAACACGCTCAAGTTCGGGTGTACTATTTCATAACTGTGAGACTGTAGGCATGCTGGTTTGCCTCTTTGGGCCTTGCTTTTTCATTAGACATGATAAAGGTTGAATAAGTTTAAAACCCAGCCTCAACCCCAAATTCTGGTCCTGAGAGTCAGCCTTGCAAAGAATGGCTTTCTCTCTCCTCTTTCCCTTCCCCGTTCTAACCCTCTCCTTGGGGGGAGTGAAGGGGTCTTCACAGATATCAGCAAAAAGCAAGCTCACCAAAGGAAGAGTGTGCCCTCCTATGTGTAAGGACTGACTTGTCCCACAGAAGCATAGAAGCATCTACCACGTTTGCCACTGGCACATCTGATCGAATGAATGAATGAATGACACAAAGCACCAAGCCGGCATGCTTCCTCAGTGACAGCAGCAGGATAAAGGGAAGGTGACAACCCCACGCTGACTCTGTGTTTCCGCAGAAGTGCTTAGCCCCTTACACGTCATTGGCCTGCGTTTCCAGACCATGGCTGAGTTTAGAGGGAGGAGGACTGGGGCATTGCAATCGATAGCCACGGTTTATGTGACCTTCTCAACTACGAATATTTTCATGGTTCCTGACCTTTCTGACACCAAGAAAGATAATAGAGGGGCTGGAGAGATGGTTCAGTGGTTAAGAGTACCTGCTGCATTTGCAGACCCAAACTTACATCCCAGCACCTATGTTGGGAAGCTCACGACCTCTGTAACTAACTCCAGGGACCCAGCCAATGTCTGGCCTCTGCAGCGCATGCCACATTCAAGTCACATACATCTGGCTTCTGAATGTGGGAGTTTGTTTATTTTAACAGAGTCTTGTATAGCTTCAAGCAGGCCTCAGAGTGTCTAGGTAACTCAGGCTGGCCTTGAGTTCTTTTTTTTTTTTTTTTTTGGTTTTTCGAGACAGGGTTTCTCTGTGTAGCCCTGGCTGTCCTGGAACTCACTCTGTAGACCAGGCTGGCCTCGAACTCAGAAATCCGCCTGCCTCTGCCTCCCAAGTGCTAGGATTAAAGGCGTGAGCCACCACCGCCCAGCTGGCCTTGAGTTCTTAATCCTCTGCCTCTACAGCCTAAGTGCTGGGACTAGAGGCCATGCCGTGATGCTTAGTTCTGAAAATTTTACTAGTAAGTGTGTGTGTGTGTGTGTGTGTGTGTGTGAGAGAGAGAGAGAGAGAGAGAGAGAGAGAGTTGAAGAAGGAAGCTGAGGTAGGAGAGAAATATACAAACCACAACCCTGGCAGATTTAGTGTCTACCCAGGGCTGCTTGACCGGTCTGCAGATCGCCGTATTTTTCACCATGTCAGCACAAGGAAGAAGGAAAGGTGCCCTCGGACCAACCTTCATAAGGTGACCTAATCATTCCCCGGGACTCTGTCCTCTGTGCGTATAGACCAAGTTTCTTTTCTTTTCTTTTTTTTTCTTTTTTTTTTTTTTTAATTTTTTATTTTTTCCGAGACAGAGTTTCTCTGTATAGTTCTGGCTGTCCTGGAACTCACTCTGTAGACCAGGCTGGCCTCAAACTCAGAAATCCGCCTGCCTCTGCCTCCCAAGTGCTGGGATTACAGGCGTGTGCCACCACGCCTGGCTTAGACCGAGTTTCAGCACAGGTAGGGAGGGACACATGCCTCCTGTCCATTGCAGTAATCCTGGTTAATTAAAATGCATTCGGTTGGATAGATTATAAAAACTCAAAATAACAGCGATTAAGTGGGATATTTCCTACTTACATGTGAAAAGACAGGAGTGAGGAGGGAACCCAGGCCTGGCACTGTTATTCAAGGAGTTCAGAACCTAGGCTCCCTCTGTCTGCTCCACCATCTCTAGTGTACAGCTTCTAGCTATAAAGTTGCTTCATGTTCTGCAATGGCTTCTGGGGCCTCAGTCATCACAACCACACTCTAGGCCACAGGCAAAGAAAAGGTGCTTCCCGCTGAGTTAGCTCCCATCACACAACATCCCTAGACGCCGTACGTAGTGTGCAGACTTCACCTTACTGGGCAGAAATCATTCCATGGCTTAGCCAAATATAAGAGGATAGGGATGATCACGTGACTATGCTCAGGCTGTAAGGTTTTCACCCATACTATGAAATCTGCGCATATGAAATAGATTATTGTTTTGTTATTAGAGAAAAGGTGCTGTCTTTTCTCCTTTTGTTTTTTGTTTCAAACAGGGTTTCTCTGTGTAGCCCTGGCTATCCTATAACTCGCTCTGTAGACCAGGCTGGCTTTGAACTGTGAGATCAGCCTGCCTCTGCCTCCTGACCATGCTGGGATTAAAGGGACATGTCACCACCTCCCAGGGTGAAAAGATGTGTCTTAGTTACTCTTCTATTGCTGTGATAAGTCACCATGTCCAAAGCAATTTATATAGGGAATCATTTAATAGAAGGCTTGCTTACAGTTTTAGAGATTTAGTCCATGATCATCATGGCAGGAAGCAGACAGTCACGGTGCTAGAGCAGTAGCTGAGAGCTTTACATCCTGATCTACAGTTCAGCAGGCAGACACACACACACACACACACACACACACACACACACAGAGAGAGAGAGAGAGAGAGAGAGAGAGAGAGAGAGAAGACTGGGCCTAGCTTGAACATTTGAAATCTCACAGTCCACTCCCAGCAACATACTTCTGCTAACAAGGCCACCCCTCCCAATCCTTCTCAAACAGTTCCACTTCCGTGTAGGCCATTCTCATTCAAACCAGCCCAGCAGGTACTGAAACTGCCATAGACTCCAAGCAGGCCTGCCCAGAAACCTGGCCTCCTGATGGCCTGGAGTGGTGAAGCAGGTAGGCATCCGGCTTACCCTGGGCCACACCCCAGCTCGTCACAGCCTCCAACCTCCCTTAGTACTTGACCAACAGCTATCAGCCTCCCGTCATCGATGGTTCAATGCTAGGTTTTGCTTTCTTTTTAAAAAAATATTTGGGACTAGACAGATGGTTCTATGATTTAGAGCACTTGTTGCTCTTGCAGAGGATTAGATTTGTTTTTTCAGCACCCACATGGTAGTTCACAAACATCTACAACTCCAGTCCCAGGAGATCTGACCTTTGTGGATACCAGTGTTCTACATGTACCTACAGAGGACATGGGGAGGAGTCAGTGTCCTGTCTCCTGGAAATGGAGTTACAGATCAGAGTCCTCTCCTCGGCACCCACGTAAAAATACAAAAAACAAACAAACAAACAAACAAATATGTACAGTGGCCCAGTGCCAGGAAGATGGAGGCAGGAAGCTCACTGGGGTACAATAGCCAGCCTCGCTGAAGTGTGAGACCTGTCTCAAAAACCAAGGTGGAGCGCGATGGAGGCAGGCGCTCTATGTCAACCTCTTGTCTCCAAGCATGGGTATGTGCATCTACACACATGTTTATGTGCATCTACACACGTGTTTATGTGCATGCACACACAGAGATTTTATTTTTTTTATTATTTTTAAAAGACTTTATTTTATGTAAATGATGAGTACACTGTTGCTGTCCTCAGACACATCAGAAGAGGGCATCAGATCCCATTACAGATGGTTGTGAACCACCATGTGGTTGCTGGGAATTGAACTCAGGACCTCTGGAAGAGCAGTCAGTGCTCTTAACCGCTGAGCCATCTCTCCAGCTCCGAGATTTTATTTTTAAAAGCAAACTGATCTCTATGGAGAAGGGGAATATGTCTTCAGCTTGTGAAGTGAGGTCGAGGCATATTGCAACATCCATCTTCCTGAGGTATGTGCAGCAGCTGCCTTAGAGCTCACCACACAGGCTTAGCCTCAGAGCTCACCACACAGGCTTAGCCTGAGTCCTTTTGATAGGTTTCTCCCCGGAAGTCAGGGGCCTCTGCCTGGCTGGCTGTGCACAGCCCAGCCCTCTTTCTGGGAGGAGGCCAGCCTGGGTCATTCCACCGCACGTCCCCCTTATTTGGAAGGCTCTTGCCCTTCTTTATATTCAGAGCTTAATTTGAACAAGTTCAAAACCGCCTAGCAGAGTCCAAAATCATTATGACAGGCAAAAATGCAGGGAAATAGCACACTACTGCCAGTTAATTATGAAAAATCCCTTAATAGCCAACATTATTATAAATTATATACCCATCATGTCAGAAACAATTGAACTCTCTGTTTTTCTTGCCCAGCATTGGAGCCCGAAACAATATTGTCTTGTTGGGGAGAGTGACCTGAGTGTACTTGGAGACAAGTTGGCAGTTTTTGTGGGCTACCTTTGCTGACCACAGGGGCTGTGGACCTCTGAGGATGCTCTACTTCTGGGAGAGGTGAGGCAGTGGATGGCCAGGCTAAGAACCAACCTCATATCAGACCCACCCACCGTCTTCCTCACTGCTGAGGCTACAAGGCCTTCCCCCACAAGGCCTCCCAACTCTCTCTACCCTGGTCCTCGCTCTTCTCCCTACCTCTTCCCAGCTGAAAGAACCCCTCAGGGCAACCTCCCCGCCTGATCTCCATGCTTCAGCCATGTACCATGACTCTGATGTTGTTGCTTTTCATGTATACTATGGAAGTCCTTGCGGACTAGGATGTGAGATAGAGAAATTAGGTCCTCTCTTAACTGAAAATTGTCACTATGAGCAGGCTGTGGAGGTGTGCTCCTGTCATCCTGACACTTGGGCAGCAGAGGCAGAAAGAGTCAAGAGAGTCTGAGGTGAGCTTCAGCTACAAAGCCAGACTCTGTCTCAGAAATGCAAGAATAAAAAAATAAAAGGGTCATGGGGCCTGAGAATCTCCTGGGGATATCTGTGAGAAGTATTTAACCTAGGGAAGGCTGACTCAGCAGGTCTGAGATGGCTCTGGACTCTGAAGGTTTCTTGTACCCAGGACTTCAGGTGCAGGTAGGGGATCACACCAAGCCTCGAAGACACTACTGACATAGAGCCCTTAAATTAGCTTTCCAGTTAGGCAGAGTGTTCCCTGTCCCCTCTATCCCAGGTTCAAGAAGACTCTGACTGTGACACCCAGGATAGATCCTGGATCCTCTCTCTCTCCATCCCTCTCTCCTTCTCTTCCTCCTTCCTTTCTTCCCTTCCTTCTTCCCGCCCTTCCAACTGGCTCTCACATAGCCCAGGTTGGCCTTGAACTTGTTATGTAACTAGGGTGGCCTTGAGTTTCTGACCTTCTTGAGTGCTAGGATTACAGGGCTATGCCACCTGTTTCTTTGGTGCTGGAGAACTGAACTCATGGCTTGGTGTGTCCTCGGTAGGCACTCTACCAATTGGCCTACCTGCCAGCCTGAAAGACTGTCTTTAAGAAAAAAGAATCCAAGGGTGTGGCAAGCTAGAGAGATGGATTAGTGGTTAGGGACAGTGGCAGCTCTTCTAGAGGGCCCAGGCTCAGATCTCTGCTCCCACGTGATAGTTTACAGCTGTCTGTTACTCTGGTCTCAGGGGCTCTGACATCCTCTTCTGGTCTCTGACAGAACCAGATATGCATGTGGTATACAGACATACATGCAGGCAAACACCTATGTACATCAGTGACCAGTATGGCATGATAACTCTGAGAGTGCAGTGGTGACATGAATATCCTGGCAGGGACCAACAGCTCTCTAGACTTGCCCCCCCTCCCCCCAACAAGAGGGAAACCACGTCTGGTACTGGGAACCTAGCTAACTTCTTAGTGCTAGTGAAGTCAGTTATCGCAGGAGAATCTACAACTACTAATTTACCAAATCAGCATAATTTCTAACAACAATCTATAACTTTAGTCTTTATACCCACAGATAAGTGTAGTCTTTATTCTTCATCAAGGAAACTTTTCTTTGCATCAGAGACCATTACAGAAGACCACAGCCTATCATAATGCAGACATGTGGAGCCCAGTCCCAACAGATATATCTACAAAACACTCCCACATTTGAGGCTCAGGGAACATTGCAGAAGAGGAGGTAGAAAGACCATGTGAGACAGAGGCTCAGGGGGTTTGTGAGACTGTCTCCCAGTAACGTCAGAAGCTATGCCCATAGAGTCACCAACACGACAGCAGGAACTTGAGCTGAACAAGTTCAACACCAATGGACATGCAAAAATGGACATACTCATATATAAGCACACAATGACAGTTAGTGACAAGAGACCACACGATTGAAGAAGATTGTGGAGGGGTCCATGGGAGGGTTTGGAGGGAGGAAAGGGAAGGAAGAAATGATGTAATTATATTATAATCTCAATCAAGTTTTTGAAAAGAAGAGACTGTGTTGTTAAACACAGGCCTTCAGAAGGGCCTCAGGAGAGAATGCTAGTTCCATTCTGTCTCTGGGGGCTGCTGAGAGGCCTTATGGTCTCAGAGCTTGCCCAAGTCAGAGGCCCCTTCGTGAGTTTACTCCTTCCAGCTACAGCAAAGACTTTGTAATGAAGGTGGGTTAGTGGAGTTAGCCTGTGTGTTGGTTTGGATGAGAAATGTCCTCCATAGTCTCTGTCATTTGGCCCTGTTGGTGCATCTATTTGGGGAGGTTTAGGTGGCACAGCCCTGTGGACGGAAGTGCATCACTGGGGGCAGGCTTCGAGAGTAAAAGAAAGCCCAGTTCACTTCCAACCTGCTCAGTCTGCTTTCTGCTTGCGGTTTACGGTGTGAGGTCTCCACTTCCTGTTCCACGGCGGTGCTGCTGACCATGCCTACCCAACACGGCAGACTCACTCCTCTGCAACTGTAAGTCCAAGCAAACCTCCAACGAAGTTGCTTAGTCATGTGTTTGATTATAGCAAAAGAAAAGTCACTATGGCGTGTGTTAGAATCCCCTGGGGAAGTACACAAAGCCCAAGCGAAGGCCAAGCACACTGAGGGATGAGGGTGTGGCTCGGTTGGTAGAGAGCTCGCCTAGCATGCCCCAAACCAGGCATGGTGGCTCCTACCTGTAGTTTCAGTACTCAGGAGGTTGGTCTCGGTTGTAAATGTGGCTTTTATTGTCATCTCAGGTTCACTGCCTCGGTCTGCAAACCCAGGCCTTAACCTGGAAGCTTCCGGCCTCTGTATAATCTAATCTGAGCCTAGAATGTTTCCAGCCTCTGAGACTTACTGCTGAATAATCTCACCTCTTCTTTCTGATCTCTGCCTGGCTGATTCAATGGAGCTGTTCTGGCCCAAACTCTTCTCCAGGCCTGCTGATTCAATCTGGCTTCTCTCAGCTTCTCCTAAATTGCTCTGTTTGGCCTCAAACTGACTGTAGCAATCTGTTCTTCTGTGTTGTTTTTTTTTTTGTTTGTTTTTTTGTTTTGTGTTTTTTTGTTTTTTGTTTTTTGTTTGTTTGTTTTGTTCTTTTTTGTTTTTTGTTTTTTTTGAGACAGGGTTTCTCTATGTAGCCCTGGCTATCCTGGAACTCACTCTGTAGACCAGGCTGGCCTCGAACTCAGAAATCCGCCTGCCTCTGCCTCCCAAGTGCTGGGATTACAGGCGTGTGCCACCACCGCCCGGCGTGTAGCAATCTGTTCTCATCTTCTGGCTCCTTCAAATTCTCTGGTTCATTCTGTCTTTACCTGTGTCTAGCTTTTTCTCTTTTCATCCTGTCTCTTTAAAACCCTCCTGGTAAAACTGCTTCCCTTTCCCCCTCCCTTTCCCTCCCCCTTCCCTTCCCTTTCCTCTTTCTCTCCCTCCCTCCCTTCTCTCTCCCTCTCCCTGCACTGCTCCCTTAAGTAGCTTCCCTTCTCTCTCACTTCTTGTGAGAGTTGGGAAGACCTAATTTTGTCAAATCCTTCTCTGATTCATCACTTTGTCTGCCCCTCAAACATGGGTGCTTCCTTCTACAAACTAACTTTACCTTCATTGTTTGGGATTAAAGGTGTGTGCTAAGGGCTGAGCCACACCACAAGTAGAAACAGGTTTTATTCAGTATCTGACACAACCTTGGAGTTCATAGTGTGATCAAATGTCCTGAAACACCTGGGGCTGGGAGGGTTATTTAGCCAACGGTTTTCAAAACACCCAGTTGACTGGGAAACACAGACCAAGCCCACAGCTTGAGAGGAATGACAGCTGAATGGTAATTTTCCTGTGCTTCCCACAGCCCCCTTTTGCCTCTTTCTCCAAGGGACCCAGACTTCTGACCGCTTGTGGACCTGACCCACTAGAGCATCATCCCTTCTTTTATGGAGACAGTTCAATCACCAGCAAAGGGCACGTTACTAGGGTTACTGAGCTCTGCAGCCTAAGTGGTGACCTGGCTGTGGCCCGGTCAGAAAGTGTTGGGACTAGAATCCAGTCTGAGTCTTCAGGGATGCAAAGCCAATGAATTTTTCCCAGAACCCACTTTTCTCTGTGTAGCCCTGACTGTCCTGGAACTTAACTCTGCAGACCAGGCTGGCCTCAAACTCACAGCTGAAATCAGAGGCGTATGTCACTACTGCCTGGTTGAATGCAGCTATTCTTAAGAAGCATTACTGGATAGTAAATACAAGCCGGACTTGGAACACAGGTTCATGCCAGGGTCTACTTACCTATTAGGCACTGTGTCTGTAGTCCCTGTCATCCACAGTCCTTTACAGAATGTTTTAGTTTTGTTTAAATTCAAAAGAAACAAGGGCTATAACTCGATGGCTAGAATGTCAGCCCAGAGTACCAAAAGACCTGGGTTGGATCCCTAGAACCATATAAAGTAGGGTTGATACCTTATAGGCACACAGGGCTGTAATCCTAGTTATTCTGGAGGCCAAAGCTGGAGGACCAGGACTTACCATGATAAAAATAAATGGATACCAACAAATCTAGCCTGGACATGGTTCTTATGTCAATACATTTGTGAAATATGTTTTAAATTACTTATGAAAGTATGTGTCCAAAGATGGAAGTGTCCAGGGTCCGCAGGGGTCCCAATGTTGCCTCGTGTCCAGCACCAGGCTCTGGAGGGTGTGGGTGACTCTGTCTTCTGTCCCTTCCCCAAAGGTGGCTTGTGCCAGAGGGAATGAGGACAGGGTGTGTTTCCGATGGCTTTCTGGACATCAGGCTCTGGAGCAAACAAAAGCAAGAAGCCAGCCTGGCCTGGCTGGAAAGGAAGACATACACACAGGAAGTCCCCAGCAAGGCGAGACAGGATGTACCGCCCCACTGTCGTCAGCTCTTACCTCTGTCTCTGTTTGGTCTTGTCATTTCATTTGTCATTTGAGTCATGTCCTGCTTTGCAGGTCATCGGACTGTTTCAGAGATTAGAATTCTTTAATAAACAATTCTTTTGTTGATTTTCTTCCTTTCTGCAGCCACTGTTAATAATTTAGACAGCAAATTTGTCAATCCTGAGCATTTGGTTTAACTGTTTCTAAGGATGGGGAGGGAACATTCAGAGGGGACCGACAGGTGTCCACCTGGAACTGTCTGCCAGGGTGCAGGAAACAGAGAGCAGAATGTGGCTTTTGTACTGAATAGGACTAGCTAGGTTTTGGGCCAAGAGCGAATATTAGTGATTTACTATTGGGTAGCTTTGGGGAAAGGCACTCACTGCCAAGCTTGATAGCCTAAGTTTGATCCCTGGGATCCACACTGGAGAAAGAACCAGATCCTGCAAGTTGCATTTTGACCTCTACACTTGCTCCAGGGCACACATGCCCTTCAAAATTAATTAATTAATTAGATCTAAAAAATTAAATAACAAATATGGTAAGCTTGAGACCAACCTGTGCTACATAGTGAGACTGTTACCTCAAAACACAACAACACAGTACAGCCAAGCCAAATAACAAACAACTGATCTTCATATCTTTTTTCTTAAGATTTATTTATTTATATACACAAGTACACTGTCACTGTCTTCAGACGCAACAGAAGAGGGCATCAGATCCCATTACAGACAGTTGTAAGCCACCATGTGGTTGCTGGGATTTGAACTCGGGACGTCTGGAAGAGCAGTCAGTGCTCTTAACCACCGAGCCATCTCTCCAGCCCCCGTGATGAACCTTCTTGTCAATCCATTCAGTCATGGCAAAAGGTGGCTATGCTTCCTATGTGACTTCTTTGTTTGTCAACCATGCTCCCTAGATCCTGATCCCTTCTCATCACTCAGAAGCAAGCCCTAGCCTCAGTGACTTCTGCTGTTTCTTGACTTGTCCCTTACCAGTTAATGTGGAAACTTCCCAAGAGCAAAAGACCAACTAATTGGGACCTCTGGAAGAGCAGTCAGTGCTCTTAACTGCTGAGCCATCTCTCCAGGCCTGGATTAGTTTTAATGTCAATGTGGAATATGATATATACTAGACAAGGGAGAGAGTTGAGGGAGGAGAGAAGGTAGTGGAAAAATTAAACGTTGTTATGAAATGTATGGAAATCTCTCCTAGCCAGGCTCTTGCTCCTGCCTAGTCAGTAGGCTATTCTTTATATACAGTTAGGTGGAACCTAGTAAAACAGAAAGCCAGCCTGGGCTAAGTGTCCTAGCACAGAGGTAGAACACTTACCCTAACATGCACACAGCCCAGGGTTTGATCCTGCAAGTCAACCAGATAACCTAGAAAGTAGGTTCTGCCTCTCCCTTGCTCAGAACCTTCAGTGGCTTCCAACTAACTCAGAGCACAAGCCAAAGACCCAGTAGTGTGGGCCAGCATGAGCCCACATCTGCCCTGTGCGTTTCTTTGACTTCTTTACCTCTGTGAAGCCTTGGATTGTTCTAAACACATGCATCCCAGGCACGAGTCTGCCTCAGGGCTCTTGGGCTTGCTGCTGTCCATTCCTGCAACTTTTTGCAAGCAGACTGTGATAGAAACCACCCCTGTCCCAACTACCATTATGACTTCAATGTCACCACTAAGACCTCAACCCAATTATGTCACCGAATAAAATGTCATTCCTTCACTCCAGTGTCACCTTCCCCGGGAAGCCTTCCCTGATATATGCATCCCCCTCTTTCCTCTTCTTTCTTTTACTTTGACCTTGGAGTCTTGTCTATTTCTTCTTTTAAAAAAGATTTATGTATTTATTTAATGTATATGGGTACACTGTACCTGTACAGATGGTTGTGAGCCACCATGTGGTTGCTGGGATTTGAACTCAGGACCTTCAGAAGAGCAGTCAGTCAGTGCTCTTAACTGCTGAGCCATCTCTCCAGCCCTGGAGTCTTTTTTTCGGTGCGCCATGCACCCTGCTCCTTTGGTTGTGGTCTGTCGCTTTCCCATCAGATTCCATGAACTCTGGAATTACTGGACTTGGCTTATTGTGTGTTCTCCAGCTCTGGGAGGAGGGGGTGGACACTCGGCAGGAGCTCAATAAACACAAAGCTCCATTAGTGTACAGGCATCCCGACCCCAGGGAGAGTCTGTAGCGTGTATCAGAATTTCAGAAGGGCTGTCCATCACTTTCAAGTGAGTCCCAACTTTCCCACTTGGGTTTATGTTGGCCAAGCAGGCTTGCCTTCCAAAGGAGGAGACGACATCCCTTAGCCAGCTGATTCTAGGGTTGGAATATAACATTTGAGTGTATAATTCTTCTTATAGAGTTAATAGGCAGGGCCCGGGCATTTGAATCAGTGTCCTGTACAGTGGGTTATGATGAATCTTCTTCTTTTAAAGATTTATTTATTTATTTATTTATTTATTTATTTATTTACTTACTTACTTATTTAATGTATATATGAGTACACTGTAGCTGTCCTGATGGTTGTAAGCCATCATGTGGTTGCTGGGAATTTGAATTCCAGACCTCTGCTCACTCCAGTCGGCCCCGCTTGCTCTGGTCTAAAGATTTATTTATTATTATATCTAGTACACTGTAGCTGTCTTCAGACACTCCAGAAGAGGGCATCAGATCTCATTACGGATGGTTTTGAGTCACCATGTGGTTGCTGGGATTTGAACTCAGGACCTTCAGAAGAGCAGTCAGTGCTCTTAACCACTGAGCCATCTCTCCAGCCCCCATGATTAGTCTTCTTGTCAATCCATTTAGTCATGGCAAAAGGTGGCTATGCTTCCTATGTGACTTCTTTGTTTGTCAGCCATGCTCCCTAGATCCCGATCCCTTCCCATCACTCAGAAGCAAGCCCTAGCCTCAGTGACTTCTGCTGTTTCTCAACTCGTCCCTTACTAGTTAGTGTGGAAACTTCTCAAGAACAAAAGACCAACTGTTTTTTAACTCTGTAGTAGAATCAGGTGCTAAGGAGATGCACCCTCGCTCACCTGGTCTCAACTCTGCCACCTACTGGCCGTATGAGCAGAAACAAAAGAGCGTAACCTGTTTCCTGAACTTTAAAGAAGAGTCTAGGAACAAGACCTTCCTTGTGTTGTTGGAAGGGAGGGAGAGGATGGTGCTGGGGAGGATGGGGGGCTCAGTGAAGTGAGAAATGTAACTCAGCCACTCCACAGATACTGAGTGTCTTGGTGCCAGGAGAAGTGAGGCAAGCGCTGTCTTCAGACAGGTGGTCTTGTTCCGAGTCACACTGATGTGTGTGGCCTAGCCTGGCTGCTTCCTCATCTTAGTCCTATGGGCCTTTGTTTCAGGGGGAGAAACATGAACCCGTGCAGTCGCGAGTGGGGCGATAATGAAATGAGGAATCCTGGAGCGCTCTGAGGAGAGAGGAAGGTGTAAAGCTAAGGGGTCAGTCTCTTCTTCCTGGGTGACTTCCTGCAGCCACGGGACTTTGAGGATGGGGTCCAGCCTGTCTCCTTTGCCCTCGTTCCCCTCTATCCCAGGGATTCCCTGCCTGGCAGTCTACTAGGGTGGAGGTCAGAGCTGTTACTCTGCAGGTCTGTGCAGCTGGACACCAATGCACACCCCCCCTAGTGGTTACAAGGTGGGCCAAGCATGGCGTTGGACGGGCCTGAGGAGGAGGAGCGGTCCTGTCCTCCAGCGCCTTCTAAGGCGGCCTGTCCTTTGGCTTTGGCAGCTGCCCCTAGCGTGATTGCGATTCCCACTGTACACGGGATAACCCACACTTCCCTGGTTGGAGAAGTACCACGGTAGCATCAGTCCTGGACTCAGGCTTGCCAGACTCTGGCTGTAGTACAGGGTGCATCCCTCCTAGGCTACATCCTACTTCACCCAACATCGCCCAGTGAGCAGGAGGCAGGAGGCTAAATTTCGCTTAAGTTAGCAGCCCTCTTACTTCTTCCTTTGATTATTTGTTTCATGTGTGTTTGTGGTATATGTATTATGGATGTGTATATTTGCGTGTGCGTGTGCATGTGCGTGTGCGTGTGCGTGTGCGTGTGTGTGTGTGTGTGTGTGTGTGTGGCCAGAGGCCCCTGTCTGCTTTCCTGCTCTCCACCTTCCTTCCTTGTTTGTTTGTTTGTTTGTTTGTTTGACAGGGCCACTCACCGAATCTAGAGCTCATCCATTCATCCAGGCTGGCTGGTCGCAGAGTCCCAGGAATCTGCCTCTGCCTGCCCCCATCTCCTCAGTTCTGGGGTTGCGGACCAGCACTGTTGTGCCTGGCTCTCTCTCACTCACACACCCGCCCTCCACGGATCACTGAGCATCCAATTCAGGTTGTCATGGTGAACAGTTTAGCGATAAGTCATCTCTCCAGCCCTTAGCTTAAGGTAGCAGGCTACGTAAGGGCCTGTTTTAGCCTCTCCTAGCCTGGCATACCTCAGGGGGAGAGGCTCGTGCTCAGAGTAAGGAGCAGGAGGGACAGAAGACTCATCTGCCTCCCCAGAAGCGATGTGGAAAGACTTCTGTAGTATCCTTCCCTACCATGAGGGAGGCCTTGCAGACTGTTTACAGGTAGGGAGCCCCTCCTTCAGGAGTCTTGGCATCTTTGACACTCATACTTCTTTCTAGCTGGGTTCAAGTCCCACCCTGACCAGTAATGATAAACTTATGCAGGCTATTGTGTCCAAGGCCTTAGCACTTTATATAATGGCTGTTGCCAGCTACCCTTGTAGTGGGAGAGTTGTGGCCTCCCATGAGATGTCCACCCAGCAGGTCTAATAGAGGCAGTACCATGCACCACATTTTGGAAACCACTCCCCTAAAAGGTATGTTGTGACATCACACGGTTACATGCCTCTTCCTGCTGTTGGGGGTGTGTGTGTGTGAGAGGGAGAGAGGACATGGCTCTCTGGTTTTGGTGTCTTAGTACTCCCAATAGGTTTCAATGGCAAGTTAAATGAGCAAGTTTTTGTGCCTCAGTTTCATCTGTACACAGAGAAAATAAAACTGATTAGCTGTTTAGGCTTGAAACTTGTGCTACCATGGTAAAGAGCTCAAAGCATCCGCTCAAAGCCCGGAGGCAAGGTAACAAAAATCTTCATGAAAGAAAACATAGTTGGTTTCTCTTTGTATTTATTATTTTATTTTGAGGGACTTTTGGAGACAGGGTCTTATGTAGGCCCGGGCTGGCTTCCAGGCCACTGCGCAGTCCAGGTTAGCCTTGAACTCCTGATTCTCTCCTGATTCAGCTCGAGTGCTGAGCTAATGGTGTGCACAATCCTGTAGGGCTCTCTTTATGTTTTAGGATCATTACCGTCTTGAGGGGTGAAACAGAAGCTAAAAGACAAATTTTGATGTGTACACTATTTCCTAGAATCTTCCTTCTGTGAGGCAGGCATCATCTACAGCATTTTCAAAGGAAACCAATCAGGACAACTATTCATTATTAACCTTGGCCAAAATAGTGAAGGGTGGGTGTGGCAATCGGCCCTGCAGCACTGGAGTACCAGCTCCAGGTAAGGCTCAGGAAAGCATTCTGTATCTTTCCTACACACACACACACACACACACACACACACACACGGCCCTTCCCCCAGCGTACATCCAGCTCCAGGTAAGGCTCAGGAAAGCATTCTGTATCTTTCCTACACACACACACACACACACACACACACACACACACACGGCCCTTCCCCCAGCGTACATCCAGACCTGTTCCTGGACTTGCACGCCACCTTCACGGCGGCAGTGCAGAGCAGGAGTATCCGAAAAGGGAGCACAAGTCCGCACCCCATCCTCCCTACTCCGCCTCCCGCGGGGTGCGGCGTCAAGCCCCAGGCCAATGAGAGTAGCGGAATTTCTTTCATTGAGCTCGGGGCCCCGCTCCTGCCCGGAAGGGGGCGTGGTGCTGCGCCGGGGGTGGGGTCGCGGCGCGCCAGGGGAGGGCGGGGCCGGCCCTGCGGCTGGGCCAATCGGCGCCACGCCCGGGAGGGGGAGGGGGAACCAGGCCTTTTTTCCCCTCCGCGCGGGACCAATCCCGACTTTACAAGCTTGAACTTTTGCCACCCTCGGACTAGCAAGCACGCCCGAGGAGGTACCCCGCCGCGCCGGCTCCAGGGCAGGAGCGGCCTTAACCCTTCCCATGCCGGGTCCCCAAGTCTGTCCCCAGCTTGCCCCCTTTTTATAGTGAAACAGCTCGGGAAAGCACGCCCCTCCATCACTTTTGAAGGGGCATAAGGTAAATCCACGAAGGGAGAAGAAAGCGCCTGGCCTTGAGAGAAGCCCAGGACGCCAGGCGGTAGAGCTCAGGCGACAGAGAGGAGCCATCCAAGAGCACTCCTGCCTCTACCCCACCCGGTCCAAGTCCCTACCTCGGACTATCCAGGAGCTCCCTCGATTCCTCGCTCCCCCCCCAAAGTGTAGCCTAGGCAGGGGGTGCGTGGAGCCTTCATGGGTCACGGAAAGAAACCCGTTATCCCAACTTCTCCGCCGCCCCCCAATTCCCCAGAGACGCGGGGCAGGAAGGCGCGCACACACGCCCATTTTTATTAGCCCGCGCTGAGGCTGGGGGTTTGGACTGACTCTAAAGTGCAATGCGCGTTTGCAAGTTTGGGCACAAGCCAGAGAGAGGCAAAGGGCCGCCTTGGAGCCCGGGTCGCGGTGGGTTCACCCAGCAGAGCTGGGTAGCAGGGTGTGTTTGTTAGCGCGGTGCGGGACCGCTGGTACCCATGCCCAAGGCGCGACGTGAGCTCGAGAGCGAGTTGCGGGCACTGTCAGCCTCGGGGCGGGAGTGCTGAGGCAGGCGAGGGGCGGGGGCCCGGGTTCGGCCCGCCCCGGGAACCAGCCCCCTCGGAGCCTCGGGCTCAGCAATGGGACGTGTTCTCCTTTAAGAGTTAAGAAACTTGAAACCTTGTTTGCGCAACAATCAGCGCCGCGGAGCCGCCAAAGTGTCTAGACTGGCATATGATGGGAGGCAGCCAATGACTCCGCGGCGCTCCTCCGGGGGCCCTCAGTGTGCGTTTGAGGAGAACAAAAAAGAGAGAGAGCGCCGAGCGGGGGAACGAGCAAGGGAGCTGAGCCCAGAGAAAGAGCCGCCGGGCGCTGCCTCGCCAAACCTCGCTGGGACCGCGGGGCCACCAGGAGGCACTTTGGTGGAGGGGGGAGGGGGGCGACCTCGGCAGCCGCGGCGCCCGAAGCGACCCAGCGCAGCGTGGGGCGGGCTGCGACCTCTGCCTCGGTGGATTGCATTTTTAATTAAGGATTCCTAGCAGCTCTTTGGGATTTTTTTTTTTTTTTCTTTTTTACGGCTTTCACTCATGTGTTGACACCCGCGTTCAGGAGAGACTTGCCTCAAGTGCACCGAGCGCCCGGGACCTGAGACGGAATTGCTTTTCGTGCGTGCAAATCCAAGCATTTTGAGTTTTGTTTGGGACCGTTTTCTTGCTTTGCTTTTATTTTTATTTTTATTTTGTTGCAGGGATCTGGGAGTTATCCACAAGCCTTAGTTTCGGATCCTGCAGGGGAACCCCATGTAGCATAGCGCTTGGCTTTTGAAGGCAGAGCTGTGCAGACACCTTTGGGGGTACGACGCAAGCGCTTTGTGCTCGAGTACCATCCGCGCAACTTTTGAAGGCTCGCCGGCCCATGCAGGGTGTCTCTAGCATCGTTTCGCTGGTGACTTCCCTAAAGCTCCAAAGCAGTTGGAGTTGAGCGGTCCCGGCCCATCGCGATCCATGTAGCCCGCTGGTCCCTCGCGGACTGCGGTTCAGCGCGCGCGTGTTCCCGGCCCGGCCCGGCCCGGCGCGAGCTCCCTCATGTTGCAACCCTGCGGTGCCCCTTCGACGACAGGCTGTGCGCGGTCTGCACGGCGCCCCGCGGCAGAGCTTCATGTGGGGCTGCGGCCCGCGCAGCCGGCGCCTCGTTGAGGGAACGGACCCCCGGTAACCGGAGACCGCCTCCCCTCCCACCACCCCAGGCGCCAAAGGGTATCGTATGTTCAGGTCTAAACGCTCGGGGCTGGTGCGGCGACTTTGGCGAAGTCGTGTGGTCCCTGATCGGGAGGAAGGCGGCGGCAGCGGCGGCGGCGGTGGCGAAGAGGATGGGAGCCTGGGCAGCCGAGCTGAGCCTGCCCCGCGGGCACGAGAGGGCGGAGGCTGCGGCCGCTCCGAAGTCCGCTCGGTAGCCCCGCGGCGGCCCCGGGACGCGGTGGGACCGCGAGGCGCCCCGATCGCGGGCCGGCGCCGGCGCACGGGAGGCCCCCCGAGGCCCGTGTCGGACCCGGGGGCCGGGGCTGGGGGCTCCCCTCTGGATGTGGCGGAACCTGGAGGCCCGGGCTGGCTGCCTGAGAGTGACTGCGAGACGGTGACCTGCTGTCTCTTCTCCGAACGGGACGCCGCAGGCGCGCCCCGGGACTCTGGCGATCCCCAAGCCAGGCAGTCCCCGGACCCGGAGGAGGGCGGCGGGCCTCGGAGTCGCGAAGCCCGCTCGCGGCTGCTGCTTCTGGAGCAGGAGCTCAAGACGGTCACATACTCGCTGCTCAAGAGGCTCAAGGAGCGTTCGCTGGACACGCTGTTGGAGGCTGTGGAGTCCCGAGGCGGCGTGCCGGGCGGCTGCGTGCTGGTGCCGCGCGCCGACCTCCGCCTGGGCGGCCAGCCTGCGCCACCGCAGCTGCTGCTCGGTCGCCTCTTCCGTTGGCCAGACCTGCAGCACGCAGTGGAGCTGAAACCCCTGTGCGGCTGCCACAGCTTTGCCGCCGCTGCCGACGGGCCCACGGTGTGTTGCAACCCCTACCACTTCAGCCGGCTCTGCGGGCCAGGTGAGCGCGCGCGGGGTCGCCTCCACCTCCACTGTACCCTTCTGGTCCCTTTCTCTTTGTTGGTTACGCTAGGGATACCCCCCACCCCCACCCCCGGTACTGGGAGCCTGCAGGGGATTGAGGAAAGTTGAGGGGTAGATGTCTTCAATTTCAAATGGTAACTTTATTTTGTGGCACCAGCGAAGTGAGAAAGGGACACGTTCGGGTTTTCCTGGGATTTAAAGTAGATTGCAGCTCTGTGAAACGGGGTAGGAAGCCATGGAGAGGCCAAAGGAGTAAGTGTCACCTCTTCTTTGGGGATTCACCTCAGTCGGTACCCAGCGTCTAGCATTTGTACGCACATTCTGATAGCCCTGATCTGCCCTTCCCCACGCAGGTAGGTATGGCTGTGAAGCTGTCTGTAGGGAAATCATGCCTAGCGTCGGAAGTGGTTACAAAATGTTTGACTTGTCCCTTTCTATGGTCTGAGTCCAGATTCTGCAGGGCCATCCCTCTTCTTTGCAGCATCCTTTGGGATGGAATGCCAGGCTCCTCCATCATCATGGCTCTTCATTCTGGCCCTCAGCTTACCTCCGAGGGACCTGAGGCATCTGGGAGTCAGAGGCTGCTAGCTCTTTTGTTACCCTGAGAACTGGCCCCTTTGTTCTCCTGGGATCTTCCGCACACACCCTGCGTTAGCCTTGCCCAGCTAGGCAGGCTCAGGTGCAGGAGCAGAGGTGAGGACAGATGAAGGGCCCGACAGGCCAGAGAGTGTACACACACACACACACACACACACACTCGCTTTCTGTACCACGAAGAACACTTGCTATAGGTGTAGGTGAGATATCCAAGGGCTTTGAATTTGCCGGGAGAAAATGGAGCAGGTAGTTAGAGGCTGGCTCTGGTCAACTCCCAGGTCTCCTCACTCAGTGTAGACTGGCAGCTTAGGAAGCGTCCCTTCTCCCCTGTATAGATTGAAGGGAAAGGAAGTTTCCCCCCTATTATTGTGGCTCCTGATGTGCTTCCCTCAGGGTCCCTCCAGGCGCTGTGTAGACACCTTGGGTAGTCCTTGGCCAGTGCCCACACCGGGCTTTCTGTGCCTGGAGGCTCACTGCACAGCCTCCCCTGGAGGAAACGGCTGTCTCTTTCTCTGGGGAGGAGGACTCTATTTGTGGTTGTATTGTGTCCTCTTGTATTTTTGTTTCCTCGTGGGAGGTAGATGGTGGGACCCACTACACTCTTCCAGTAAGGCCCTAGTGAGTTATTTTTCTGTCACCAAGTCACAGTACTAACAAGTTTGTAAAGCATTACTCTGTACCTGGTACTCTGTATGTGGTGGGGAGGGAACAGAGTCGGATTCATGCTGTCAAGAAATCTTCCTCGGAGGTGGGAAGAGTGAGGAGGCGGTAAGGGGGTGGGGCTAGGTCAGTGGTCCGAGCCACCCGGAGGGCTGTGAGCGTGCCTATAACAGGATCACCTCTGGGAGTGCCTTGCCTTTAACCTGGAGCAGCCTCAAAGGAGGGGGTGGACCTAAAGAGGGCTTGCTCAGGTGGGTGGACCGGAAAAGGAGGGGTGAGACGCTGGAGGCTTTAGGACCCACTCAGTTCCTCTCTTTGCTCTTGGAGTCGAGCCTGCTTCACCACGGAGAAGTCGAGGGAGACCTGATAACTATAGACCTAGGCTTAAGTGACCTTGAAAGAGTGTGTATGTGTAGGAAGGCTCTAGAAAACATTTTCAATTGAACTGAGTGTTGGAACTTAATTCCCTGCCTCCCTCTTGAAGCTCTTCCCCGTTGGGAGGGGGCGCCAATACAGCATGTGTCTGTTCCCTGCTACTGCAAGCTACAAACCTAGGACGACTCTAGTCAGCCAACGGGGGGGGGGGGGCATCGCTAAAGATTGTGGTTGTGGGAAAGAAGCAAGAGTTTCTGGTATGCGTGGTTGACCCTCTTGCCTTCCCTGGGACTGAGGACCGGGGAAGCCCTTTGCTGCCCACCCCGCCCCCGGGGCTGGCCGCCAGCCTGGCTCCTAGAAATGGGCGGGCACATAGCTGGGGCTCAGCCGAGCGCGACCTGATAAGGAGACCGCTCCTCCCAGCTTTGCAGCTCAGGGAAGAAGGCTGAGGCATGGGGCAGGCAGGCAGACAGGCAGGCAGACGACAGACAGACTGACTGACTGACTGGGCATACCACTAGAGTAAAGTGCACGGGAACACCCAGCACCAGTCACTCGTGCCTAGCCTTGTCAAGACCTGGTGGGGAGTGGTCAGTCCCCTTCTGAGCATGACAAATTGATGGCCCTGGCTTCCTCCCATCTGTAAAGTTCCGAGTCGGGCTTGAACGACTGAGGTGAAGAGGTGATTACAGGTTCCTTGGGCTTTGTCTCAGAAACTGGTGTTATGCACAGAGGCCTCGACCCCCGGGAGTTACCTTTCCCCGGGCCTTTCTGTTTAGGCCTAAAGGCAGTGGCGCGGAGTTTGGTGACTGCCTATGTGGACGGAAACGTGGAGAAATACTTTAATCACAGCTCTGACCTGTTTATAGAGTTCCTTTCTCCTGCAAGTATCCATTAACTCTGGAATGAATCGCCTGCTCGTTGCTTCCCTACTTTTTTTTTTCTGTAATTATATTCAGTAAATTACTATTATCCAAATTGTGCCCGGGAAAGAGAGAGCGAGAACTTCTGAAGGGCTGGAGGAGGCTGCCTAGGAAAACACAGGGTTCCCAGGCCAGGCCTGGAAGAATTAGAATGGGCTAGAAAGTTTTTCCTTTTATTTGGCCTGGCATTATCCCTTTGAAATGAGATCAATTTCAAGTTGGGCTTCCCGGCCCCGCCCCGCCCCCTTGCGGCCCCTCGGCCTGCCTGTCTGCTCCCCGCTCCTCTCTTGGAGGTGAGGAAGCCGTGATAATGCCCAGTTTGCCTCTTGCTGGCGCCAGCCGGCTGCTCTGTTTATCTGGCTGCTGGGGGAATCTGGGCAGTTAGGCTCCTTCAGCCTTAAAGCGCCAGGAGCTCCTTTTCTGTCCTCCGATCTTGGAGCGTGGAACCAGAGCCATAGGTTCTGAAGGAAGAAGGAACAGACGCCCGCCCTCCCGCCCGCGAGGCCCCCTCCACTCCTGCCCGGGTGTCACCCCCTGGGAGAAAGAAAAGTAGGAGGTCCAGATCTTGTTCTACAGCAAAGAGCTGCCCTGCAAAGATGGGTGGAAAGCGTCAAATGGAAACTCCCGCCAGGCGCAGAGAGAGGCTGTGAACTTTTTTTCTGGCCTCAAATGAAGGTCTGGATCCCAGAAGGCTAAGAAGCCCCTGAGGGCTGACCAGAGGGTGGCTGGGCTGGGCAGGCCTGGACTGCTTCCTGATGCTCCTGGCTCCTGGCTGACTACTCAGCTCCTGGAGGAAGTTAGGGGAGGTTCTAGTGTTGCCTGGGGCTGGAGGTTTGAGGGGCTTGGAGTTTCTGATGTCTTCCTCTTTTTCTCTTGGCCATGTCCAGTTTCCTCAGAGGAGTCTGCAGAGACTAAAAGTATTCGGTTAGAGTAGAGAGAACATGTTAATAATTTCCAAATCAGTATAGTTCTTAACAAGAAGTAGGACATCTTCTAGACAGAGGACAAGGAGCTAGGGGTCAGCTAGAAGATTCTCTTGTGATCCTGTGTCTCAGCTAGTGGAGGGCGGGCTCACCTATGGCTCCACTCTCCCGAATCCTGGAGGCTGTGTGGGAGGGGACAGGAGCGACGGGTAAGAATTACTGGTATTGTTCACAGCACATCATTCATAACAGCAGAATGTGGAACCAGCCCAAATGTCCATTAGCTGATGAGTGGATAAACAAAGTGTGATGTAGCCACACAATGGAATAGCATCCAGCCATAAAGAAGGGCGAAGCGCTCGGCTCACACATGCCATGGTGTGGATGGACCTGGAGGACGGTGCGCTGAGTGAGAGAGACAGACACAAAGGGCCTGTGAGACTCCGCAGACGGGAAGCGTTCAGAGGAGGCAAATCCATAGAGACAAACAGTAGATTAGTGGTTGCCTGGGGTTTGGGTTGGAGTCTAGGAAGTGACTGTTAATGGGGACAGGGTTTCTTCTTGTGGTGATGAAAATCTCCTATAATTAGATTATGGTGATGGTCACACAACTCTTCGAATGCACCCCAAACCACTAAATTGTATACTTTTAGAGGGTGGATCTTGTGACCTGTGTGAGTTTATATCTCCTGTATCTCCTTCCTTCCCTTTCTTTCTTTCTTTCTTTCTCTCTCTCTCTCTCTCTCTCTCTCTTTCTTTCTTTCTTTCTTTCTTTCAAAAGACAGCATTTCTCTGTGTAGTCCTGGCTGTCCCAGAAGACACTTTGTAGATCAGGCTGGTCTTGAACTCACAGAGATCCACCCACTTCTGTAAGAGGTGCTTGAGATGGGATGGCCAGGAATATCCTCTAGTGTACATTATCACCACCCAGCTTTTCTTTTCTTTTCTCTTCTCTTCTCTTCTCTTCTCTTCTCTTCTCTTCTCTTCTCTTCTTTCCTTTCCTTTCCTTTCCTTTCCTAATTCTTTCTTTCTTTCTTTCTTTCTTTCTTTCTGTTTTTTCGAGACAGGGTTTCTCTGTGTAGTCCTAGAACTCACTCTGTAGACCAGGCTGACCTCGAACTCAGAAATCCGCCTGCCTCTGCCTCCCTAGTGCTGGGATTACAGGTGCCTGGCCCCCAGCTTCCTTTTTTAAATAAAGAGATTACCTGTTGTTAGTCTCCAACAGCAGCAGAGTCATTTAGGCAGCTGCCTTCAAGCACAGCCTTGGGCAGGTCCTTTCCTGGCGAGTTGTCAGGTGTCCCATCAATAAAAAGGAGTTAAGGGGAAAAAAGGAGTTAAGAGCTTTTGTTGGTGGGGCAAGCCTGTGAGCCCAGTGTTTCAGTGTTAGGAGAGGCAGAGGCAGAGGCACAGGGATACTTTTGAGGCTAGCCTGAGCTGTTGCATCGAGACCCAGTGAATTAGTGAAGCGCAGGCCCCTTTGAGTCAGATGACCTAGAGTTCTGTATTGCAGGCTGCTGACTAGAAACCTTGCTCTTTCTAGAAGGTTCTGTGGTTAGATCAAGTCCCTTCTGGAAGCTTAGCTGTCTTTCGCTGGTTGCAGGTCTGCAGCTCTGGCTCCCTGGCTTTTCTTTCTGTTTCACGATGTTAGGAACTCTACCTCAGTTATGATGGTTTCCCAGTGGCTGCTTCCTTAGGGGAACAAGGCGGGCATTTTCTTTCCTCTGCCTTTTTTGCTTTCAGGTAAAGACCCTGTCAGAGGTACTAGAGACAGCCAGGGATATGCCTGTAATGTGTTCAGGAGGCGGGAGATAGGAGGATCAATAGTTCAAGGTCATTCCTGGTTTGATATTGAATTCAGGGCCAGCCTGGGCTGTAAGAGACACTGTTTCAACACACACACACACACACACACACACACACACACACAGGTGGGGAAGGCTGGGATGGTGACAGTTGCTTGCCACACTTCAGCTACTACCTCTGGCTGGAGACAGGTGTGGGGGCAGATGTCTGACCATGCCTTGGGTTTCAGGGGTTGTAAAAAAGGGTGTGCACACCAGACAGACTAGGGTTCTGGCTCCACAGCCAGTTTCCCTGGGAGGCATTTCCATTCACCAAGCCTCAGACTCCTCTGTGCGGCGGGAACCCAGACTCAATCTTCTCTCCTCGAGAGTCCCTTGTCTTTCCTTGCTGGGCAGCCGGACCTCTCTCAGGTCTTACCTCTGGGCTCAGGATGAACGAATGCGAGTGAAGTAGCTCTCACTGAAAGAGCACGGTCTTCCTACCTGTGTCCTGTTTGAGGTCGCTGACTGGTCCCCTTTAGCGCTCAGATTCTTTGTCCCACTCTTGTCCTGGCCTGGAAACATTGAGCGGGCACTGGGTGGAGAGCCCTCGGTTCTCGGTCTCAACAGTGACACTGCAGTTAGGCCTGGGCCCAAATCCCCCCTCCGCCTTGATTTTCTTGGGTGTCGGGAGCCGGGCAGGTTCCCCATAAGCAGATAGGAATGTGGATACCATCTTATATATTTATTTTGATCTCTAAGAAAAGATTAAATTGAAACTGGTGTCTGATGAGCATGATTAACTACTGTGTACTTCAGGTCTGTAAGAATCAGAGAAAACAGTGGTTAAGAGTCCTGGCTGTGGCCGGGTGGTGGTGGCGCACGCCTGTAATCCCAGCACTTGGGAGGCAGAGGCCCACAGATTTCTGAGTTCGAGGCCAGCCTGGTCTACAGAGTGAGTTCCAGGACAGCCAGGGTTATACAGAGAAACTCTGTCTCGGAAACAAAACAAAACAAAATAAAACAAAAAAAAGAGTCCTGGCTGCTTTCCCAGAGGACCTGAGTTTGATTCCCCACACTCATATGGTAGCTTACAACTCTTAACTCCAGTTCCAGCAGATCTGACACCTTCATATAGACATACATGCAGGGAGAACACTAATGCCATAAAATAAGAATAAATAAATCGTATTTTAAAAATCTGAAGCCAAGTAATCCCAGCATTTGGGAGGCAGAGGCAGAGTTCAGAGCCAGCCTGGTCTATAGGACAAGTTCTGGGCCAGCTGAGACTATCCTGTTTCAAAACAAACAGCCGGGCGGTGGTGGCGCACGCCTGTAATCCCAGCACTTGGGAGGCAGAGGCAGGCAGATTTCTGAGTTTGAGGCCAGCCTGATCTACAGAGTGAGTTCCAGGACAGCCAGGGCTACACAGAGAAACCCTGTCTCCAAAACCAAAACCAAACCAAACAAACAAACAAGTAATACATAAAGCAGAAGTGTCTGGCACAGAGTGAGAGTTCTGGTCTCTTGAGTGGCTTTGTCCTGTTTGACCTTTCCTCTTTGACCCGTGTCCACACAGAGTCCCTGCTTTAGACTCAGTCTTGACTTTGAGGAAGCCACTCTGGGTGCAGAGGACAGGGTTCGGGCAGGAGAGGGAAGCCTCTTTTGGGTGTGTGGGGCACACATAACTAATGGTCCTGTAACTAATGGCGCCTTATTATAATTGCGAAAACACTCATTACTCCTGTGTCACCCCTGATAGCCACCTAATAATAGTTATTACTCCTTTATTACCGCGGAGTTCGCTTTAGCTTGCGATCTGATGCGCTTTGGTTTCATTTACAGAAAATGGAGGGTCATTTCATTCACCCAGATTGTTACTTAGTTTAGCAAATTGTTACTTCCCCGGCAGAGCAAGAGCCGAAGAAATTCCTTGGGAGGCAAAGTATATGTTTTGAAGGAGGAGTATTTTAGGCAAACGAAAGGCAGCCCAAAGGCAAACACCAGAGACAGCCAGGAGTCAGGGTCTGAGCTGGAAGGCTGGGACCCACTCCTGGCCTTTACAGAATGAGCAGTGGAGGCCAGAGGCTGTAAATAACTGGCCTAGAATGTGGGGAGTTCAGGCCCTACTAGCTCCGCCTTCATCCCCACACCAGGAGTGATGGTTCTAATGTGGGTTAACATAATTTTTAAACATTTTATCATTGTCATGTATGTAGTGAGAGATCATACATGGCACGAAACACATGTGAGGGCCAGAGGACAATGCCAGACCATCTGTTCTCCACCCACCATGTGAGTTCTGGTCCTTAATCTGGACAGCAGGCTACATGCTAAGCCATCTCACCAGCGACCGCTTCCCCCCACCCCCACTCCCACCCCTTTCTCCAGCCACATTTCCATGTGTGGACCTTCTGAACTCTGGTTTGACCTGTTGAGCTGTGCAAATGAAAACTGAGGAAGCCCTCCTCGTTCAGGTTTTATCTGACACAAGCAACACGATGTTTCAGGATAAGTACATTCGAGGTATGTCGTAAGGCGTGGCTCATGCTAAGCGGCTGTACCTATGCTGTGTTTAGCCCAAATGCAAACAGAACTGAGCCTCCTGTATATTACCCGGCAGCCCATGTGCGCTGACTCCTGCACCAGTGTTTTTTTAGCTGTAATGATTATAAAGGTGCTGTTTATGGGAGTGTGACCGAGAGCTGTGCTAAGCATTTTGCATACGCTATCTTTTGCCCTTCTGGCAAAACCAAGAGGTCTGTGATTATCACCCCCATTTTTTTAGTTGAGGAATCCACTTGGAGAGGAGAGTCGCTGGAGCTCACAAAGCATGGGTATCATAAGTAGGGACTGAGCCCCAGGCTGTCTGGGCCCTTAGATTTGGGCAGCAGGGATGCTGGGAGTCAGGGAAGACTTCCTGGGGTTTGAGGAAACTGATAGTTAAAAACACGTGGAACACCAGGTGTGACATGCTGTACCCTGTCTTCTAGAATCACCGCCGCCCCCCTATTCTCGGCTGTCTCCTCCTGACCAGTACAAGCCACTGGGTAAGTGTGATACCTCCCCTGGAGGGGTGGGCTGAATTGGGTGCCTTCAAACAGGAGGAAGTTTTACAAACCCTCCCACGGTTGGGCTGCTGAAGAGAGACTATTTACATCTTTAAATTCCAGGCTCCTTGTTAACCTCTCTGTGACCTTTAAACATGGGCCTGTGGGAGATGAATGGGTTCTGACTTAAGCTGTTCTTTGGAGGTGGGTTGGAATTTCTCGGTCTCTTTTCCTCCCTTCCTCCCCTCAGCCTTGGGTTACCGCCCACCAGTGTGTTACCTGAGAGTATGACAGTCCACGGGGCGTAGACTCTTTGCTTAGCTCTACCTACCTGGACAGGTGGACAGAAAGCTAGCTGTCTCCGAGGGAGGTTAGTGGAAGAGGGTGTGTCATTCCAACAAGTTCAGTGCTGTGGCAAGCTGTCTTTTCTGTATAGCTTGGGGGTTAAATGTCAGCTCATGTTCTGGAGTTCCCACATACATTTTTAAAAGCCAATGAGGGTCTGGAGAGATGGTTCGTGGTTTGAGAGTACTTGTTGCTCATCCAAGAGGATCTGGGTTCAGTTCCCAGCGCCTGCATCAGGCGGTTCCCAATTGCCTGCCACTCCAGCGCCCTCTTCTGGCCTCCAAGGGTACTTGCACACGATGCACATGCAAACACTCAGAGGCACACACACTTGACTAACTGTTTAAAAGTTGAGATGCCCTGGGCCTTGGGCTCTCCTTTGTGGATTTAGGGCGGTTATGTGCTCTGTGGAGTTCCAGTAGCAGGTGGGCTGGCCTCAAGAGTTCCAACACAGCAACTCTGTGACCAGTAGTTTCTGTGAGGCCCAGGCCTCAAAAGTACATTGGCATGGTATGGATGCTAGAACATTCCCAAGTGACCACAAAGAATAAGTTTGTATTGTTTATGGTAGAAACTTCCACTCTCGAGTGTGTGGGCTCTGTCTGGAAGGTCACTTCCCTGGGTCATGGACTCATGTAGACACCCCCAAGTTCCTTTCAGCCCTCCATCTTCAGTGAAGTCAGTGATACAGTCACCTTAGACTTGCTTGAGGAGCTCGATCCATGGAAAATAGAGCATGGACGTGGGAGGCAGTGGCTGAACAGGGGTGTGGTCCAGCTGTGCGCCCTGTGCCCAGGAGCTTTGTTTACTTCTCTGGAACCAGTGGGGTCATGGTCCGATGGTAGATGAGGGGGAGCTGGCTGAGTGAGGAGAGGGAGGCCCCTGGCTGAGAGACTAACCCAGGGCAGCCACAGCTCAGGCCGTGGCTTCTACACCTTCCTGCCACAGGCCAGCCTCAGCATCTCCTAAGTCCTAGAGAGGATGCCTTGCTCCTTAGAGAAAGGAAAACTCAAAAGTTCATAACCAATGGTAGGCTCATTGCGGGAGGAATTGTCAATCAGCCTGAGGAAAAGCAGAAAAGCCCTAAAGAGTGACCATTTAAAAACTAAAAGGAAGCCACGCTTGGTGGCACACACCTTTAATCCCAGCACTCGGGAGGCAAAGGCGATCAGATCTCTGAGTTCGAGGCCAGCCTGGTCTACAGAGCGAGTTCCAGACTAGCCAGGGCTACACAGGGAAACCTTGTCAGAAACGAAGAAGAAAGAGATGCTAACATGTGCCAGATGTCTTCACAGTGGGACAACTGAGTCCCAGAAAGCAAGGATGACCCTTGCTGGGGCTCACAGAACTTCATGTTAGCATAAGAGCTAAGAATGACTTTTACTGATTGAATCGAATCAAATTGATTGATCGAGACAGGATTTTCTCATGCAGTCTAGTTGGCTTCCCTTCAAACGTTCCATCCTCTGCCTTTTCCTCCCCCCTCCTCCCCTCCTCCCTGTTTGCTGGAGTTACAGACGTGCATCCCTGTGGCTGGCTTTGTTTTTATTTTTTATTTTTTATTAAATGATGTAGGAAAAATAATAGAGTAACAAGAATGTCAAACAAGAATGACAAAATGTCGGTGGTGGGAAGGCCCTGCTCCTCCACACTGTTACTGATCCTTCATGCTGCTCTGTGGAGCTGAGCACGCGGGGCAGGTCGTGAGGCTCTTGTGGTGGAGGGTGCTTAACTCTGAAGGAAAAGGTGATGACCCTTAGTGCTCCCCGCTGTTCCTGTAGATGCATCTTGAACTGAACCGGGGTTCCAGATCCCATCCTGGGTCTCTCCATGGCTTCAGGTCATGAGAGCAAGCAGCTGGGAGAGATCTCTTCCTATAACAGCCACCACAGGAAGGCTGCCTCAGTGGACAGTCTAGATCTGTGGGCTGGGCAAGGGTGTGACAGGTCCTCAGTAGTTAGCTTCAACTGGTAGAAGCTACTTGCCCTTCCTATTCTCTCTGGTACGAATGTAGATGTAGCAGTTCCCAGCACACACACATCAGGCAACTCAGAACTGTCTGTAGCTCCAGATTCAGTGTACACGTAAACACACGGAGACACATACTTACACAAAACTAAAAATACTTCCAAGTAAAAAATTTAAAATTAACAGGACCCAATCAGCCTATGACCTGGTGTTTCTCCTTCTATGACCTGATATTTCTCCTTCAGGTGGAAGGCTGAGTACTAGCAATATCTGAAATTTTAAAGAACAGGACCTTCCATGCCTTTTGTGTATTTCATCTGCTGAGTTTTTGAAAGGAAGCTAGAGCTGGCACATCAGATCCCAGGCATAGCCTGCTCCCTCTCTGTGACTCCCTCACTGTGACTCCCTCACTGTGACTCCCTCACTGTGGCTGTCTCACTGTGACTGTCTCACTGTGACCCCTCACTGTGACTGTCTCACTGTGACTCTCATTGTGACTCCCTCTCTGTGACTCCCTCACTGTGACTCCCTCACTGTGACTCCCTCACTGTGGCTGTCTCACTGTGACTGTCTCACTGTGACCCCTCACTGTGACTGTCTCACTGTGACTCTCATTGTGACTCCCTCTCTGTGACTCCCTCACTGTGACTCCCTCACTGTGACTCCCTCACTGTGACTCCCTCACTGTGGCTGTCTCACTGTGACTGTCTCACTGTGACCCCTCACTGTGACTGTCTCACTGTGACTCTCATTGTGACTCCCTCACTGTGACTCCCTCACTGTGGCTGTCTCACTGTGACTCCCTCACTGTGACTGTCTCACTGTGACTCCCTCACTGTGACTGTCTCACTGTGACTGTCTCACTGTGACTCCCTCACTGTGACTCCCTCATTGTGACTCCCTCACTGTGGCTGTCTCATTGTGACTGTCTCACTGTGACTCTTATTGTGACTCCCTCACTGTTACTGTCTCATTGTGACTGTCTCACTGTGACTGTCTCACTGTGACTCCCTCACTCTGACTCCCTCACTCTGACTGTCTCACTGTGACTGTCTCACTGTGACTCTTATTGTGACTCCCTCACTGTTACTGTCTCATTGTGACTGTCTCACTGTGACTGTCTCACTGTGACTCCCTCACTGTGACTCCCTCACTGTGACTCCCTCACTGTGGCTGTCTCACTGTGACTGTCTCACTGTGACCCCTCACTGTGACTGTCTCACTGTGACTCTCATTGTGACTCCCTCACTGTGACTGTCTCATTGTGACTCCCTCACTGTGACTGTCTCACTGTGACTCCCTCACTGTAACCGTCTCACTGTGACTGTCTCACTGTGACCCCTCACTGTGACTGTCTCACTGTGATCCCTCACTGTGACTGTCTCACTGTGACTGTCTCACTGTGACTGTCTCACTGTGACTCCCTCACTGTGACTCCCTCACTGTGACTGTCTCACTGTGACTCCCTCACTGTGACTGTCTCACTGTGACTGTCTCACTGTGACTCCCTCACTGTGACTCCCTCATTGTGACTCCCTCATTGTGACTGTTTCACTGTGACTGTCTCACTGTGACTCCCTCACTGTGACTGTCTCACTGTGACCCCTCACTGTGATTGTCTCACTGTGACTGTCTCACTGTGACTGTCTCACTGTGACTGTCTCACTGTGGCTGTCTCACTGTGACTGTCTCACTGTGACTCCCTCACTGTGACTGTCTCACTGTGACTGCCTCACTGTGACTCTCACTGTGACTTTCACTGTGACTGTCCCTCACTGTGACTGTCTCACTGTAGACTGTCTCACTGTGACTCTCACTGTGACTGTCTCACTGTGACTCCCTCACTGTGACTGTCTCATTGTGACTGTCTCACTGTGACTCCCTCACTGTGACTGTCTCACTGTGACTGTCTCACTGTGACTGTCTCACTGTGACTGTCTCACTGTGACTGTCTCACTGTGACCCCCTCACTGTGACTCCCTCACTGTGACTGTCTCACTGTGACTGTCTCACTGTGACTGTCTCACTGTGACTCCCTCACTGTGACTGTCTCACTGTGGCTGTCTCACTGTGACTGTCTCACTGTGACTCCCTCACTGTGACTGTCTCACTGTGACTGTCTCACTGTGACTGTCTCACTGTGACTCCCTCACTGTGACTGTCTCACTGTGACTGTCTCACTGTAGCTGTCTCACTGTGACTGTCTCACTGTGACTGTCTCATTGTGACTGTCTCACTGTGACTCCCTCACTGTGACTGTCTCACTGTGACTCTCACTATGACTGTCTCACTGTGACTCCCTCACTGTGACTGTCTCACTGTGACTGTCTCACTGTGACTGTCTCACTGTGACTGTCTCACTGTGACTGTCTCACTGTGACTGTCTCACTGTGACTGTCTCACTGTGACTCTCACTATGACTGTCTCACTGTGACTCCCTCACTGTGACTCCCTCACTGTGACTGTCTCACTGTGACTGTCTCACTGTGACTGTCTCACTGTGACTCCCTCACTGTGACTGTCTCACTGTGACTGTCTCACTGTGACTGTCTCACTGTGACTGTCTCACTGTGACTGTCTCACTGTGACTGTCTCACTGTGACTCCCTCACTGTGACTGTCTCACTGTGGCTGTCTCACTGTGACTGTCTCACTGTGACTCCCTCACTGTGACTGTCTCACTGTGACTGTCTCACTGTGACTGTCTCACTGTGACTGTCTCATTGTGACTGTCTCACTGTGACTCCCTCACTGTGACTGTCTCACTGTGGCTGTCTCACTGTGACTGTCTCACTGTGACTGTCTCACTGTGACTCCCTCACTGTGACTGTCTCATTGTGACTGTCTCACTGTGACTCCCTCACTGTGACTCCCTCACTGTGACTGTCTCACTGTGACTGTCTCATTGTGACTGTCTCACTGTGACTCCCTCACTGTGACTGTCTCACTGTGGCTGTCTCACTGTGACTCTCACTATGACTGTCTCACTGTGACTCCCTCACTGTGACTGTCTCACTGTGACTGTCTCACTGTGACTGTCTCACTGTGACTGTCTCACTGTGACTCCCTCACTGTGACTGTCTCACTGTGACTGCCTCACTGTGACTCCCTCACTGTGACTGTCTCACTGTGACTGTCTCACTGTGACTGTCTCACTGTGACTCCCTCACTGTGACTGTCTCACTGTGACTGTCTCACTGTGACTCCCTCACTGTGACTGTCTCACTGTGACTGTCTCACTGTGACTCCCTCACTGTGACTGTCTCACTGTGGCTGTCTCACTGTGACTGTCTCACTGTGACTCCCTCACTGTGACTGTCTCACTGTGACTGTCTCACTGTGACTGTCTCACTGTGACTGTCTCACTGTGACTGTCTCACTGTGACCCCCTCACTGTGACTGTCTCACTGTGACTGTCTCACTGTGACTCCCTCACTGTGACTGTCTCACTGTGGCTGTCTCACTGTGACTGTCTCACTGTGACTCCCTCACTGTGACTGTCTCATTGTGACTGTCTCACTGTGACTCCCTCACTGTGACTGTCTCACTGTGACCCCTCACTGTGACCCCTCACTGTGACTGTCTCACTGTGACTGTCTCACTGTGACTCTCACTGTGACTGTCTCACTGTGACTGTCTCACTGTGACTGTCTCATTGTGACTCCTTCACTGTCACTGTCTCACTGTCACTGTCTCACTGTGACTGTCTGTCTCACTGTGACTGTCTCACTGTGACTCCCTCACTGTGACTGTCTCACTGTGACTCCCTCACTGTGACTCCCTCACTGTGACTGTCTCACTGTGACTGTCTCACTGTGACTGTCTCACTGTGACTCCCTCACTGTGACTCCCTCACTGTGACTGTCTCACTGTGACTGTCTCACTGTGACTCCCTCACTGTGACTCCCTCATTGTGACTGTTTCACTGTGACTGTCTCACTGTGACTCCCTCACTGTGACTGTCTCACTGTGACTGTCTCACTGTGACCCCTCACTGTGACTGTCTCACTGTGACTTTCACTGTGACTGTCTCACTGTGATTGTCTCACTGTGACTGTCTCATTGTGACTGTCTCACTGTGACTCCCTCACTGTGACTGTCTCACTGTGACTGTCTCACTGTGACTCCCTCACTGTGACTGTCTCACTGTGATTGTCTCACTGTGACTCTCACTGTGACTCCCTCACTGTGACTGTCTCACTGTGACTGTCTCACTGTGACTGTCTCACTGTGACTCTCACTGTGACTGTCTCACTGTGACTCCCTCACTGTGACTGTCTCACTGTGACTGTCTCACTGTGACTCTCACTGTGACTGTCTCACTGTGACTCCCTCACTATGACTGTCTCACTGTAACTCCCTCACTGTGACTGTCTCACTGTGACTGTCTCACTGTGACTGTCTCACTGTGACCCCTCACTGTGACTGTCTCACTGTGACTGTCTCACTGTGACTTTCTCACTGTGACTGTCTCACTGTGACTCCCTCACTGTGACTCCCTCACTGTGACCCCCTCACTGTGACCCCCTCACTGTGACTGCCTCACTGTGACTGTCTCACTGTGACTGTCTCACTGTGACTATCTCACTGTGGCTGCCTCATCGAGGCTCCAGGCATTCTGCACTGGGGACATTAGGTATTAAATGCAAACTACAGGTGGGGAAGATAGCTCAATCAGTGAAGCGCTGGGACATGAGTTAAATCCCCAGGTATGGTGGTGCATGCCTGTCCCACTACGGAGGAGGCCAGGCCAGGAGCTCTCCCTGGGGCTCCCTGGCCAGCCTAATCAGTGAACTCTGGGCCAGTGAGACCCTGCCTCAAAAAGTCAAAAAGCAAGGTGAGGACTGATACCCAGAGTTGACCTCTGGTACGTACACACACACACACACACACACACACACACACACACACAGAGTTGCACTTACATACACATACATGCAAACATACATACATACAAACAGTACAAAATTCCTTCACTTTAGCACTGAAGGGTTTATTTTGAAATTTTTCTTATGTCTTTATTTTCAATACAGCAGATCCTTTTTTTGTGCCTTGAGGTATAGTACAATGTTTTGTTTTGTTTTGTTTTTGAGACATAGTTTCTCTGTGTAGCCCTAGCTATCCTGTAACTCACTTTGTAGATCAGGCTGGCCTTGAACTCAGATATCTGCATGCTTCTGCCTCTCAGGGGCTGGGATTAAAGGCATGCGCCACCACTGCCCGGCTAATACAATCTTTTAAAAAATATTTTCTTTACCTTGCATTGTTTCCCTTTTTACTATTACTACAATTACTATAGATTATATGTACATATATTATATAATAACCACACACACACACACACACACACACACACACACGCACGCACAAAAATCAGTTTATTTTTGCGCTTCTCTGATGACATGAGACCAAGAACCAACATCAAACTCAGCATCTGGCGAGTGGGAAATGAAAAACAGAAAGCTGAGTCGGTTCCTGTTTCATCTTTACCACTCCTCAAGCCATGGGGGAAAATTTTTATGTAAAATGAAATGGAATCCCAGCTAGCTATAGCCTAAGCTGAGGGAACTGTTCCAGGAATCCCAGCCCCCGGTGGCTGCTGGGCCATCTGGGGCCAGCCAGGCCAGACCTGGCTTGTGCTGGATGAGCCGAAATTTTGTGGACTTCCCGGTGCATGCATCTCAGCTCCTGGACAGACCTGTCGGTCCCTTACTGGGCTCCACCCCATACTTGTAGCAGAGGCCTAGATCTTGGAGGCCATTCCCCAGAGCACCAGTTTATGAGCCCAGCGGGGCAGAGAAGGTTCCCTTCCATCTCCGCGCACCGCAGGCAGGGATGGTTGAGGATGCACGCCTTACAAAGCGCTTAATTAAGCCTGTTTAAAAAAAAAAAAAACGAGCCCAAGCCCCACAGGCCTTATGGATGTTGTGGAGTGGGAGAGGTGGGAGAGAGAGCAAAAGGTAGTCTGGGTAATCTGAGCAAACACTTGGGCCTTAGCGAGAGGCATGTGGGAGCAGAAGGGACTGGTGACTTCTTCAGCCTCCCCAGCTCCAGGAGGAAGGAAGGAAGGGAAGAGGGAGGAAGCAAGAACGAACAGCTTCAAGAATTTTAATGGTTGTGATTAAAGTTAGCAGCTATGAATTGTTCAGGGACTTAATTTAACCTTACCCAAACAGGCTCAAGTCGGTGCTTGCTCCGTCCCCTGAACACGGACTGTTTCTTAGCTCAGGACATCTGAGACTCTTCCCTGTGTCAGGGTCACAGCGGTGTGCATTTTTCCAGAAGGGTTCTGGGACTAGATGGTTGGCCTGGTCTGGAGTGATCCTGTGACTGGCTTCCAGAGTGACATCAGAAACTTGGAAGGGGGCTGGAGGTGTGACCCGTTTGGTAGAGTGGGTTCCCTAACATACAGGAAGGCCCGGCTTTGGTTCCCTGCACTCTGCACACCCCCGCGTGACAGCTCAGGCCTGCAAGCTCAGCACGTAGGAGGTGAGAGCAAGAGTCAGGAGTTCAAGGCCATCCTTAGCTAGATATTGGAATCAAGGTTAGCCTGGGCTACCGGAACAAATAACTAATAAACCTGTGGTCCCCCCGGCCATCTGCCCTCCGTACGCCGCACATGCACTGGTGCCTTTTGACCAACTGAGCCCTATTTCTTTTCTCTCCTCGAACAGATCTGTCCGATTCTACATTGTCTTACACTGAAACCGAGGCCACCAGCTCCCTCCTCACTGCTCCGGGAGAATTCTCAGGTTGGCATGTTTCTCCTTACTCTGGGCGGTACTGACGGCGGCGGCGGGTGTGGGTGCGTTGGTGGAACGGATTTTGATTTCTTGTGAATTTTGTGCACTTATTCGCCCACTCTGTAAATGGGAAGATGGCCTGTGTGTGTGTGTGTGGGGGGTGTTTTGCTGGTGTTATTGGAGGTAAGAAACGGGTGTGGCGTTCCATGCCTGTCAGCCCACTTCTCAGGAGGCTGAAGCCCAGAGGAGTCAGCGCCAGCTTGGGCTCCAAGGCTGTGTGGCTGGGACCTGAAGATAATGACTCGTTTTAACCTGGTGGTTCTCCACCATGTCTCTGCCATTTCTATGGCTTAGAAAGGTCTCTCCATCACTGTAGCCTGGGACACTTCTTTGTAATAGGACATCTCAAGGCAGATAGGTCTTTCCCCCTCTGGGCTCTGGGGGAGGGCCCGTGGGTAAGCAAAGGGAATGGCTTGGGCATACTGGCAAGGGGAAGTGTGCTCAAAGCTGGTGGTATTTGTGTCCTCTACATGTCACAAAGTAGGGAGGAACCCCCTGGCTTTGGTGCTGTCTCCTGTCTGAAATTCCCAGATGCTGTCCCCAAGACCTCGCAGATTCAAGGGAAGTTTTCATGTGAGAGGCTGGGTTGGAGGACCTGGGGACTTGGGTGTCTGCGGTCTGTGTGGCCTTCTGGAAGCATGGTGGGTAGAGTGTCCTGTGCGGCTTGTGGCCTGGGGTGGGGGCAGCTGGACCTCTGCCTCTTTTCCTGGCTCCACACCCAAGCCATAAAAGTGGGAAGTGGGGCTAAGTGAGCCGGGCGGGCGAGCCAGGCTCCACCCCAGCGCCTTACATTATGCCACGGCAGCTGGGCTGCCAACTCATAGGTGTAGTGACTCCTGTGTCCCTCAGGGCCACATAGCGGCCTTTGTGGCCTCAGGAACCTCAGCTCCTTCCCACTGCTGCACTGCCCTCCCCTGTTCTGTAACAGTTCAGTGCACCGCCATGACTATATTCTCAGAATTCCCTCTGTCGCTTCTTGTGCTCCTAGAAGTTTAAGGTGACAGTGCTGGATGCTCCTAGATTCTTATCCATTCCCCTAGTCTAGAGCCCTTCTCTGTCTGTTTCCTGGTCTTCCTGAGGTCCCGGGAAGAGGCCACAGGAGCATGGCTGCTTGAAGAGGTGGAGGTGAGACCCTGCCAGTGAGCTTGTGGCTCACGCGGCACAGGAATCCAGGTCTCCTGTCCCCAGCTCCTGTCTGCCCTTTGGTCCCGGTCCCCTCCTCATGCCACTCTACTCTCTCCTCTTACTCGGTATACTCTCCCTCCTTTAAAGGTATGCCCAGGTAGCTGCGGGTGGTGGTCTTTAAGCCCAGCCTTCCGGGCAGAGGCAGACACACACCTGTGATACAGGCCAGCCTGGTCTGTAATTCCAGCCAGCTGGAGGGAGATACACAGTGAGACTTTCTCTCAATCTCTCTCTCTCTCTCTCTCTCTCTCTCTCTCTCTCTCTCTCTCTCACACACACACACACACACACAAAGCCGGAAAAAAAACATGTTACAGAACCAGGCAGGATGCTGGGGGCGGGGGGAGGTGATGGCCCACCCCTTTAATCCCTGCACTCAGGAGGCAGAGGCAGGTGGATCTCTGAGTTTGAGGACAGCCTGGTCTAAAGAATGAGGACAGCCAGGGCTACACAGAGAACCCCTGTCTCGGTGTGAGGGAGAGGGGGAGGGGAGGGGGGAGGGGGGAGATTCAGCCAGATGATGCCAAGTTACAGCACAGGTCATTTTCTCATCTGGCATGCAGGCAGAAGCCACATGTGACTGAAGTGAGGGACAGTGATTATTTTTGAGTTTATGATTCTGGGTCCCTGCCAGCTCTCATGGCTGTTAAGTTAGGGGAATCGCTTTGGTGCCCTTGGGTTGCCGGACAAATGGATGCTTTGACATCCTTTTTCCTTGTCAACTGTGGAAACACACGTGCGTGCGTGCGTGCGTGCGTGCGTGCGTGCGTGCGTGCGTGCGTGCGTGCGTCACAGTGTGTTTGCATTTGTGAGCTTCCCTGATTCCAGAGGAGGCCAGGTGCATGGTTCCTGCTGAAAGGACTGGACCTCAGAGCACACCCGCAGGCTGCCTTCCCTGAACCAGGCTCCTGCAGAGAGCAAGCAGCCCTCCACACACACGTGGGCCCCATAGGCTGGACTGTGTTGGGGTGGGCTGTGCTGGAGATTCTGCCCAGATATCTCAGAGCTGAGTCTGCAGTACTGAGTCCTGAAGAGGCCACTGTTGGTCTTGTCATGGAAAAAAAAAAGTGGCCGGGCAGGTGTGGTACAGGCCTTTAATCCCAGCACTCGGAGTCAGTGGCAGGCAGGGCTCTGTGAATTCGAGGTCCGCCTGGTGTACAGAGTGAGAGCCAGGACAGCCAGGGCTACACAGAGAAACCTTGTCTTGAAAACAAATGGGAACAAAGGAAAAAAGGAAAAAGAAAAGGAAAAGGAAAAAAAAGTGTCCAGTGGTTGGCATTCTGAAAAGATATGGGAAGAAATTTTGGGGTTTCCCATGTGGGAAGGGGGGATGAGGTGGCATCTGCATGTCCCGAAGTATGCAAGTGGGACAGTTTTCGTGTCCTCCTGAGCTTTGGGCTGTGTTGGTATTGCACAGAGGGAAGACTGGGGGGCGGGGGTGTCCTTGGCAGGTGGGGCAAAGTCCCAGGGGACGGGCCTTGGTGGATGGGAGAGTCATGACTGCTTCATCCTGTGAGGACAGAGTGATGTCATGCAGGAGGGCAGCGAGGGACTCAAAATCAGAAAGGCCAGGATCGGAGTGGGTCAGGCCCAGACATTTGATGGTCAGGGGCCAATGGGGTGGTTGTGGTGCTGGTGTCTCTGGACCCCCACGCTCAGATCAGTGCCGACCGATCTTCCTCTCCTTGACTGGCCGTCGAGGGAGACGAGGGAGACAGCTGCCGTTCTTCCCGCTGCCCCCTTCTGAAACAGTACCTGGAAGGCTCCGTCACACTGTCATGTCTGCGGACTCCCTCTCGCTGCTGAGCGATCAGCTCCACTTCCCAGATTGCACATGGAGGCTTGGGTGGAGTCACCTCAGTGCCAGGGCTGGGGTGAGAGCTGGCTGACACAGGGCTCCGTGCTCCTCTGTGCGACCACTGAGGACAGCTCCTGGAGAACACAGGGACCCACCGAACAATGCCGGTGCTATCCCTCTGTTCTGTGACCTCTGGATTGGTGCCCTTCAGGGCCTGGCCCCTCACATCAAGACTGGCTTGCACACAATGACAGTCACGACCTGGCCAAACCTCCTGTTTCTCTGTTCTCCTGCCCTGTGACTAAGGCCACATAGGCGATGGCAGGATTTAGGGATCAGTCACAGGCCCAGGCAGACAAGGACACATGAGGAGCTGTAGGAAAGTGGGGGCTCGTTCTGATTTGACAGAAAGGTCTCTTTTGGGGGCCCACTTGGAACTCTGGTTCTATGGTGGCCTCACTTCATTTGCGACTGGGCCACTATCTCCTGTCTATCCAAAGTCCCCGTCGGCATCCACTCTTGGCATGGGCTCTCAGTCAGCCATGATTCATGCAGGAAACTGAAGGTCAAAGGGCGCAGGCGATTCCACCAAGGTCCCTCAGGTGGGAGTTTGGGCATGAACTATCAACCAGATCCTATAGAATCTCACGTCCAGTGTCTTCAGTGGGATTTGGGAAAAATCACCAGCCTTCAGGGCTCTTTTGGGGGTGTTGTTGGACCTCTGGGGTTATGGTTTTCTTCCTTCACTTGGGTCTGGGGTACTGTCTTCTGTCTAGCTAAGGACTCCTTGTCCCCTTGGGTGTCTTCTTAACAGCACTGTCATTTCCTGTTCCCTTGACTTGAGTATAGTTTGAGGATTAAGCACCATCAGCTGAAGATACTCACAGCTGAAGTGTGGGCGTCTGTGAGTTATCTATCCTCTTGGAAGCTAGACTATGCTCTCAGTCATGGAAGCACAGCGTGAGGGGGCAGTGGGAACTGGTGGTGTGAGGGGAGATGATGGGACGGGGAAGATTCTCCCAGCATCCTCTACTCCAGCCTAGAAGAAGAGTGCCGTGGGTGGGTGAGAGAAGGAAGAACTCAGGCGGCAGGCTGCTGGGCATGTAGGCCTGCCCAGCCCCATGGTGGGGCACCCAGCTGGCATCTGTATGCCCCACAATTACCATTTGGTAACTAATCAGGAGCTTCACAGATAATTGGCAAGGTGTTTATTTAGTCCAGTATTGTCTGTATGCCCTGTAAGCTGCCTGTCGTGGACACTAGGCAGGCTCTTCTGCTGGCCTTGACTGCTAGCCTCTCAGTCTGAGCTATATCACGGGGCAGGCAGTATTGCTGTGGTGGTTGGGGCTGAGCGGATCGGGTGTCTACCTAATCGGCAGCTCCTTGGGGACCCAGGCCCTCCTATGCATGCTTACATTCAAGCTAACAGTTTAGAGGCGGGCTCAGAGAGATTAAGAGCCTGGCCGTGAGCCACACAGCAAGCACCGGTAGCCGGAGTTAGTCAAGAAGTAGGTGGCCCCGTGTTGTTTGTCCACCTGCTCCCTGTCCCGTGGCCCTTGGCTCTCAGCTGAGCCCTCTTTGCCCACATCTTCAGTACAAACAGATGAGACATTGTCACTGTCTCCCGTTGATTGCCGGGGTCACAGGTCTTGCCTAGCCCAGGCTCCGCGTCTCTGTGTCCCTAAGGGCTCTGTCAGCTTCAGCAGCACGTATCCACCCTTGCAGCAGAGGTAGGTGGCTTCATCACAGTTGGCTCTGGGTTCAAGTCCCTGCCCTGCCTCCTGATTAGTCGAGAGGGGGCAGCTGCTTAAGCCACCCTGCCCCTCAGTTTTTTTTACTTGGAATAGGGGACAGTAGTAATATGCCCTTTAAAGAAGGTAACGGGGCCTCTGGTCAGCAAGGTATAGTCCTGTGCAGGGGTGCAGTTGTTAAAGGTGCCCGGCCTGGAGATAAGACCTGCATCAATCCCGCCCTCCGGGCGCCCACATCAGGTACTGTGTCAGGGGCAATTGGGGCCTCCTGTTGGGAGGTGGCCAGGAGTCTCAGAAGAGGGGGTACCCAGGTGGGGTTTTAAAGGATGGCAGGAAGTCTGCCATTGTTTGTTTCTTTATATGTGAACATGTGATATGTTCATATGTGCACATGTGTGTGAGCTTGAGTGCCACAGCGAGGCTCATGGGAGTTGCTTCTCCCCTTCGACTCGTGTGGGACCGAGGGCTCCAACTCAGTTGCCAGGCTTGGCAGCATGTGCCCCGCCCCATAGAACCGTCTCCCCGGGGAAGGCAGGGGTGCAGGGCCAGCCCAGTGAGTTCCAGTAGCAGTCACACATGGTGGCCAGTAGGGCCTGAACGCTACCGTGCCTCTGAATGGTGTTCTTGGATTGAGCCTAGACATACCGGGTGGTCGGGAGGGCATGGAGACAGTGGGGAGGGAGTGCTAGCTGAAAAGGTGGTTTTCTTAGGCCTTGGGGTGAGACTCTATGGGCGGGTGGTCTCATGCTTGATCTTGGGGGTCCCCTGGATAAGAGAGGCATCTTGGGATAGTAGGGGGACAGCCGGTGCTGTCCTCACATGAACAGAGTCTGTTAGTGGCAAGCCCCTTCCCTGGGTTCTTTTTTTAATTTCCACTTTCTCTTTATGCTCCTGACACTTTATAGATGCTCCATTCTCCCAGGCTAGTGGCCGGGGGTGACGGGTCATGGAGGGATAGAGGTGACTGCTGCAGACCGACCAAGTGCCTGGTGTGTGTGTGTGTGGGGGGGGCACAGGGGTCCTTCAGGAGTGTGCCACGGGGCATCATGGGATAAGGCAGTAGGCCAGGGTGGGTTCCAACCTTAGCTTTGCCCTTTCCTGCTGGTGGCTCCAAGCAAGCACGATCCTTGCCTCCCGCACCCACCGCGGTTTTGAGGTGCTGCCCAGGAGCCCATTGGGTCCGAGATCTCCAGCTCCATGGTGCCAGTGTGCCTCTGGATGTTGCTGGTTCTAGCTCTTAGGCCTTAGGATGTGGATGGGTTGCAAGGCTGGTCTTTATGGTGAACACCATCTTAGCGGATCTTCTCTTCATTGCCCCAATGCACGGCTTGAGACAAAGCTACGGGAAGAAGAAAGAGAGCTGGTGTCCCCGGATGCCGGGACTCTGCTGAGATTGTGGGTGTTAGGGAGAGCTTCACAGAGCAGGCCTTCTGGGTTGGGTGTTGTAGGCTGACTAAGCGCTTGCTAAGAACAGACTACAAGGGTGCTCTCAAGTAAAGAGAACAGCTTGTGCAGAAACAGCTGAAGCTAGACGTGGGACGTGGGAGGGACCGGAGGGTGTGGAGAGGCCTGAGTGGTTCTCCTGAATGATGTTGTGGTTAAGAACAGAGGGATTATGGCCCCTGGGGCCAGGGAACCCTAGGACATCCTTGGTCCACAAGGACATTGCCTAGCATTATGCTAGCCCACGGCAGGGGCTCCCTTTTGTAATCAGAGAAATCCTGAGAGTTCATGCGACCAAGACAGCACTCCCCCCTCCCCATTACACACTATAGTTAATGACCCTGGAAGCACAGAGCCCTGTGCCAGGCGCTTTCTCAAGTGCCATACATCTATGAGTTCATGGAATTTTCCAACACCTCTATGAGGCAGCCGCTTTATTAGCCAAATTAAAGGAAGAAATGACGGAGGCTCAGAGAGGTTGAGTTGCTCGCCTAAGCTCACTCAGCTGGAAAGCTTGGCTGGTCCCTGTGCGGCCTCCCAGGTACCCTGTCTGCCCCCTGGGCAGCACAGGATCCAAAGATGGTCTTTGAGCCTCTGTGCTTTCTTTGCCTTCAGGGAACCAAGATTCCGCATAAACAAATGTCTGTTACCCTAGAGAGGGCACCGGTGACCAACAATAGAATTTTTTCAAAGTCCAGCTTGGAGAGCCAGTGAGTGTATCGGTTGGCTTGCAGACCGTGGGCAAAGGGTTACTCACAGGACCTCTGTGGCTCCAAAGTAACCCTATCACTGCCAAGTTCCACCCCACTGGGCGTGGTGATGTCACGGAAGCTGTATCACGGAATCCTCCTTTCTCTTATATGTCCTAGCCCCCTCCGAGCGCTGCGTCTAGGGAAGAGGGAGGGGAGTAATGACTGGCCTCCCAAGAGAAGACCTTGCGATCCTCTCCTCCCTCTCTCTAACTAGGGGTGTCAACAGCTCCTTGACCGTTGCCATAGACCTAGCCATCACTGTATTGTTCTGCTGAATTAGTTGCCATGGCTACCAGGCCAAGGTGTATCCACCCCAAGATGGCAGTGGAGTGAACCTAATACTCAGCAGGGCATCTCTACTCCTTGCCTGGTGGCGGGTGCAGGAGAGAGAAGTCAGGGAGATGGTAGAGGAGCTGAGAAGCGGCTGCTGCGTGTCTTTCTGGGGTGCTCTGCCTCTGAGCTATTTGCAGGAAATCTTGGGATGCCTTTACCCAGGCTGGTGGGTGGCACAGGATTTCTGAGGCCCTTCCAGCGGGGCCCTTGGTTACCTCCTACCTAGTCTTGGCCTTGTGTATGTGCCCTCGGTCCTCCCTCCCTCACACCCTCCTCTAGCCCAGTCTCGCTGGCCATCAGTCACACTCCGCAGACACACTCAGACAGTTCCTTGTCTGGGTTGAGTAGCGTTTCTTTCATGGAGAAAATATCTCCTGAAGATACTTGACCAGACATTTTTATACGAAACATTTTCCCTCCATGACCCTTGGCTGCTTGTCTCCATTTTGTGGAAAGAATGCCTGAGATTTATGGCCTGTCCCCATGGTCCCCAGCCTGAGAGGGTAAAGCCTGAGGGACTTCAGTCCACAAAGTAGCCCATCACCCACCCTACCCTACCCTAAGCCTTGTGTTAGAAGGCCCCACTCACCTTATGGTAGAAGTTTCTGGATTTTGAAAAACAGAGGGAGGTCTCATGTCTGGAGCTGGCCTCAAAGCCACCAGCCGAGACTGTGAGGTGAATCATTGCCAACATAATAGTGACCTTTCAAAGAGGATCTAGGGGCTGGAGACATAACTTAGTTAGCAGAGAACTTGTTTCACATGCACAAAGACATGAGTTTTAGTCCCCGAGTATCACATATACTGGACACAGTGTCCACACCTGGAAGGTGGAGGCAGGAAGATCACATGTTCAAGATCATCTCAGCTACATAATGAATTGGAGGCCAGCCTGGGCTACATGAGATCCTGTCTCAAAAAAACTGGAAGTGGGCTGGGCGGTGGTGGCGCACGCCTTTAATCCTAGCACTTGGGAGGCAGAGGCAGGTGGATTTCTGAGTTCAAGGCCAGCCTGGTCTACAAAGTGAGTTCCAGGACAGCCAGAGTTACACAGAGAAACCCTGTCTCAAAAAAAAAAAAAAAAAAAAAAAAAAAAAACTGGAAGTGATTTTATTCTCTGAGTCATCTGGGATCAGGCAAGAGTGGAAAGGGCTGGAGAAACCAACCACCAGCCAGGTTGGGTTGGTGCCAGGATGGTGAGATGGCAGGGAGGCCACAGCATGAGACTGGAAGGGACTGAGTTGGCTGGGCTATGCGCAAAGCTGAGAATCAAGGGTTCCACCGATAGACCCATTTTACAGATGGAAAGGCCATGGGGCGGCAGTTTGAGATAAACAAAGGGTGGAAGATCTGGGGCTCCTCTGCACCCCTGGCTGGGCGGTGCTACTTTTATATTTCAGAAGCCTCTTGGGCTGACTATATTCTCGGTGAGGGAGAAGGGGGCAGCTAGCCCCAGATGGGCAGCCATGCAGAATTGGACAGAGCTAGGATCTTTTCCACTCTCCTTGGCATTTAAAAGCTCAGTCCACAGTGGAGTCCTAGAGGTGGCATAATCCCTTCCAGACCAGAGGCTAGAGCTTCCTCAGATAGACTGAAGTCCCAGTGATCCTCCTGCCTCTGTCCGGCTCGGGCTGGGGTTAACAGTTGTGTTCAGGACCACACCCAACTACTTATGTGGGTGCTGGGCTCTGCACTCCAGTCCCCATGTCTAGCTTCTTTCTTCCAGCAGAGTGTGGCTGAGTGCTGTGTGCAGCCCCCTGCCCTTCTCATTTCTGGGAGGAGTTTTGTGGGCTGTGTGAAGGACCTGTGAGTTCTTTGCTTCTAGAAGCTCATCTACAGCACAGTTCAGAAATCTCTGGCCCCTAGTCTGCAATAATATACATATTATTATATATATGTATGTATATATATATAATATACAATATAATGCAACAATAAACATTCCTGAGCCGGCGATCTCTTACTCACTCTCATACTCACGGGGACATATTCTCTTGGGTGCATACTTGGGCGTAGAGACGCTGGCTCGCCATTATCAGCCTGTCACCTCTTTCTAAAGGATCTGGGGATTGTTTCCAGGGTCATAGCCTTAATGTGTGTGTACACATGTGATTGCACACTTTTATGCATGTACAGGTGTATTCGAAGGCCAGAGGTCAACCTTAGGTGTCAGTCCTTGAGATGCTGTCTGCCTTGCTTTTTGAGACAGTCTCCCACGGGCCTAAAAGCTCACCAAGTACACAGGCTTGGCTGGCGGCGAGCATGTGGCAAGCATGCGGCGAGCATGTGGCGAGCTGCCTGTCTGCCTCCCCAGTGCTGGGATTGCAAGCACATGCCACCATGCCTGGCTCTCCCTCCACCCCCTTTAATATAAGTCCTGGGGATTGAACTCAGGGCTTCATGCTCACAAGGGAAGCAGTTTACAGACCGAAGCTTGAAGACAGTTTCCCGTGTTCTTCTGCCAGGGCCACAGGCGTTTCAGTCCCACTGGAGGGGAGGTGGTGTTCATTCCAAGTGGCAGAGCTGGGCTCTCTCCTCTGGGTTCAGGACTCCTGCCCGCATGGCAGCAATGCCCAACCTACCACAGTAGATCTGAGTCCCGGGCCTCGAGCTTCTCAGCTAGAGCCCCACATCTTCCAGGGCCCTGGGCAGCGAGTGCACTCTGGGAAAAACATAAAGGAGACAGGAGTGGAAGGAAACTCAACACTGGAAAAGAAGTGTGTCTCCATGGAGCCAGGCCTTTCACCGGTAGCCAAAACATGACATTCCTGTACCCCGGGAACCACAGCCAGCTTGGCCGCTCTGAGATGTCAGCCTTGCCAGGAGCTGGGCTGAGATGGTCCCTGGGACACAGGCAGGCAGTGTCCTTCGGCCGTTTGATGATGCCGGGCTTTGGGGCGACTTCTGCGTCTTTGCAGTGGCCCAGGTACCCAGGGTTTCTTGTGGGCCTCAGGAGGAGCAGTGTGCACTTACCCTAAGGGGTTCCTCTGCCTCCCCAGCCTCCCTTTCTTGGGTGCTTTGATGGGTAAGAGGTGTTTATGGGCTTGATTCATGACCCAGTTACCAGGGTTTTCCACGGAAATAACTTATTAAAGGGGCCGTGCACACAGCGGCATTGAAGTCTAGCGGGTAGTGTGCATCAAAGGCGGCACTGGGGCCTGGCAGTCAGAGCTTCGAGGGGTCCGGGTCTGGGGACTAGGGCCAGGTCTCTGAGGGACAGGCAGGGGGTGACTGGGCTGCAGAGAATACACTTAAGCTTAAGAAAACACCTCAGGCAAACTGAAAACACCTCAGACAAACTGAAATTCAAGCCATTGGAAAGGAATGAGTGTGCTGGCGTGTTTGTATGGGTTGGGGTGGGGTGGGTAAGGCCCAAGGTCCCAGGCCAGCCCCACCCACTAGGAATGGGGACACACATGCAGTGCCTAAGCTCTGCTGTCATGCCCCTTGGCACAGGGATGTTTGGGGGAGGAAATGCCAAGGATGCACAGTGCCGGGCGCCAGCCTAGGAGGATGGGCAGAGCCATCTGGTGGAGAAGAGAGTCGGGGAAAGGATCCTGCAGGCCTTCCCTTCGCAGGAGCTTGATCCTTTGATTCAATATCCTGTCTGATTTTGTTTGTTTGCGGTAGTCTCCTATAGCCCAGGCTAGCCCTGAACGTGCTCTATAGCTGAGAATGGCTTTGAACTTCTGATCCTCCTGCATCCACGTCCTGAGGACTGGGAATATAGCTTTGTGCCACAGTGCCCAGATTCACCTGTGGCTCAGACCCAGGGCTTTGTGCTTGCTAGGCAAGCCCCTCATCTGACCGAGCCACAGCCCCACGACCCTCTTTCTCCTCCTCTGCCTCCTCCTCCTCTTCCTCTTCCTCCTTCTTCTCTTCCTCTTCCTCCTCCTTCTCCTTCTCTTCCTTCTTCCCCCCTCCTCCTCCCCCTCCTCCTCCCCTTCCTTCTTCCCCTTCCTCCTCCTCCTCCTCCTCCCCTCCTCTTCCTCCTGTTCTCCTCCTCCTCCCCCTCCTCCCCCTCCTCTTCTTCCCCTCTCCGGCCCCTCCCCCTCCCTCTCTGTAAGTGTGGTATTCATGGCGTGTGCTCACTGAAGTGCGGAGGACCGAGATGGATGCCGGTTGGGGCCTTCCTCTCTTGCTTTACCGGCTGCCTTAGTTTTGGAGACAGTCTCTCACTGAACAAACTAGCTCGCTGTTTTTGTGGGGTTGCCTTTCAAGCCTCTGGGGTCTGCCTGGGTTCCCTTCCCTACTCCAAGTGGGGTTACAGGCATGCACCATCCCCAACTTCTACCTGAGTGTGAGAATTTGAACTCAGATCCTTGTGCTGCATTTGCACAGTCAGTGCTTTACCTGCTGAGAGATTTCCACAACCCTCAATTTGTTTTTGAGGTTTTACTAAAAGCCTTCCTTTTCCAGGAAGCCTTCAGAGATTGAAGCCCTCAGCTATTTCTTTTTTCCCATACTTTCAGTGGCTACCATCTCTCTACTTTTTCATGCAGAAGACTTTGTATAGACCTTCTGTCCCTTACCAGACGATGAGCGACTTTTGGTCAGGATATGGGTCTGCTTCTGCTCTTGGGCAACACATGATAGTCATGTCACGACGGGTGTATCATGATGGCCAAGTACAGGGTGGATGTACATGCCATGTTTCTTATTCCATATGCTTATTCATTCCTAATAATCACCATAGGTTCTGTGATGATTCGTGTCCATTTTACAGGTGAGAAAACCAAGGCCCAGAACAGCGAAGTAAGGTGCTCAGGGTTAACAGTGAATAGGGTCATTGGTACTTGCACCCAGGTCGGCCTGACTCCAGAGCGTGTTACCCTGTACCTCTCTAGGCTGGCACGGCCCACAGGCTCGGACAGTCTGTTCACCAATAACTAGACAAGCTCTCTGGAGCAGACAGGGTTTGATTTTTGGCCCAGGTAAGATACAGTGTATGTTTTTGACATTTTGTTTTTAAGTATCCCCCTGCATGAGGTTTGCCCCTTTGGAGGACTGGGGAGCAGGGCATCCCCGCAATACAGTGCTCCTATACATGCCCGCCCAGCACATACCACACCATGAGTTTGATATCCCAACATTTCCAACACTAAATAAGACTGACAGGGCATGAGGGGGCTGTTTGCCATCATAGCACTAGAGAGGTGGAGGCAGGAGAATCAGTTCCAGGTCATCCTCCACCGTCCCAAATTTAGGCTAGCCTGGGCTGCATGAGACTGTCTCAAACAAGCAAAACAAACACTGCCTTTGTGTTTCCCCATGAATCCAGCATTCGTTACACTTGTGTGAGTGTCTAGGGTCATTGCTGGGTTTGAATCCACACTTTCCTGTTGTCTGAGGTTATCAAGTGTTTCTCTGCACAGCTTGCTTCTTGTCTGTGTTTCTTCTTAGATGGCATAGCTATACAGAGCTTTATAGGACTTTTGTGTTGTTGTTTTTTCCAGACAAGGTTAATCTGTGTAGTCCTGGAACTCATGCTGTAGACCAGGCTGGCCTCAGACTCAGATTTGCCTGTCTCTGCTTCCGAGGCTGGGACTAAGGGCGTGCAGCACTACCACCAGCCTTTATATGACACATATGTGCTGTATGCTTATTGACTTTAGACTGCTCTTTATATATTCTGGGTATCAGTGATGTAAACGATATTTGCAGATATTTTATCTCTGCTTATGGCTTGGCTTTCCATTTTCTTCACGGGGTTTTGTTTGTTTGTTTAAGACAGGGTTTCTCTGTGTAGCCCTGGCTGTCCTGGAACTCACTCTGTAGACCAGGCTGGCCTCGAACTCAGAAATCCACCTGCCTCTGCCTCCCGAGTGCTGGGATTAAAGGCGTGCGCCACCACTGCCCGGCCTTCATGGGGTCTTTAAGGAGTAGACTCCTCAAAGGTTTTAATTTTGTCAGAGTTCAGTTGTTCCGTGTCATGCCTTCTGAGGGGCTCTTCCAAACTCCAAGGTCACCACATTTTCCTCTGGAAATTTGATTGTTTGGGGTTTTGGATTTAGGTTTTAAATTAAAACTTTTTTTTAAAAAATGCATTTATTTTTATTTACATGCCTGGGTGTTTGGCCTGCATGTGTGAGGTTGTTGGATCCCTGGAACTAGAGTTACAGCCAGTTGTGAGCTACCATGTGGTCGCTGGGAATTGAACTGAGATCCTCTGGAGGAGCAGTCAGTGCTCTTAACCGCTGAACCACCTCTCCAGCCCCGTGTTTAGGTTTATAATCTATGATGAATTTTGTGTAAAAAAAAAAAAAAAAGCCTAAATCTATATATATCGGCCCTGGAACTTGCCCTGCTGACCCGACCAACCTCAAACTCAGAGAGTTGCCAGCCCCTGACTCCTGAGTGCTGGGATCAAAGGTGTGCCCCACCACTGGCTGGCTGTCAGGTTTTAAAAATGAAGGTCTTCCACCATTGATTCAAAAGATGCTCCCTTCTTGGGAACTATGTTGGTTGGCACCTTTGTCAAAAGCCAGTTGATGAGATTGGAGACGCGGCTCAGCAGTGTTTACCCGGCATTCAGGAAGCCCCACAGTCTGCAATATTGTATCCACCAGCCGCAGCGGCACAGGGCTGTGAATCCTATCACTTTGGAGTAAAGGCAGAAGTTTGAAACCATCTTGGACTACATAGTGAATTCACAGCCAGCCTGGGCTACATGAGACCCTCCCTGCCTTTTAGAAGAGTTCATGATTATGACCCATGTGTTGTTCTCCTTCTGAGTTCTGCATGTTTCGGTGTGTGTCTTTTCTTGTTCCAGTATGTCTGAGTATTGATTACTGTGTGTGTGTGTCATGATGAGCTCGGAAACCAGGTAGTGTGAGTTATTCGACCTTGTTTCTTAAGTTGTGGCTTCTGCGGGTTGTTCCCATTTGCCTGTGGGTTTCTGACTTCACAGAAAGGCCGGTGGGGATGTGGATTGGGATTGCCTGGAGTCTGAAGATCAATACGGGAGGAGTAGCTTGTCATTTGACTCCTCAGCTGATGACTGCACCTCCTGCCCGTGCCTTCCATTGGTGTCTCAGCTAAGTGTGTGCACAGGCTCCACATCCCGTCCCTCCCCGTTCCTCTCTCCCTCCTCCCTTTCCTTTCTTTTTTGAGACATGTTGTGTCTGTGTAGCCCTGGCTGTCTTGGAACTTACTCTGTAGATTAGGCTGGCCTTGAACTCAGAGATTTGCCTGCCTCTGCCTCCCGAGTGCTGGGGTTAATGGTGTGTGCCCCTGCCACCCTAGAGTTATCATAAAGTGATACTTTACATTTTCCAGGGAATGCCCCTTGGTGGGTAGAGTGCTTGCCTGGTGCACACAGAGCCCAGTATGCAGTCCCCAGTGCTGCATAAGCTAGCTGTGGTAGTTCACATATATAATTCCAAAACTAGGCTGGTGGAGGCAGGGGAATCAGAGTTCAAGATTACTGTCTGTCTGTAGCAAATTCAAAGGCAGCTTGGGCTACATGAGGCCCTGTCTCCAAACAAACAAAACCCTACCAACCCCCCAACCCTGCGCCAAAGAAAACCCCACAAACATTTTCTAGATGCATACCATTAGTCATTAGAAGGTATCCCGTGTTGCAGGTGAAGAAATATAATTTAAAAATTATATATTTTTATTTTGTATGTACTTGTGGGGGGTGCACATGCCACTGTGCATGTGTGGAGGTCAGAGGACAGCTTGTGGGAGTCTGCTCTTTCTACCCTGTAGGTCCTATGGATGGGATTAAGATTGTCAGGTTTGGAGGCAGCAGATATCTGTACCTGCTGAGGTACTGACGCTTGGAGGAGGTCTAAGGCCTTTGGGGGGATTTTTCTTCTTTTCTCGTGCATCAGAAACTGTCAGAGTCTCAGCCTGGGCTGGCATAGTGGCTGATGGGAAGAGGTTTGGACTATGTGGGCCCAGAAGGACGCTCTAAGGCCAGAGGTGGCCATAGGTGCTGGCAGCCAGGAGGCACGAGGCCCTTCCAGGATTGCTGGCACTCAGAGGTGGCCAGTTCATGTTTGACTGTTTTCAAAATCTCAAAGCCCGGGGCTTGGAAGAGCGGATTTTGGCTGACCTCACCCTGAGGTGATGACTGTGGAGTTTAAAGGCCTTTGTAACTCTTTGGTTTGGAATGGGGCTCTGGACAGGGCTGGGGAAAAACACTGGAACCTGTTAGTACTGGCCTCCAGTGCTCCGCCTCTGGAGGAAGGCAATTGCCTCTTTGTTACCACAAAAGTCCCAGGAACCTGACAGACAGGATTCAGAGAGGGAGAAGAGGTCTGGAGATGGCCCTCGCTAGGCCTTCAAATAGAGCCAGAATGGGCTCTAAGCATTTACTGACAGCCCATTATTAGTCCTGACTTGCGTTGGAACCTCTGAGTGTTGCAGGTGAAGAAACGGAAACCCAGGGAGGGTTCACCCACCTACCCGTCACTCCGGGAGCACTTGAAGGAGCTGTGATTCAGAACCAGTTGCGCGTGTGTGTTCACATGTATGTGTTTATGTGTGGGAGGAGGTACATGAGTGCACACGCATGTGGGGGTCAGAGGATAACCCCTGGGGATTACACGTTTTGTTCTAGATAAGGTCGGCCTGGATCTTTGCCAAGTAGGCTAGGCTGGCTGGCTAGAGAGCCCCGTGGATCCCCCCCCCCCCCCGCGCCCTCCTGTCTCTGCTTGTCTGGGTGTCCCACCTTATTACTGCTAATTCGAGTGTGTGCCACTGCCTTGGGCTTTTTACATGGGTTCTTAGATCTTCACTCTTGGACACACTGAGTGCCTTGCTGATGGACTGTCTCCCAGCCCCCCATTTTTAACTCCCAAACTGCACAACGGCGTCTGACTACTTACAGGGCAGGGGGATCTGGAGCCAGACAGTGCTGATTGCTATACACGTTTTTAATATACCTGTTGCCACAGGACTAAAAATCTAAAGTGGTTATCATTGGTAAGCGTTGGTCTGTTTACATTTACTTACTTACTTATTTATTTGCGCGCGCGCGCGTGTGTGTGTGTGTGTGTGTGTGTGTGTGTACATGTACATGCCACACAGCATGTATGTGGAGGACAGAAGACAACCTGTGGCTGTCAGCTCTCTCCTCCTCCTGTGTGGAACTCAGGGTGTTCTGTCATGGAACACCACGACAGAAGTCAGGGTGTCAGGCCTGGTGGCGAGTGCTCTTACCCACTGAGTTATCCCCTTGCCAGCTGTGCTTGGCATGCTTTTCTCCTTTTAGACTTTTACATTTTATTTGTATGAGTGGTTTCCTGCATGTGTGTGTACCATGTGCATGCCTGGTGCTCACAGAGGTCAGAAGAGGGCATGTGATCCTCTGGATTATGGTTACAGATGGTTCTGAGCCACCATGGGATGTTGGGACTTGAACCCTAGTCCTCTGCAAGAGAAACAAACACTCTTGACCATCTACCTCTCTAGCCCCTGGTGTATTTTTATTTTTCCTTAATTGTCCGCATTACCCAGGCTGTAGAAGGTCACGAGCGCTTTAACTAGCAGGATAGCATGCTGGTGTGGCCTCCCCAGAGCAGAAAACTGTCCAGAGCTTTCGATTCATATAAGGATGACAGCCACACGGTCCAGTACTGGACTAAAGTAAGAGTGGATGGCACAGCGCCTGCCTGTTGACCTCTGCTCTTTGACCTTTGACGTTGTTGGAAGGCATGACTTTTGACATTGCTGGAAGGCATGACTTCTTTCCCTATTAGAGACTGGAGTCAACTCAGGAAGGACATCTAAACCTAATTCTCTTTTGGACTTGGTGTTCACTCTGGTAAAAACAGCTCTTGGAAGTTGAAGCAAGAGCATGTGAGTTCAAAGCCAGCCTCAGCTACAAGATGCATTGGCTTGAGACACAAAACTCTCTCCTGAAGGCCAAGTTCTCAGAGGAAGGAGGGAACTCCATCGAGCTTCCTTCCTCCCGCGTCCACCACAGGGAGACTCAGAGAGAGGTTTAAAGGAACTAGCCCTGGATGGAGGTTTGGCAGATAAATAGACTGCCCCTTTGCGTTTTAAGTGTATATTCATGTGTGGTGTGCGGGGCTGTGTTTGCATAGATAAGCACACTAGGAGGTCGGTAGTCAGGTGCTTTCCTCAATCCTGCTTCAATTTGGTTGATCGTTTAATTTATTTATCGTGGCGGAGTCTCTCTCTGAACCTACAGCTCGCTATTTCTGCCAGCCTGGTAGCCTAGTGCTGGGGTGATAGGAACATGCCTTGTTGCTCGGATTTTACTTTGGTTATGAGGCTGCAAATCCAAGTTATCATACTTGTATAGCAAGCACTTTACCCCCTGAGCCATCTCTCCTGAAACAGTGACTCCTGTAGCCCAGGCTAGCCTTGAACTCCTCATCCTCCTGCCTCTACTTGTTGAGTGCCAGGATTAGAGGCGTGTACTGCCCCCAGCCTGCTCCCCGCTGGCATTTGAATCTGAGAAAATCAGTGAAAATAATGTGCATAAGCATGTCTCTAACGGTGTTTGGGACCCTCATACTAGAACAGTCTTCACTGTACTTGGGAGACTCACATTTTGCCTGCACACCATGCAGTTATTCGACAGCCTTTCCAGACCATCTGACTTAGGAAGGGAGGAGCTGAGAGGCAACCCTGGCCTGAGCAGATCCTGGTTTATGGGCTGTTGTCTCCAGTGCCCACCGGGCACACACAGCCTGGCAGCAGAGCCCACAGAGGTCTTCTGGCTATACCTGGGCCTCACCTCAGTCATCTGTGAAAACAGGACTTCCCTGCCCCTCCTCCCTCCCCAAACTTAAAAAGCAATTTAAAAAAGGAAGTGAGCCCCTGTCCTAGGCAGACAGTCCGAGGACAAATAGGCTCACGTGGCCCAGGAGGACAAGGGTGAAGGAATGGCGGGTTCACACGGAGCTCAGAGTGTGATCACACGCACGGGGTCTCCTCACAGACTGCAAATAGATGGAAACTTCTGATGGTGTCTGTGACATCTGGGGGTGGGAGGGGACCAGCGATGGACTGAGTGTGTGTCCATTTGGTTGAATGCTTGCCTACCAGGACAGTTTGGCAGCGTGGGAGGCTCTTCCCTTTTGGAGCATGGTCATGCGCGGAGGGCGCCAGGACGACTCCTGAGTTACTGTCATGTGCTCGCGGCCATCCTTCTTTGGATCCTGAGTTGCTCCGGAGAAGCTAAGTCTCTCACCTGGCCGCAGAGGAAACCCAGGAGTGGGTCCTGTAGCCACGGAGGGGACTGTGAGTGTTAGTTTCCACCTTCCTGAAGTTCCTGGGGGAGACTTGGCTCGGGTCTGTGGCCACGGGGGTGGGGGGTGGGGGTGGGGGTGGGGGGTGTGGTGGGCTGGGAGTGTAGACAGGGCCCACCAGGGAGGCGGGGTGTGCTCAGAGCCAGCTCCACAAGCTTTTGCTTTCACTGCTCAGGACAGAAAGTTGGGAGGCCTGGAAGGTGCGAGAGATGCAGGCTGGGGAAATGGCCGGGCAGGGAGATGTTAGGAGCTCCCAGAATCCAATGCTGGAAATAGCATCACGGTTTTTGGGGTATTTGACTTATTCTGCTTAATTTTCCCCTTGTTTTAAAAAATATATAGTTTTGGTGTTGGGGGTGTAGCTCAGAGGTGTATAGCACTTGTATGAGGCTCTGGGTTTGATCATTACCTTCAAACAAATGAAAGTATTAAACACCCCACAAAATACACACAC